>JAMWET010003343.1:25000-45000 GCA_024036415.1 Prochilodus magdalenae | reverse complement strand
CTTGGCGCTGTAGTTCTGGAACAGTTCCTCCCAGGGTTCCTTGTAGTTCCGGAGCTCCTTAGCTCCTCAACAGGTCGGAGAACGTCAGTGGAGGCTCGCGGTTCCTCCTCCTGATGGAGGGCAGTTGTTTTTGGGTTTCTGAAGTGAGGGCTGTGTTGAGGTTGTCCAGGGCTCGTGTAAGTGAAGAGGAGATGCTGCCTGTGCAGGTGTTGTGAAGAGCGAGGTTACCGCACACCTTCATCTAGCAGAAAATAAAGCCCCTGTGGTGAAAGCCGAACCGCACGCCTCCACAGCGGGCCCGCTCCTGACTCACTCTCCAGCTTCAGCGTTTCAGAGCTCTCAGCGTCCATCAGCTCCCCCCTCATTCCTCGGGACGGTCTTGGCCAGCGTCTCCTCTCGTAAGCGATGCTCCTAAGGGCGTCTTCAGGCAGACTGCCCCGTTACGCCCGCCCAGCTAGGAGGTGTTAGTAGAGTGTATTACCTCCTGCAAATGGGGAGCAGTTAGCCATGACTGGTCTCCAGAACCTCCACTGAATGAGCGGCACTGATGGTCTTTGATGAGCGAGACTGTCAGCCCGGATACTGAACACTCACACAGAGAGCTGAGAAGGAGCCAAGATCAGATCAGGCTGGACAGTCTACAGACGGTGCAACAGAGCTCTGACCAGAGATAACTCAAGAGCTAATGATGAGGATTATTAATCCTGTGGATTATTAATGATGTGGATTATTAATCCTGTGGATTATTAATGATGAGGATTATTAATTCTGTGGATTATTAATGATGTGTATTATTAATCCTGTGGATTATTAATGATGAGGATTATTAATTCTGTGGATTATTAATGATGAGGATTATTAATTCTGTGGATTATTAATGATGAGGTTTATTAATGATGAGAATTGTTATTGATGAGGATTATTAATCATATGGATTATTAATGATGAGGATTATTAAAATGATATTTAATTCCTTGTGGGCGTGGATGGGATTATTAATGATGAGGATTATTAATTCTGTGGATTATTAATGATGAGGATTATTAATTCTGTGGATTATTAATGATGAGGTTTATTAATGATGAGAATTGTTATTGATGAGGATTATTAATCCTATGGATTATTAATGATGAGGATTATTAATGATGTGGATTATTAATGGTTAGGATTATTAATGATGTGGATTAATAATGATGAGGATTCATCATAATGAGGATTATTAATGATCTGGATTATTAATGATCTGGATTATTAATGATGTGGATTATTAATGGTTAGGATTATTAATGATGTGGATTAATAATGATGAGGATTCATCATAATGAGGATTATTAATGATGTGGATTATTAATGATCTGGATTATTAATGATGAGGATTATTAATGATGATGATTATTAATTGTGTGGATTATTAATGATGTGGATTATTAATCCTGTGGATTATTAATGATGATGATTATTAATTGTGTGGATTATTAATGATGTGGATTATTAATCCTGTGGATTATTAATGATGATGATTATTAATTGTGTGGATTATTAATGATGTGGATTATTAATCCTGTGGATTATTATATGAGTTATGAATTACTCATAGTTGTTGCAGATTCTAAATTTTCAAACCACATTATTAATCCTGTGGATTATTATATGAGTTATGAATTACTCATAGTTGTTGCAGATTCTAAATTTTCAAACCACATATTTCTGGGTACTGGTTCAGTATAATCAACACTCTTTCTCCCCCTCTCTCTCTTTCTCTGTCTCTTTCTCCCCCCCCTCTCTCTATATGTATATATATATATGTCTCTCTCTCCCTTATTCTCTCTCTCTCTCTCTCTCTCTCTCTCTCTCTCTCTATCTATCTATCTTTTCTCTTCCCATCCCTCTCGCTCTCTCTTCATATTTTGCTCTGTTTTCTCTTTCTCCATATCTCTTCACATATTCCTCTCTTTCTTCCTGTCTCTCTTTGTCTCTATCTAGCATTCTTCCTCCTCCATTCACCCTCTCTGTCTCTCCCTCGCTCTCCTGCTCTCTCATTGTTTTCTTGATTGTTCTTCCTCTTTTGCTCTCTCTCCCTCTTTCTCTCTTTCTCTCCCTCACCCCACCCCCCTCTCTCCTCTATCTCCCCCTCTCTCTCTGAAAGTGCTTCTATGTGTTCTTTTCTAATTTAACAGCAAATTCTTTATGAGATTTGACTGAAGATTCTTTGAGAATGTCGGAACGTCTCACTATGTGCGGTTCTACGTCCTGCTTAGGCTTTAATGACCGCATGCTCCCAAAGAACTTGAGTCAGAGCCTCCGATGAGCAGATCAAACCCGGCTGAAAGCCGCTTGTACATGAATTCCAATAGAAGAGATCAAACTCCAAAGCCCCGCCTGACGTGTTTGGAGCGAAGGCTTCAGCGGGGTCAGTTTCACAGATTTGATCCGAGTTTTCCAAAGTGACCTAGAAACAGAATTCCGAATATTCCTTGCTTAATACTTTCATTAATTTAAGCGGTAAAGTTGATTTACTTGTCTGAACGTCTGGGTGTTTGGACCCGGCAGTGTATACGGTGTAGCACTGATATGGAGGGAACAGTGGAAATATGAGACAGGGAGCGGGAATATCGGCCTTTCCGTGATGCGCTCGAGCAGATGCTTCTGATGCTGTGAAATATTCCAGACGGCACTCGCGCTTTCCGCGCTTCAATCGGAACGACATAATGGTGCTCATGTCATAATGGAGCTCTCCGGGTGTCGGTGGGTTTGTTCGGGGCTGTGTAGCTGATATGACAGGCCGGTGAAGGGCTTGTGCTTGTGTGTTTATGTGTGGAAGGACGGAGCTGTAATTCCTAACTGGGGCTCCGTGGCTCTGCAGCACGTTCCCTCTGTGCTGATTGCCTCTCTGGTTTTCTGCTGGGCTTAAAGCGGTTTGAAGCCCGTCTCAGAGGCACTCTTCAAAAGCTGTATATGCTACTTGGCAACTGGATCTGCCTTATTCATTTACTGAGCCCGACCGAAATCCATGAAAAGAAACAGCCGCGGTCAGCAACAGTGCCTGCACAGGCGCTGGATTACCACTGCTGTCACATCAACTCCCTTTCCAGTGCAGACTACAGTACAGTAGGAGCAGACTGTAATACACCACAGGAAGCGTAGGGGGCGATACGACCCACACGGTCATTCTGACAGACTGTAATACACTACAGGAAGTGTAGGGGGCGATACGACCCACACGGTCATTCTGACAGACTGTAATACACTACAGGAAGTGTAGGGGGCGATACGACCCACACGGTCATTCTGACGGAGTGTAATACACTACAGGAAGTGTAGGGGGCAATATGACCCGCACGGTCATTCTGACAGACTGTAATACACTACAGGAAGCGTAGGGGGAGCGATACCCGACGCACGCTCATTCTGACAGTCTTGTTACTGACAGACTGTAGGGGGGCGATACACTACAGGAAGTTCTGAGGGGGCGATACGACCACGACCACACGGTCATTCTGACAGACTGTATAATACACTACAGGAAGTTGTAGGGGGCGATATGACTCCACAGGGTCATTCCGACACACTGTAATACACTACAGGAAGAGTAGGGGGCGATATGACTCACACGGTCATTCTGACAGCCTGTAATACACCTACAGGAAGTGTAATCGGGGGCGATACGACTCCGACTACGAGTCACATTCTGACAGACTGTAAATACACTACAGTAGGTGTAGGGGAGCGATACAGACCCACACGGTCATTAACTGACAGACTGTAATACACTACAGGAAGTGTAGGGGGCGATACGACCCACACGGTCATTCTGACAGACTGTAATACACTACAGGAAGTGTAGGGGGCGATACAACACACACGGGTCATCAGGGACAGACTGTATACCACTACAGGAAAGTGTAGTTAGGGGGGCGATACGACCCACACAGACATTCTGACAGACTGTACTACACTACAGGAAGCGTAGGGGGCGATATGACCCACACGGTCATTCTGACAGACTGTAACACACTACAGGAAGTGTAGGGGGGGCGATACGACCCACATGGTCATACTGACCCACTGTACTACGCTACAGGAACTGTAGGGGGCGATATGACCCACACAGTCATACTGTCCCACTGTACTATGCTACAGGAAGTGTAGGGGGCGATACGACCCACACGGTCATTCTGACAGACTGTAATACACTACAGGAAGTGTAGGGGGCGATACGACCCACACGGTCATTCAGACACACTGTAATACACTACAGGAAGTGTAGGGGGCGATACGACCCACACTGTCATTTAGACACACTGTAATACCTGACAGGAAGTGTAGGGGGCGATACGACCCGCACGGTCATTCTGACATACGACCCGCACGGTCATTCTGACAGACTGTAACACACTACAGGAAGTGTAGAGGGCGATATGACCCATGTGGTCATTCTGACAGACTGTAATACACCACAGGAAGTGTAGGGGGCAATACGACCCACACAGTCATTCCGACAGACTGTAATACACTACAGGAAGCGTAGGGGGCAATACGACCCACACGGTCATTCTGACAGACTGTAATACACTACAGGAAGTGTAGGGGGCGATATGACTTCTATGGTTTCATTGCACCTTTGAAGAAGTTGCGAAAGCAGAACTCTGTACTTGGTATTGGAGTACACGAGCCGTCCCGATGGCAGGTCCAGAGTTAAACTCGGCCTCTGCTGTTATTTATCCTCCTCCGCCGCGTCAGATATTTCTTGCGGTGACGATTTTTATGCCGGCAATTAAAACAGCGCACAGCTGAGGCAGCAGAAGTGGAGGGAGGAGAAGCTGATGAGATGCGAACTCCGAGTGGCCTGATGTTCTCTGAGGTTCAGGGTCGCGACTATAAACTCCTCCTCCCATAAAGCAGAGGTATATTTACGGCGGCTGTTTTGCCAGCGTGTCTTCAGGAGTCAATGAGAAAGCACTTACATCACTCAGCCGGCGCGCGGATCAATCTGACCTGGTCATTAACGCCGAAATGGTCATTAACGCGGAGCGCAGGGAGAAAAGAGTTGTGGGTGGTGTTGATCCAGTATGGATGTAATATATAAGTAAGCAGCCGTAAAAGAGAATACAGTGTTTTATAGACTGTAGGGTCGTCTGACTCAGCAACCCTCCAGGTTTCTACACCCACTGTCCGGTTTATCAGCTCCACTGACCATACAGGACACTCTGTAGGTCCAGACTGTAGTCCATCTGTTTCTCTGTGTACTGTATTACCCTGTTCTTCAATGGTCAGGACCACCACAGGACCACCACAGAGCAGGTACTATGTGGGTGGTGGATCATTCTCAGCACTGCAGTGACACTGACGTGGTGGTGGTGTGTTAGTGTGGGTGGTGCTGGTGTGAGTGGATCAGACACAGCAGTGCTGCTGGACACCTCAGTGTCGTTGCTGGACTGAGAATCGTCCACCAACCAGAACTATCCAGCTAACAGTGTCCTGTGGGCAGCGTCCTGTGGGCAGCGTCCTGTGGGCAGCGTCCTGTGGGCAGCGTCCTGTGGGCAGTGTCCTGTGGGCAGTCCTCTGCTGAAAGGACTGGGATGACAGGCTGTTCCTGTGGGTGGACCAGCAAGGTAGGAGTGTCCTGTGTGGCAGCATCCTGTCTGGCAGCAGCACTGCTGTGTCTGATCGACTCACACCAGTACCAGTGTCAGTGTCATAAACACGTGGTAGCCAGGTTTGGTCCTCCTGTGGGGAACCGTCCCGTCCAGTCCTTGGTGTAAGAACTGTGAAGATGGGTGGTGCTGACTGTGACTGCAAGCAGAAGGGAAGGTTCTGCCGGGGCCAACCCCTACGGTGTCACGCTCTCTCGCTGTGCAGGGAGGAGCATATTGAGCTATCGTCTCTGACTGTCCATCTACAAGGTGAGAGAAGCAGAGAGGTAGGGAGTGTTTTAAAGGTAATAGAGGAGTGGACCCCGTGTGAGTGGACACAGTGTGGGTGGAGGGTCTGTGACACTCCAGCACCCTGTTGCACTGGCCTGTGTCAAAGATTTCTACTTCAACATCACCAGTAGATTCGTGTCAGTGTCATAAACATGTGGGGTAGATAGTTGGTCCTGGTTTGGTGAACCGGTCCCTGAGTCCACCACAGGTCCCAGAGTCCTGTGTAAGAATGTGAGGATGTTCAAAGTCAATGGATTCTGACTGTGACAATGATCAGACAGAAAAGACTCGGAAAGGTTCCACTGACGGGATCTGCCAACCCATTGTGTGTTCACTTATGTATCGTTGTGCACAGGTGAGGATGGTGGCTATTAAACATTCTGTGTGTGATATCTGATGTGAGAGAGAGAGCCCATCTGTGTGTAAGTGTATGTGTGTGTGTAACGAGACGTGTAGGTGTATGTGTTTGTGTATCCACGTGAAAGACCACGTGTGTGATATCTGTTTGAGAGAGACTGTGTTTAAAGGTAATGAGGAGTGTGTGTGTGTGTGTGTGTGTGCGTGTGTGTGTGTGAGGGATATGGTGTGGGTGGAGGGGTCTGTGATCGCTCCACACCCTGTTGCCTCATCCACTTTACAAAGATTCTACTTCTACATCACCATGATCAGATTCATATATGTAAACGCTGTGGTTAGAAAAACACTGTGTCACTGTGCGTTCACACTGTATGTGTGTAGTATGACCAAGAACGGGGGGAAAACTGAGCTTCCACAGTCCGTTAGAAGTCCGATTAGTGATGTGTTTGATGTTCAAAGTGAATCGGATTCAGAATCAGACTCAGAATCAGACCCAGACTCAGACTCAGAATCAGCTGTGTGTGTAGGGATACTGTGTGTGTGGTATGTGTGTGAATGTCTGTAATGTTGTGTGTGTGCCATCACTTTATGTGTGGTGTGTATGTTGGTGGCGTTTGTGTGTGTGTCTGTGTGTGTATATGTGTATGTGTGTATGTATGTGTGTGTATCTGTGTGTAAGTGTATGTGTGTGTGTGTGTGTGTGTGTAAGTGTATGTGTGTGTGTATCTGTGTGTGTGTGTGTGTGTGTGTATCTGTGTGTATCTGTGTGTGTGTGTGTGTATGTGTGTGTGTGTGTGTATATGTGTGTGTGTGTATGTGTATGTGTGTGTGTATGTGTGTGTGTGTGTGTGTGTATGTATGTATGTGTATGTGTGTATGTGTGTGTGTGTGTGTGTGTGTATATGTGTATGTGTATGTGTGTGTGTGTGTGTGTGTGATTGCGTGTGTGTGTGTGTATGTGTGTGTATGTATGCGTGTGTGTGTGTGTATGTGTATATGTGTATGTGTATGTGTGTGTGTGTGTGTGTATGTATGTGTGTGTGTGTGTGTGTCATATCTGCAGTCCTCATGTATTATTAAATACTGTACACCCACCGCTTCAGTTTCGGAGACTCTCAGCTCTGCTCAGTTTCAGTTCAGCATTCTGTAATAGTCCCGGTTTTCAGGCTGGGATTGTCTTTCACTGTGCACACAGTGAAACACAGTGGAATGTCCTGAGACGTGTGGTATAGGACTGTCACGGTGTATATATTAGTACTGTGCTAATTAGTTAGGCAGTTAATTGAGTAGTCAGATTTCCAAATATCAATGGTGTTAACTGAGCAGTGAGGTCACATGGAACCTTTTCACACAGTGTAACATAAATGACTTTAATCCGATCAGTTTAGTTGATTCATGAAAGTTTGATATTTGTGTTATTAACATTTCTAGTATACTGTATTATAGAGTGTCAATTCAGTGGAATCTCATACAATGGATAATGAATCCCATACAATGTGAAATGTGTATGTATCATGTGTTGATCATTACTTTGTATCAAGAAAGAGGACAATGTGAGGAAGGTGGTGCTGTAAAGTAAGAAAACCTTCCCACACTTGTCCTAGCTGCAGTGTATGAACTTGCTTAGCTGTTACAATGTGTGTGTAGTGCTAAAAAACTCATGCCTATGAGCTGAGAGTGCTGTTGTTATGTAGGTGTTTGTGCTATTGTAGACGAAGAAACTACTGCTGTTCCCATAGTATATTAAGTAGGCTGTACCTGGCACCGCTGCAGTTTCTCAGGCCTCAGCTTAATGCTCTAGTTTCATAGAGCCAGGATTGGCTAATACCTCCCGAACCTTCAGCCTGAGATTGTCTTGCACTGTACACCAGAGGAAGAATACAGAGTTAAACGGACAGTCCTTGCAGCGTGACGTGTCTAACCCCTACCCAGCGCTCAGACCTAAGAGAGAAGATAGTACAGAGTTAAAAGTAGGCAGTTAATGAGTGCACACGATGACCTGGCAACCTCAAGCCAGAGCTCAGACCTAGAGAGAAGAATACAGATTTAAATAGAGCAAGAGTGCACTACCTGGCAACCCCAAGCCTGAGCTTAGACCTAGAGAGTAGAATACAGATTTAAATAGAGCCAGAGTGCACTGCCTGGCAACCCCAAGCCAGCACTCAGACCAAGAGAGAAGAATACAGAGTTAAATAGAGCAAGAGGTTGTAATATCTGGCAACCTCATCACCCAGCGCTCAACCTCAAGGGAAGAATACGAGTTTACATAGAGCCAGAGTGCACTGCTAGGCACCCAACCAGCACTCAAGAGGAAGAAAAACCTTCAGAGTTTTAAACATGAGCAAGAGTGCACTACCTGGCAACCACAAGCCAAAGCTCAGACCCAGAGAGAAGAATACAGAGTTAAATAGAGCAGAGAGCACTACCATGCAACCCATCTACCCTAGGCAAGGGGGGGGGGCGCGTCAAGCCTAGAGGAAGGACTATACAGATTTAAATAGAGCCAGAGTGCACTGCCTGGCAACCTCAAGCCAAAGCTCCAACCATAGAAGTGGAGAATACAGAGTTAAAGAGCACGGATGCACATACCTGGCAACCCCAAGCCTGAGCTTAGACCCAGAGAGAAGAAAACAGATTTAAATAGAGCAGGAGTGGCACGACGTGCACTACCATGGACCTAAGAAATAAATACATAGTTAATAGAGCAAGGGTGCAGACCTTAGAGAGAAGTAATAGACCAGGAGTGAAATAGGAGCAGAGACCTGTGTGCACTACCTGGCAACCCCAACGCAGCGCTCAGACCTAGAGAGAAGAATACAGTGTTAGATAGAGCAAGAGTGCACTACCTGGCAACCCCAAGCCTGAGCTTAGACCCAGAGAGAAGAATACAGAGTTAAATAGAGCAAGAGTGCACTACCTGGCAACCTCAAGCCAGAGCTTAGACCTAGAGAGAAGAATACAGAGTTAAATAGAGCAGGAGTGCACTACCTGGCATCCCCAAGCCTGAGCTCAGACCTAGAGAGAAGAATACAGAGTTAAATAGAGCAAGAGTGCACTACCTGGCAACCCCAACCCAGCGCTCAGACCTAGAGAGAAGAATACAGAGTTAAATAGAGCAGGAGTGCACTATCACAGCACAGTATAAAATGCGACTATACTGCGCTGTGAAAATGTATTTGCCCCCCCTCCCATTTTCAGCTATTTTTGCATATTTGTCATACTTGAATGTTTCAGATCATCAAAACGACTTTTAATATTAGACCAAGACTCCCAAACACCACTTTTAGATGATTATGTCATTTACTGAAAGATAAGTTCTGTTCAGCTACTACTAAATCACCCGGGTAACCGAGTTAAATGGATCACTGGGTTCAGCTTCACTACCACAGCCAGACTCTATCACCGCCAGACCTGCTGAATCTAGACACCACTTAAATAGAACCTGCCTGGCACAGTGAAGCAGCTAGAACGCCTCGAACAGAAATACAGGATGCCGTGTTCCAAAGTATCTGTGAAATCTGCAGTCTGGAAAAGGTCACAAGAGAACCATTATCCACAAATAGAGAAAACTCATTCAGCGGGTCTCAAAAGAACCCAGACATGGCTCCCGTTACATCTGGCGTAAAGCCAAGACTGCATTCCACCATAGGAACATCATACCAACAGTGAAACATGGTGGTGGTAGTGCGGTGGTCTGGGGCTGCTTTGCCTCTACAGGACCTGGACCACTTGTCAAAACTGATGGGACCATGCGTTCCTGATTTCTATCAGGAAATCCCGAGCCCCCTTGTCCGCCCGTCATTCAGGACCTAAAGCTCAAGCACAGTTCAGAATTACATTATAAGCCAACTGAAGGCTTCGAAGTGACCAGTCAGGAATCCCATTGAGATACTGAGGGAGGGGTAGGGTTTGGGGGGACATGGGTGATATGGGTTTTGAATATAACAGTGGTTTAATATATAATTATTTACATACGTATATATTTAATATCTAATGGCAAATTCCCAAACAGTAACCATCTGTGTCTAAGACGGGGATCCACTCATGCTAACACCTGAATTACTTTCCTGTAGGCCACCGAGGTGGAGGAGATTTCAGACAGTCTGCTGGCCATAGCTGTGGAAGAAAGGAACACAAGCGCCAAGCCGACTGAAGGCAAGTCCGACCTCCGGCAGTGCTGGAATCTTGTGAGGGGCATATAGAGTACTGCTAATGTCTAATGGTGAATGCCATAGTGGAAATTAGCATTATGCTAGCGCTAATAATGGGACTAAGAGAAAGGGCTAGTTACAGAGTCAACACTAGTCATGCCAAAGCTGCCTGGATCAGTGTTCAATGTGTAATGCCTTTAATAAATATACATTAACTTTAAATAATATATATGAACAATAAGCTTTGATGTTTATGGAATGAACATTGATATATATATTAAATTACCCATAGATATATTTTGATAATTCATTTAAATAGGGACTGATCATTGATATATATGGACTGGTAATTGATACATTTTTAATGATTATGGATTTATATGATTTGGTAATTAATATATATGGAATGAACACTGATATATGTGAACATATGTGGAATTAATACATATTGAATTACCTATACATATATTTTGAATGATAATTCATATACATATGGACTGATAAATGCACGTATACATGCTGCTTGTTAATATATATGGAGTGGTAATTAATATATGTGTGTGTATATAGGGAATATACATTGATATACGTTGAATGATTATTGGTATATATGAATTGGTAATTGATATACAGTATATGGAATGAACATTGATACATATTGAATTACCCATAGATCGATTTTAAATGATAATTCATATACATATGGAGTGATGAATTATGCAAACATGCTGATTGTTGATATATATGGACTGGTAATTGATATATGTATATGTAAGGAATGTACATCAATATATGTTGAATGATCATTGGTATATATGGATTGGTATGTGATATATTTGGAATGAACACTGATACATATAATGAACATTGATATGTATGGAATGAGCATTGATTACAATTAGCTGTAGACATATATGAATGATAATTCATATATATGGACCGATAATCAATATATACGTGCTAATGATTGATATATATGATAGGAATATTTACATATTTGTAATGAAATTTGATATATATTGAATTATCATTGATATATATGAACTGGTAATTGATATATGTATATATAAGCAATGTACATCGATATATGTTGAATGATCATTGGTATATATGGATTGGTATGTGATATATATGGAATGAACACTGATACATATAATGAACATTGATATGTATGGAATGAGTATTGATTTATATATATATAGAATTAGCTACAGATATATTTGAATAATAATTCTTATATATGAACTGATAATCAATATATACGTGCTAATGATTGATATATATGATAGGAACATTTACATATTTGTAATGGAATTTGATATATATTGAATTATCATTGATATATATGAACTGGTAATTGATATACATGGAAGGAACATTAAAATACATTAAATGATAATTGATATATATGGATTGACATTTGATATATACATACTGATCGTGAATATATATTCAATGTATGTCAAAGTTCACTCCATATAGGTTTATTAATATGTACTCTGTATATATCTCTAATAACATTAACAAGGACTCGAGAGGGTGGGCTTCCTAACACACCTGGTTCAGTTCAGGAGGGCTTCATTAGCTGATCTGCCGGAGCAGGTGTGTTAGAGCGGGATTGGGACTACAGGGACGAGGAGAAAAGACCCCTTTCCAAACAGAGCATTCAGGTTTCCGAGCTGCTGGGCTTGGCGAAGCCTTCACTGGCTGCTTGGTGGATAGCTGTTGGCACGGATGCTGTGCCAGACTGAACTGGTGGAGTGGAAAGGAAGGAAGCGAGAGCGTACGATATTTAGCACCTCTTGTTTTTCACCAGACTATGGCCGTGTTCTCTGGCCAAAGGAGTTGTCTGCTGTGAAGTGTTTGTATTGTGTAACATCAGTGTTCTGGAAGGTTGCCTTGTCTGGGTTGGCTTGGTCCAGATACACAGAGAGGAGAAACAAAGGCATTGTGGGAAATCTGACCACGGTCTGTAGGCGTGCAGGATGACACTTTTAAATGTCACTGGGTATTTAAAACAGTGGTGTGGTGGACCAGCCAAGACAGGTTTGGTGCCTCAAGATACAAGAGTAATGCAGCTAAGCTGGTGAGCACCAGTTAGCATGGCGCTAACAGGGTACCTCATCATCACACCTTCCTCAAACTGGGGGCAGATTATAGACATGGCCAAACATGCATTAGCATTGCTGTCACGCGTACATGCCTGGGCTTTTCCAGGTTTATAGATAACGGAATATGGAATCATTTAGCCATGGAGTTTATCAGGGTACATTAGTGGTTGCACAACTTCAGTATTAAACACATATCCAGCTCTGGAATAGTATAAGAGCCCACCTGTAACTGATCAGTGTCTGTAGGTGTACAGGTTCTGGGTTTGTGTTGGACCAGAATCCCTCAGTTCTGTTTGATTCTCTACACTACTGGAACCATGTCTCCCAAACTCCAGATCAGATATTGTATTAGATCTGTGTATTTAGAAAATCACTAATGACCTCCAGAAGCCTGTTTTTAGAACCATGCTGTGTAAGGGACATTGGAATGAGGTGGCGCTCATCACGGTCAGTAGAGAGTGGGTTTGGTCCTCTGCCAGTCTGTAGCTGTGTTGTCCTGTGTGTTGGCTGCTGGACCTTGTTCTTATGAACCAGACGCTCACTGTATCAGCCAGTAAAGCTAGAACCCAACCTTCGGTTCCTCACTGAGAACCTGCTGTACATGTGGAGATGCAGATTTAAGAAGGACCTGGAGTGGGCTCTGATTTATTTCCAGAGCTGTATATATTAGAGAGGCACTAAATGTTCGGCAACCAAAGCCTTTCCGCAGAAAATGGCAAACGCAGATGTAGAGTTTTATTCAGTTTCAAGCATTCAAGTCAAGTCCAGATAGAGCAGCAGCATCTCGGCTGGGATGAATTTAAGTCATATCGTGCTTTGTTGGTGTGTCTACTGGGATGATGTTGGTGTGTCTGGTGGAATGTTGTTGGTGTGTCTACTGGGATGGTGTTGGTGTGTCTGCTGGGATGTTGTTGGTGTGTCTGGTTGGATGGTGTTGGTGTGTTTGCTGGGATGTTGTTGGTGTGTCTGGTTGGATGGTGTTGGTGTGTTTGCTGGGATGTTGTTGGTGTGTCTGGTAGGATGGTGTTGGTGTGTCTGCTGGGATGTTGTTGGTGTGTCTGCTGGGATGTTGGTGTATCTGCTGGGATGGTGTCGCCGTGTCTGCTGGGATGGTTTTGGTGTTTCTGGTAGGATGTTGTTGGTGTGTCTGGTAGGATGGTGTCGCCATGTCTGCTGGGATGGTGACGGTGTGTCTGCTGGGATGTTGTTGGTGTGTCTGGTAGGATGTTGTTGGTGTGTCTGGTAGGATGTTGTTGGTGTGTCTGGTAGGATGGTGACAATGTGTCTGCTGGGATGGTGTTGGTGTTTCTGCTGGGATGTTGAGATGTTCAGTAAGTTTGTTAAATCTGCAGTTTAGTCATTGTATCAGCAAAACTGTTCTGGCCCAAATTAGAAATTTTCATCAAGCCCACTTGCCTGATGGGTCGACAGCACTTGGTAACTTGCCATGTGTAACTTTACTACACACTCCATACCACCTCGTAGTTTATCTGATGTGTTTGTACATACATATCTATAGAAATATGAAGTTTAGAGGAGCGTATTGGATATTGTTGGTGTCTCTGACACCAACTAGTCCCTGCTAGTTCAATGATTTAGTCTATTTTGTAATAGTAAATAAAGTACATTGTTTGGTTTATAGAGCTTATTAGAGTTTGTAAATGCACAACTTATTAGGGTCCATATGTTTCAATAGTCAAGGTTCCCTTTAAAATCAACAGTAATGTGTTGGAAGTAGAATCGATGTTGACTAATTGCTGATGATGTCATGAATGAAACCAGGTGAAAGGGAATGCTCTCCAACAACAAACTCATGTCCAACGACCTCAGGCCTGGATCACATCCCGGGCCCTTAGGGAACCAGAAATATGACCCGCGCATTCTTACAAATTGGTATCCGACTTAGAGACACCATAGGTGACCTGAAGATGTAAACCTCAGGCCCCAAACATGTCCTAGCTGATGGACTGTGTTTGGAGTAATGGTGTAGGGGATGTGACTTTGTTGTTGGGGTGATACTGTTATCACCCCTCAGTAGTTCAAGCCCAGCTGTAAGAGTACCTGCTTTATTACAGCACCATCTCTCTCTTTATTAATCTGGGTGGAAGTGAGGCAGGAGGTGTTATTGTGTGATGAGGCGGCAGAGCTGGCGGTGGTTTACAGCACGACTCTTCACTCTGCTGTCAGTCTGAGAGGAACGTGTCACGGACAAAACATGAGCAGGCCGATTAGTGCAGCCTGACAGGCTGAGGGATTACACGCAGCAGAAAGAGAAAGGTACAGCTGAAGAAGCTTTAAAGACTGAGCGAGGAGAGACAGAGGGAGAGAGAGAGAGAGAGAAATCCTTCTGTACTCTCAGATATACTTGAGTCAAAAGTGTAGCTTTTTAATGAACGAATTATAGAGGAGTCAATAATAATCAGCAGTGTTGTGCGGTACAGTGGCGTTGAGTATAGTGAACGGGAAGGATAATCAGCAGTGTGGTGCGGTACAGTGGCGTTGAGTATAGTGAACGGGAAAGATAATCAGCAGTGTGGTGCGGTACAGTGGCTTTGAGTATAGTGAACGGGAATGATAATCAGCAGGGTGGTGCGGTACAGTGGCGTTGAGTATAGTGAACGAGAATAATAATCAGCAGTGTGGTGCGGTACAGTGGTGTTGAGTATAGTGAACGGGAAAGATAATCAGCAGTGTGGTGCGGTACAGTGGCGTTGAGTATAGTGAACGGGAAAGATAATCAGCAGTGTGGTGCGGTACAGTGGCGTTGAGTATAGTGAACGGGAATGATAATCAGCAGTGTGGTGCGGTACAGTGGCGTTGAGTATAGTGAACGGGAAAGATAATCAGCAGTGTGGTGCGGTACAGTGGCGTTGAGTATAGTGAACGGGAATGATAATCAGCAGGGTGGTGCGGTACAGTGGCGTTGAGTATAGTGAACGAGAATAATAATCAGCAGTGTGGTGCGGTACAGTGGCGTTGAGTATAGTGAACAGGAATAATAATCAGCAGTGGAGTGCGGTACAGTGGTGTTGAGTATAGTGAACGGGAATAATAATCAGCAGTATGGTGGGGTACAGTGGTGTTGAGTATAGTGAACAGGAATAATAATCAGCAGTGTTGTGCGGTACAGTGGTGTTGAGTATAGTGAATGGGAATAATAATCAGCAGCGTCGTGCGGTACAGTGGCATTGAGTATAGTGAACAGGAATAATAATCAGCAGTGTGGTGCGGTACAGTGGCGTTGAGTATAGTGAATGGGAATGATAATCAGCAGTGTGGTGCGGTACAGTGGTGTTGAGTATAGTGAACGGGAATAATAATCAGCAGTGTGGTGCGGTACAGTGGTGTTGAGTATAGTGAACGGGAATGATAATCAGCAGTGTGGTGCGGTACAGTGGTGTTGAGTATAGGGATGGATACTCACAGTCATGAGTATAGTGAACGGGAATGATAATCAGCAGTGTGGTGCGGTACAGTGGTGTTGAGTATAGTGAACAGGAATGATAATCAGCAGTGTGGTGCGGTACAGTGGTGTTGAGTATAGTGAACAGGAATGATAATCAGCAGTGTGGTGCGGTACAGTGGTGTTGAGTATAGTGAACGGGAATAATAATCAGCAGTATGGTGCGGTACAGTGGTGTTGAGTATAGTGAACGGGAATGATAATCAGCAGTGTGGTGCGGTACAGTGGTGTTGAGTATAGTGAAGGGGAATGATAATCAGCAGTGTGGTGCGGTACAGTGGTGTTGAGTATAGTGAATGGGAATGATAATCAGCAGTGTGGTGCGGTACAGTGGTGTTGAGTATAGTGAAGGGGAATGATAATCAGCAGTGTGGTGTGGTACAGTGGCGTTGAGTATAGTGAACGGGAATAATAATCAGCAGTATGGTGCGGTACAGTGGTGTTGAGTATAGTGAACGGGAAGGATAATCAGCAGTGGGGTGCGGTACGGTCGTGTTGAGTATAGTGAACGGGAATGATAATCAGCAGGATGGTGCGGTACAGTGGTGTTGAGTATAGTGAACGGGAATGATAATCAGCAGTATGGTGCGGTACAGTGGCGTTGAGTATAGTGAACGGGAATAATAATCAGCAGTATGGTGCGGTACAGTGGTGTTGAGTATAGTGAACGGGAAGGATAATCAGCAGTGGGGTGCGGTACAGTGGTGTTGAGTATAGTGAACGGGAATGATAATCAGCAGTGTGGTGCGGTACAGTGGTGTTGAGTATAGTGAACGGGAATGATAATCAGCAGTGTGGTGCGGTACAGTGGTGTTGAGTATAGTGAACGGGAATGATAATCAGCAGTGTGGTGCGGTACAGTGGTGTTGAGTATAGTGAACGGGAATGATAATCAGCAGTGTGGTGCGGTACAGTGGTGTTGAGTATAGTGAACGGGAGTGATAATCAGCAGTGTGGTGCGGTACAGTGGTGTTGAGTATAGTGAACGGGAGTGATAATCAGCAGTGTGGTGCGGTACAGTGGTGTGGTGGAGCTGTGGAGTCATACAGAGAAGGAACCGCCGCTCTAAGGCTTCATCCACACCGAGCTGACACGCTGCCCCGCTAGCTTCTCCAGGCCTCTCCTGCCTTCAGCTCATTATGTGCCTTCTGCCTCTGCTTCCTGCCAGTGTACTGCTGACTTACAGGACAGTGTGAAGCTCCCAACTCAGCCCAGACCGCCTCACACGGTGCGGAGCACATGGATGTTACGTCTGGCATGTTGTTGGAGCTTCTCTTGGTTTAGGTGCACAGAACAAATCCAGTCTCCACAGAACATGGAATAAACAAGACATGAAACCGGGACAGGAAGGTGCAGTAATAGGAGCTGGTTATGATTATGGCTGATCTGTGTTTCATAAGGTTCCATATTTCTAGATAGACATTAAAACCAGCATTGGCTACATATCAGACGCTTTCATCTGCCAAGGTTCACTTTCTTTCAGCGTTCAAAGCTCATATTTTCCATTTCACCTGCATTTCAGTCAGGATCAGGACAGATAGAAAAGCTGATGCAACACAAAGACCAACTCGTCCACACTCGCCTCAACACTGCCAGTGTAGCTCCACCAGGTCCTGCTGTTTTTATTGACTTATTGAATATATTGAATTCTCCTGAGCTGGCTTCACACCTTCCCTATAAAAAATTCACTGCCTTCCAGGCCAGGTATCCTAGCTCATCCAGCTTTTCAGACTGCCTGTCCTCCATCCCAGATGTCCTTTTAGGTCCATGGAGTCTTATTACCTTGGATCCCTCCTTTCATAACATACATATATCGCTCTGATTGTAACCGTCGTGTGTACGCCATGTCTCCGACTCTCAGTTTTAATAATAACATAGTGATGGAGTGAGCAGCTTGTGTTTTGAAGTGTGGTGGTCAAGACGAAGGCAGGGTGCTGTGGAATTCTTAAAGAAGGATTTGTTTGGCATCTTGAGAGCACTGGACACACGCCCAGTGTCCGAACTGTTGTCACTTCTTGGTGCACTGATGTAGATTAATGAATCGTTTCCATTGACATTCAGAGAGGAAAATTACTGTTCCCTTAAGATGCCTGGGGTTTGGACGTATCATCACTGTCCAAAGAAAAACATGTATCTCCATTTTTGTTGATTTTTACTTTTATGCCTCATTTGATCACATGATATGATGTTTACACTGTATGAAAATTTCATGAAGTATGGATCAACAGTATTGGCCCAAAACATCTTGGTAGGACGTCTGGTTCCATTGACTTTCATTCAAATTAAAGGAGGTTTTTGGCCTCCCCTGTAAAGTTGCCATTTTGGAGATGTCTGTTTTTCTTTGGACAGCAATGATATATAGAGTCAAACAGAAAAAAAAAAGAAAAGCAGAAGCAGGATGTAGGGACAAATACTCTCAAAGAGTGTGATGAAGAACCACTGAACGGAACCAAGATTGGGAAGAAGAAACACTTTGAGAACATGAGGTAGAACCACTGAGAGAAACAACGACTACAAAGTGTAAACTCACTAACTGCATGATGAAATAGCACTTCAGAGGAACCATAACTCTCAAGAAGAACCGATCTAAGAGCATGATCAACCACTGAGAGGAACCAAGATGCAGAACAAGAAACCCATTCCCATTCAGAGTGTGAGAAAGGACCACAGAGAGGAACCAAAATGCCATAAAACAAAATCTCTAAGAGGAACCAAAATGCAGTAGAACAAGATTTAGAAGAGCATGAGGAGGAACCAAGGCTCAAAAAACACTTGCTATGATGAAGTACTAGTTAGAGGAACCGTAACTCACAAGAACAAACAATCTAAGAGGAACCAAAATGCAGTAGGCTAGAACAAAAATCTTGAAGAACATAATTAAGAGGCATTGACAGAAACCAAGACTCTCTAAGGAGAAATGAAAACTCTCTAAGGTCATGATGAAGTACTACTTACAGGAACCAAGACTCAAAAGAAGAAGCACAGTGGACCACTGAGAGGAACCAAGATGAAGATCAAGAAACCCATTCCCACTCAGTGTGTGAGAAGGAACCACAGAGAAGAACCAGGATGCCATTAAACAAAATCTCTAAGAGTGACCAAAACGTAGTAGAACAAAATTCAGAAGGGCATGAGGAAGATGCACTAGAAGGAACCAAGGCTCAGAAGAACATTTGCAATGATGAAGTACTAGTTAGAGGAACCGTAACTCACAAGAAGAAACAATCTAAGAGGAATCAAAATGCAGTAGAACAAACTCTTAAAGAACATGAGGAAGTAGTATTTGGAGGAACCAAGACTCAAAAGTAGAAACAATCCAAGAGCATGATGAACCAATGAGAGGAACCAATGGTACAGAAGAAGAAACCCATTAAGAGTAGGAGGAGGAACCGCAAACCAAAATGCAGAAACACAATGAGAAAAACACTGAGAGGAACCAAGACTCGGGAAAAGAAAGTGTCTGAGAGCTTGATGAAGTACTGCTGAGAAAAAGCAAGACTCAGGAGAAGATGAAGAACCACTGAAAGGACCATGGGGAAGAAGCACTGAGAGGACCCAAGACTTGGGAGAAGATGAAGAACCAAGACTCAGAGTACAAAACTCTGTAAGAACCAGCGGATGGCTCAAAAATGAAAAGCTCATCACGAGGAAGAATAACTGAGAGAAACCAAGACTCAAAAGAGGAAAACATCTAGAACATCTTAGATCAGTGGTCTCCAACCCTTCTCCTAGACAAACTACCTTCATCAACAAGTCCCTGTTTGAGAGTTCAGTAGGCTCAGGGCAACTTATTAGATCCAGGTTGGATCTAAACTTTCCAGGTTTAGGGTTGGAGGGGTGAGGAAGGAACACTGGGAGGAACCAAGACTCAAAGGAAGGAACTCTGGAAGAGTATAAAGAGGGCTCAGAAATGAAAAGCTCCCTTAGATCATGAGGAAGAAACGACTGAGAGGAACCAAGACTATTCAAGAACTAAGAAACTATCTAGGACCAA
>JAMWET010003343.1:0-20000 GCA_024036415.1 Prochilodus magdalenae | reverse complement strand
GTAGGCGAGGCATGCAGTTAGCATGGTGCTAATCGTTGAGGTATTAGCTTTGATTGCTACCTAGCTACATTAGCCTCAGTGATAATTCATGTGTGTGTGACAGACGTGTATATCGGATATTTACGGAGATACGGCAGAAATCGCGTCCCGTATTGGTTTAATATGGGACGCAACCTTTAACGTCTTCAGCTGTGACGCGTTTAGCTGAGGGACGAATGTGTGTTTCTGCTGGCTGAGGCGCGGAGACGGGTGCTTGTCTTATTTACGGCTGAGAAAGACACCGAGGGTTATTTTTAACCCTGCTTCCTTTTCCCCGAGATTCAGGTGACATCTGTGAAGCCTTCCAGCATACACAGCCTCACTTACAGATGGTGAATGACTCCATGCACTGCATCAGTCTGATTATAAAACCTATATCCAGTGTGTCCCTTATATCCAGTGCTCCGCCCTCCTCAGTGTCCTCTCGTGTCCCACCTACTCATTAGTGCTTGTTTACCCCACACTACAGCCTGTTCTTTAATCTTATGCTGTAAAACAGCTTGTGGTAATAACCCCGGTTTAAGTGGATCCCATGCTCAAAAAATTAATCATACTCATAACTGGAGAATCTCCCTATACCCGATTCCTCATAGCGGCACAGAGCTGACTGCAACACCAAGCAATACAGTGGTACAGTATTACTGTACTGGGTGAGTGGTGGTCTGGGTGAGTGGTGGTAGGTCTGATCTCACTGTAGTGTGGTATCTCTTTAGTGGTGGTATAGTTTAGGTGTTAGTGGTCTGATCCTCACTGTACTGGGGTGAGTGGTGGTCCTCTCAGTGGTGGTTAGGTGGGTCTTAGTGGGTCTGATCCTCCGCTGTATGGGTGAGTGGTGGTCTCTCAGTGGTGTGTCAGGTTAGTGGTGTTAGTGGTCTGATCCTCTCTGTACTGGGTGAGTGGTGGTCTCTCAGTGTGGTATCAGGTTAGTCGTGTTAGTGGTCTGATCCTCGCTGTACTGTGACTGAGTCTCTCAGTGGTCTCTCAGTTAGTGGTGTTAGGTCTGATCCTCACTGTACTGGGTGAGCTGGTGTCTCCTCGTGTGGGATTTAGTGGATCTTAGTGATCTGATCTCACTGTACTGGGTGAGTGGTGGTCTCTCAGTGTGGTATCAGGTTAGTGGTGTTAGTGGTCTGATCCTCACTGTACTGGGTGAGTGGTGGTCTCCGTCAGTGTGGTATCAGGGTTAGTGATTGGGGTTAGTGGTCTGATCCTCACTGTACTGGGTGTGGTGTGGTGTGGTCTCAGGTTACGGTGGTAGTGTGGTATCCTGGGTAGTGGGTGTTAGTTGGTCTCTCTCTCTAGATCGGGTCTAGTGGTGGTTAGTGGTCTGATCCTCACTGTATAGGGTGTGGGTGAGTGGTGGTCTCTCATTGTGGTATCGGGTTAGTGTGTTAGTGGTCACGGTCCTACTGTACTGGGTGAGTGGTGGTCTCTTAGTGTGGTATAGGGTTAGTGGTGTTAGTGGTCTGATCCTCACTGTAATGGGTGAATGGTGGTCTCTCGGTGTGGTATCAGGTTAGTGGTGTTAGTGGTCTGATCCTCACTGTGCTGGGTGAATGGTGGTCTCTCGGTGTGGTATCAGGTTAGTGGTGTTAGTGGTCTGATCCTCACTGTACTGGGTGAGTGGTGGTCTCCCAGTGTGGTATTGGGTTAGTGATGTTAGTGGTCTGATCCTCACTGTCCTGGGTGAGTGGTGGTCTCCCAGTGTGGTACCAGGTTAGTGGTGTTAGTGGTCTGATCCTCACTGTACTGGGTGAGTGGTGGTCTCTCACTGTGTTATCAGGTTAGGGGTGTTAGTGGTCTGATACTCGCTGTACTGGGTGAGTGGTGGTCTCTCAGTGTGGTACCAGGTTAGTGGTGTTAGTGGTCTGATCCTCACTGTACTGGGTGAATGGTGGTCTCTCGGTGTGGTATCAGGTTAGTGGTGTTAGTGGTCTGATACTCGCTGTGCTGGGTGAGTGGTGGTCTCTCACTGTGTGGTTGATGTTCTGTCATGTTGCATATGTTCATATGCCCGGCTGACTGCGAGCTGGAGACGACATCATGGTGAAATTATGGAGCTATAACAAAGCATGGTTGTCGTGCGTCGTGTTTCAGTGTTGTGAAAGGATCTTCTGAGGCACATGAGGCATAACATTTTCATGAGGGACCAAAATTACCACTGTCGCCATCGTTTCTCTCTCTCGATCTCTCACTGCATGCCTAATTACCCACTAATAACGCCAACTGCTGAATGTTCTTCCTCAGCTAGACTGCTGTTCACACACAGGAACTTCAAACCCAGCTTTTCTCCAGTTTCAGTTTTCTTATTTCCACACAGTAAAGCTAGCAGTCAGATCAGTGTGTAGTGTTGATCAGGTCATACCAAAGGCTTATAGGGCATTATAAGGATAAACAAGTTACCTTAAGCCTTTATGAGCTTATAAGCCTTTATGGGGATAATCAGTTCAGCTCAGATGCTTTATAAGCCGTTATGAGAATGATCAGTTCTACACGAATGCTTTATAAGGCTTTATGAGGATGAACAGTTCAGCTCAGATGCTTTATAAGCCGTTATGAGGATGAACAGTTCAGCTCAGATGCTTTATAAGCCGTTATGAGGATGAACAGTTCACTGCAATGCTTTATATATAAGCCGTTATGAGGTATGAGACAGTTATACAGCTCAGAATAGCTTTATAGCATCGTTATGAGAATGAACAGTTCAGCTCAGATGCTTTATAAGCCTTTATGAGAATGAACAGTTCAGCTCAGATGCTTTATAAGCCTTTATGATGATGAAGAGTTCAGCTCAGATGCTTTATAAGCCTTTATGAGAATGAACAGTTCAGCTCAGATGCTTTATAAGCCTTTATGATGATGAAGAGTTCAGCTCAGATGCTTTATAAGCCTTTATGAGGATAATCAGTTCAGCACAGATGCTTAATAAGCCTTTATGAGGATGAACAGTTCAGCCCAGATGCTTTATAAGCCTTTATGAGGATGAACAGTTCAGCTCAGATGCTTTATAAGCCTTTATGAGGATGAACAGTTCAGCTCAGATGCTTAATAAGCCTTTATGAGGATGAACAGTTCAACTCAGATGCTTAATAAGCCTTCATGGGGATAATCAGTTCAGCTAAGATGCTTAGTAAGCCTTTATGAGGATGAAGAGTTCAGCTCAGATGCTTTATAAGCCTTTATGAGAATGAACAGTTCAGCTCAGATGCTTAATAAGCCTTTATGAGGATGAACAGTTCAACTCAGATGCTTAGTAAGCCTTCATGGGGATAATCAGTTCAGCTCAGATGCTTAGTAAGCCTTTATGAGGATGAAGAGTTCAGCTCAGATGCTTGTATGTATGATGAATTCCTCATAGATGCTTATAAGACTACATAAGGATGATCAAGTCAGTTCAGATGCTTTCTGAGGTTTTATATGTGCGATGAAATCCGCTTAGATGCTTATAAGGCTTTGTAGGGATGATCAGTCAGTTCAGATTCTTTATGAGGTTTTATACATGTAATTTTGTCTGCTTAAATGCTTATAAGCATTCATAAGGCTGATCATTTCAGAATAGATGCTTTGTGATGCTTTATGCATATGATGAAGTCCGCTTAGATGCTTATACGTCTTTATAAAGATGATCAAGTCAGTTCACAGATGTTTATGATGTTTCATGTGTATGATGAAGTTTACCTAAATGCTTATAAGACCTCATAAGGATGATCAAGTCAGTTTAGGTTCTCTATTATGTTTTATATATATGATTAAGTTTGATATGATTACCTAGGCCAGATTATTATTACTTATAAGGCCTCATAAGGATATTCAAGTAAGCCCCTGTACTTTATGATAACTGTTTAATAGCCCAGATGGTTTATAAGGCTTTATATGTATAATAAAGTCCATTGAGATGCTTATAAAGCTTTGTAAGAATGATCAAGTCAGTTCAGATGCTTTATGGGGTTTTCCATGCATGATAAATTCCATCTAGATGCTTATAAGGCTTCATGAGGATGATCAGGCGGTTGCTTTATAGGGCGAGGCCCAGAGAGCCATGCCTTTACGAATGGTGGTGTTTCTTTCTGAATCCGGCGAACTTTATTTTCATCTCTCAGTTCATTATGGAGGTGGTGTGCTGCACCGCTGTGCTGGGTTGTAGATTGTGAGGGGCTTACAGGCTCCTGCTCAGACACAGAGGAGTCTTTAGGAGTTATCAGCTATTGGCTTTCCAGACACAGAGTGAAGTGCTACTCTACCCAAAACTCAAGCCTGACTTCAAAGAGCAGTAGACCTCCATCAGCCTTTCAGTCCTTCATCATACTCTGGAGTGGTTATTGAATCCAGGAGGTCCGAGGGGTGCGGCGGGTGGGGGAGTTGGATTACTGAACTCGGTGTGTAGAGCTCATATAGATCCTCATCTCTCTGTTCAGACTTCAGGAACGCTGAGGCAGAACTAAGCCCAGGCCTCCCCACATTCTAAAAGTATACCACAGTTTTACACTCATTATGGAAAAATTCCTGGTAAAGATTCCGGATGATTCTTTGTTTACATCTTAATGAGAAATGGGTTCAGAATTCCGGGTGAGTTCAGAATTCCAGGTGAGCATCATTAATGTAAACAGTGTTAGCTAGTGTTGGTTATTTCTCCGTGTGGTGGATATGAGAGCTGTCCACAGGAAGCTGAAGTTTTAATCATGCCAATGGATTCTGCACCAGTGGCGGAGTCAGCCGGAGTGATATTCCGGCTCCTGAGCGCTGGGCTCCTGTTAACCAGCTCATACTGATGCAGCAGCGGCTCCTGGTTAACCCTGTCTGCGCTCTGATCTGACGCTCCGCATTCACACAGCATCATCCATCTCTCCTCACCCCCCACCAGACACTGTACTGAGGAGAAACACACCCTACCTCTCTCCCTTTTTCTCTCTGTATCCCTCTATCCACCCCCTCTCTCTCTTTACCTCTCCTCTGTACCTCCCTCTTTCTCTCACTCCTTACCTCTCTCTACCTCCCTCTGTTTCTCTCTCTTTACCTCTCCTCTGTTCCTCCCTCTGTTTCTCTCTCCTTACCTCTCTCTACCTCCCTCTGTTTCTCTCTCTCCACCCCTCTTTCTCTCTCTTTACCTCTTTCTCTCTTTCTGTATCCCTCTCTACCTCTCTCTTTCTGTATCCCTCTCTACCTCTCTCTCTCTCTTTATCCCTCTCTACCTCTCTCTCTTTATCCCTCTCTACCTCTCTCTCTGTATCCCTCTCTACCTCTCTCTCTCTTTATCCCTCTCTACCTCTCTCTCTCTCTTTATCCCTCTCTACCTCTCTCTCTGTATCCCTCTCTACCTCTATCTGACTCTCTTTATCCCTCTCTACCTCTGTCTGACTCTTTGTATCCCTCTCTACCTCTCTCTCTCTCTTTATCCCTCTCTACCTCTCTCTCTGTATCCCTCTCTACCTCTATCTGACTCTCTTTATCCCTCTCTACCTCTGTCTGACTCTTTGTATCCCTCTCTACCTCTCTCTGACTCTTTGTATCCCTCTCTACCTCTCTCTGACTCTCTGTATCCCTCTCTACCTCTCTCTGGACTTCTGTATCCCTCTCTACCTCTCTCTCTCTCTCTCTCTTTATCCCTCTCTACCTCTCTCTCTGTATCCCTCTCTACCTATCTCTGACTCTCTGTATCCCTCTATACCTCTATCTGACTCTCTGTATCCCTCTCTACCTCTCTCTGACTCTCTGTATCCCTCTCTAACTCTCTCTGACTCTCTGTATCCCTCTGTACCTCTCTCTGACTCTCTGTATCCCTCTGTACCTCTCTCTGACTCTCTGTATCCCTCTCTAACACTCTCTGACTCTGTATCCCTCTCTACCTCTATCTGACTCTCTGTATCCCTCTCTAACTCTCTCTGACTCTCTGTATCCCTCTCTAACACTCTCTGACTTTCTGTATCCCTCTCTACCTCTATCTGACTCTCTGTATCCCTCTCTAACTCTCTCTGACTCTCTGTATCCCTCTCTACCTCACTCTGACTCTCTGCATCCCTCTCTACCTCTCTCTGACTCTCTGTATCCCTCTGTACCTCTCTCTGACTCTCTGTATCCCTCTCTAACTCTCTCTGACTCTCTGTATCCCTCTCTACCTCTCTCTGACTCTCTGCATCCCTCTCTACCTCTCTCTGACTCTCTGTATCCCTCTGTACCTCTCTCTGTATCCCTCTCTACCTCTATCTGACTCTCTGTATCCCTCTCTACCTCTCTCTGACTCTCTGTATCCCTCTCTACCTCTCTCTCTCTCTTTATCCCTCTCTACCTCTCTCTCTTTATCCCTCTCTACCTCTCTCTGTGTATCCCTCTCTACCTCTCTCTCACTCTCTGTATCCCTCTCTAACTTTCTCTGACTCTCTGTATCCCTCTCTACCTCTCTCTGACTCTCTGTACCTCTCTCTGACTCTCTGTATCCCTCTCTACCTCTCTCTCTCTGTATCCCTCTCTACCTCTCTCTCTCTTTATCCCTCTCTACCTCTCTCTCTTTATCCCTCTCTACCTCTCTCTCTCTTTATCCCTCTCTAACTCTCTCTGACTCTCTGTATCCCTCTCTACCTCTCTCTAACTCTCTGTACCTCTCTCTGACTCTCTTTATCCCTCTCTACCTCTCTCTCACTCTCTGTATCCCTCTCTACCTCTCTCTCACTCTCTGTATCCCTCTGTATCTGTCTCTCTACCTGTCTCTCTACCGGTATCCCTAGATAGACCTGGAGTGTAATATTAATAACTGTATTATGTAGAGCGTGTAGAATAGCGGGATGTAAAGGTATTAGTTGTAATGAATATGTGAATCAGGTGACGGATTAAAGAGAATCACTGTAAAACCATGTACACCGTAAAGCCTACAGGGTTAAATCTGTAAAGAACAGGAGGTGCTAACGATACAAGCTAAGCCACGTAAACAGGTCCTCGGCTGGGTTGGTAATGGGAGGCGTCTGGTGAATACTAATATGTGGAGAGCTCCAGATCTTTAGCACGGAGCTGAAGGCAGCTTCACCAGCTTCTCAGGATTCATCCTTGGAATGCTCAGCAAGCCTGTCGGGGCGTGTGAAGTGTTTGAAGGCCTTACCTGTAGAAAGATCTTTAACTCAGCTCTGAAGAAGCTGCAATGCAGCGGTGCTAGGCTAATACACCTCCTCTCTTTTTAGCTGCTCCTCAGTGTGGCATCACTACTCAATCAATCAATCAATCAACAAACCAACCAAACAATTAATCAGCCAACCAATTAACCAAACAACCAATCAATAATTTTGTGTGTTTAAGATGGTAGTGACTCCAGACTCCTGCAGGTGGCGCTGCACGAGGATGATGGGGCTATAAATCCCTGCGGGGTGTGAGTGACAGGATCCATAGATAGGGAAGAAGCGCTACAGTACAGGGAATGTCTCGTTCCATGTGTGGAAGATGGCTCCAGAGCAGATGTTAATGATTGGCTAAAAGGAGTGACTGCATGTGGGCGTGGCCAAAGACCATAGTGTGAAGGAAGTAGCTGAATCTGCAGGTGTATGGAAGCGTACGGTCATGCGGGTCTACCAGCAGTGGATAAAATCCCAGTCTACAGGGAATTCTCCTCGGAATGGTGCCAGGGAAGGCCTCCACCACATCTGGACCACCTGACCATCTCTTTGATGAAAGAGTGTCTGAACACTGATGTGGCTACATCCAGAAACTTGTCCAGTCCATGCCAAATCCAATCATGGCTGTTACTGTTGTAGTTGGAGGTGCTACACACTATTTTCTCCAGTGAGTGTAAGATATTTAGTGGCCAAGACATACATTTTTACCATGTGCCAGCTGTAGACGTGGAGTTCTTAGCTCCCCTGACCTCTGTTCTCTATACTTGTTGTTCCCACAGATGTTTAGTTCATGTAACATTTGCGCTGAAGCAGGTTACATGTGCAGGGTGGCTTTATTAGGGGAAGTCCAATAATCAGACTCCAGACAGGCAGGGGTCAAAACACAGGTGGGCAACATCAGAGACAATTCCATATCAGCCAAATCAGGAGACTAAACAAGGATCCCTACCAGACATAACAACCACCATAGAAACACAGCTCAGTGTCGGGTAGGGAGAACAGAGACCACCGGACAGCAAAACAAAGGGGGGTAAATTGGGGTCCTAATGAGTCCCAGATCAGCTGCTAGTGTGAGGAGTAGTCAGCGGTGGACAACATGCACAAACCATGTGGTTGAGTTAAAGTAGAGTACCTCAAGGTCAAATTCTCCTCCAGTGTCAATGTCAGTTCTTTCCCTTTTCACTGGAGTACCAGTACTAAAATATGTCCCTTCAGATGTACTTAAGTATGGAGAGTAACAGTACTAAAGTATGTACCTTCAGATGTACTGAGGTATGGAGGGTACCAGTACTAAAGTATATACCTTCAGATGTACTTAAGTATGGAGAGTACCAGTGCTAAAGTACGTACCTTCAGATATACTTAAGTATGGAGAGTACCAGTACTAAAGTATGTGCCTTCAGATATACTTAAGTATGGAGAGTAACAGTACTAAAGTATCTACCTTCAGATGTATTTAAGTATGGAGAGTACCAGTGCTAAAGTATGTACCTTCAGATGTACTTAAGTGTGGAGAGTAACAGTACTAAAGTATGTACCTTCAGATGTACTGAGGTATGGAGGGTACCAGTACTAAAGTATATACCTTCAGATGTACTTAAGTATGGAGAGTACCAGTGCTAAAGTACGTACCTTCAGATATACTTAAGTATGGAGAGTACCAGTACTAAAGTATGTACCTTCAGATATACTTAAGTATGGAGAGTAACAGTACTAAAGTATCTACCTTCAGATGTATTTAAGTATGGAGAGTACCAGTGCTAAAGTATGTACCTTCAGATGTACTTAAGTATGGAGAGTAACAGTACTAAAGTATGTACCTTCAGATGTACTTAAGTATGGAGAGTAACAGTACTAAAGTATCTACCTTCAGATGTACTTAAGTATGGAGAGTGCCAGTACTAAAGTATGTGCCTTCAGATATACTTAAGTATGGAGAGTACCAGTACTAAAGTATGTGCCTTCAGATGTACTTAAGTATGGAGAGTACCAGTACTTAAGTATGTGCCTTCAGATGTACTTAAGTATGGAGAGTACCAGTACTAAAGTATGTGCCTTCAGATATACTTAAGTATGGAGAGTACCACTACTAAAGTATGTACCTTCAGATGTACTTAAGTATGGAGAGTACCACTACTAAAGTATCTACCTTCAGATGTACTTAAGTATGGAGAGTAACAGTGCTAAAGTATGTACCTTCAGATGTACTTAAGTATGGAGAGTAACAGTACTAAAGTATCTACCTTCAGATGTACTTAAGTATGGAGAGTACCAGTGCTAAAGTATGTATCTTCAGATGTACTTAAGTATAGAGAGTATCAGTACTAAAGTACGTACCTTCAGATGTACTTAAGTATGGAGAGTACCAGTACTAAAGTACATACCTTCAGATGTACTTAAGTATGGAGAGTAACAGTACTAAAGTACGTACCTTCAGATGTACTGAAGTATGGAGAGTAACAGAACTAAAGTATGTACCTTCAGATGTACTTAAGTATGGAGAGTACCAGTACTAAAGTATGTACCTTCAGATGTACTTAAGTATGGAGAGTACCAGTACTAAAGTATGTGCCTTCAGATATACTTAAGTATGGAGAGTACCAGTACTAAAGTATGTGCCTTCAGATATACTTAAGTATGGAGAGTACCAGTACTAAAGTATGTGCCTTTAGATATACTTAAGTATGGAGAGTAACAGAACTAAAGTACGTACCTTTAGATGTACTTAAGTATGGAGAGTACCAGTACTAAAGTATGTGCCTTCAGATATACTTGAGTATGGAGAGTACCAGTGCTAAAGTATGTACCTTCAGATGTACTTAAGTATGGAGAGTAACAGGAGCATGATTTATTATGGCTGTAATGTCCTATTATCATTTCTGGGACGAGACTCTCCATCAGCTCAGTGTAGGAGAAGAGACTCAGGTACAGTGATGAGGCCCGCCCCTGCTTACATCACATGTGTGGTCGAACGTGAAACTTGAATCACTGGCATGTTAAACCTCCCCACCGACCTTCACTGCTGTGGGTTGAGTTTTTCTGGGCGTGGCTATTTATTTGATGAACAGGTTTCATATTTAATCATTTATTCTTATTGATGAATTTTTAATTCGTTTTTATTTAAAGCCAAAACTTCAAGACCCCTTGAAGGTGGGCAGCTCCCTGGAGGTGTTACTGAGCATCACAACACTGAGTGCAGTTAAATGGTGATCGGTCAGTGGAGTCCTTTCCTCTGGATCCTGCTTACCTTAGGAATTGATTCTTCGGCTCCCAGCGGAGCCGATAGCGGTTCTCAGACGAAGCAGTACCGCACACGGCGAGACTCCAGGAATCTGTGTTTATCCCTGCAGAGAATCAACCCTCATCAGACCCACGCCGCAGCTGCGCTGTCAGGTAACAGATGATTGAGACCGAAGCTGCTGGACATGAATGTCTAATTATGTCTTTTTGACGTCCCCTGTGTCCCCGGCCATCTGCTCGGATGCCTTTACAGAATTCATTTTAATCATTTCCCATAATTCCCTGGTTTTAAGCTTGGGCTGCGGAGTGTATCAATACATATACACCCGTCAATCATACCATTAAACACACCCCCCTGTATCTACACTCAGTGTCCACTGTATCAGCGCCACCAACCATACAGGACACTCTGTGGTTCTAAAGGTCCAGACTGTAGTCCATCTGTTTCTCTGTGTACTCTGTTCTACCCTGTTTTCCAATGGACAGGACCCCCACAGGACCACCACAGAGCAGGTATGATGTGGGTGGTGGATCATTCTCAGCACTGCAGTGACTGATTTGGTGGAGGTGGTGTGAAAAAAAGAACCCTTTTAGGTTCTGTATGGAACTTTTTTGACAATGCTGTTATACAGTATAGCACCAAAATGGTTCTGCTGTTGTTACAACATCAAGCTTGTAGCATCAGAAGAACCCTCTTTGGTTCTATATAGAACCTCATTAAAAGTGTTTCCATATTGCACCAAAGTGGTTCTGCTGTTGTTACGGTGGCAAGTATGTAGCGTCAGCAGAACCCTTTTTGGTTCTATATAGAACCTTTTTGACTATGCTGTTACACAGTATAGCACCAAAGTGGTTCTGCTGTTGTTACAATGGCAAGTGTGTAGCATCAGAAGAACCCTTTTAGGTTCTGTATAGAACCTCTTTGATAATGCTGTTATACACTATAGCACCAAAAGGTTCTGCTGTTGTTACGAGATCAAGCTTGTAGAACCAGAAGAACCCCAGTCTAGACTTCAGTGTGAAAACGTGAAACATACTCTGAGTGCGTGTGAATGGCTGTTGTGGGCTACGGTAGAACCATAGCGGGGCTGAACCTACAGAACCTGTTGGACAGTGCTGTTCTACAGTATAGCACCCAAAAGGTTCTACTATTGTTACGATGTCAAGCTTGTAACATCAGAAGAACGTTTTTTGGTTCTATATAGAACCTCTCTAAACATGTATTCACACAGCACCAAACAGCATCCTACTGTTGTCATGACGTCAGGTGTGTAGCAGCAGAGGAACCCTTTTTGGTTCCAAATAGAACCTCTTTGAAAATGTTTCCATATTTCACCAAAAAGGGTTCTACATTGTTAAGCTGCCAATAATTAAAGAACCCTTGCAGGTGCCTGCATAGAACCACTTTTAACAGGACTCTATATGGAACACATGGTTCTACATAGAACCACAGCCTTTACTAAAGAACCTTTGAAGAACCATCTTTTCTGAGTGTGTATTGTACCTAGACTGCCTCGGAACTTGCCATCATGTTACTCTAAATCATCGTCCGGTACTCTTTACCCTTTCCTGGCTAATATCTAGAACCGAAGGGTTGGTACTATATCTCTTCATAAGGGTAGAATTCCATTCCAGGGGCCTCGTCTGTGGTTCCTCTCCTTGGTCTGCCTCCTGTCCTTTCCCGTCTCCCTCTCTCTCTCTCTCCTGACTCACTCTTTCTCCGACTGCGGCGAGTCAGACTCCGACTCTGCCTCTTCTCCAGTCATTTAGGTGTAAATCAGATCTGCCGGTGAGCTTGTGTCCCCAGCAGCGCTCCGGCGATCCGCACCGCTCCTGAACCGGGTTTGTTGGCGCAGGACAGGACGGGTAAACACCGCTCGCGTTCCGCCGGTATGTCCCGGTGGAACCTGAAGAGGCCTACAGAAGGAGATCCGAGCGCTGTAACTCCGTATGATGGACATCACTGTGTAATGGAATCTTATTCCATTAGTTTATCCGGGTAATGTCCCGCCGAGGCTCCGTGCGGAACGCCAGAGCCGTGCGTCGTTCCGAACGCTCCGCTTCTGAATCTACATCTGAATATGTGAATATAATCAGCCTGTCTTTCTCCCTCTTCTCTTCTCCTCCTTTCTGCCTCCGGTTTCCCTCTCCTCCTCTTCCCTCTGTCCCTCACTGCCTCCTTCTGTGCCCTTCTCTCTCCATCTCTCTCTCTCTCTCTCTCTCTCTCTCTCTCTCTCTCCATCTCTCTCTCTCTCTCTCTCTCTCTTTCTCTCCATCTCTCTCTCTCTCTCTCTCTCTCTCTCTCTCTCCATCTCTCTCTCTCTCTCTTTCTCTCTCTCTCTCTCTTACTCGTTCTCTCTCTCTCACTTTATTTTTCATCTGTTCTGTTTGTTTTATTGACCGTCCTTCTCTCTCTCTTTTTATTCCTCTGTTGTCATTTCATCTGTTTTTCTCTCAAACTGTTTTTCACTCCCTCGTTCTTTCTATTTTTTTTCTTTTTGTCTATTTTCTCTCTTTCAATCTCTTTTTTTTGTACTTTTTCATCCACTCTTATTGTCTCCTCTCCTTTTTCTCTTTTTTATCTCTGTCTTCTCTCCCTCCTCCTTCTATCTCTCTCTTTCTCCCACTCTTTCTCCCTCTCTCTCTCTATCTCCCTTTCTGTCTCCCTTTCCCTCTCTTTCTCTCTCTCTCTCTCTTCCACTCTCTCTCCCACTCTCTTTCCCTCCTCTTCTCCCTCTCTTTCTCCCCCCTCTTCCTCTCTCTCTCTCTCCCTCTCTTTCTCCCCCCTCTCTCTCCCCATCTCTCCCGCTCTCTCTCTCTCTCCCCCACCACACTCCCCCTCCCTCTCCCTCCCTCTCTCTCTCTGTTTCTCTCTCTTCTATTTTCTTTCTCTCTTTTCTTCTCTCTCTCCCTCTCTTTCTCCCCCCTCTCCCTCTCTTTCTCCCCCCTCTCCCTCTCTCTCTCTCTCCCTCTCTCTCTCTCTCTCTCTCTCTCTCTCTCTCTCCCCCTCTCTCTCTCTGCAGGAGGATGCCGTTTGGCTGTTTGACTCTTGGGGAGAAGAAGGACTATAACAGTCCTACAGAGATCACAGACAGATATGACCTGGGGCAGATCGTTAAATCGTAAACACTGTTTTCATTTCACGTACAAATATTAGCGTTTCATATTCAGTCCTCAGAGCTGACTCCCATAACCGCCGCCTCACGATCCGCCACCCCCCCCCCCTCCCTCCTACTTCTCCATACCAGGAAAAGACCTGCCGCGGAACATATCACAGCCCGTCAGGAACGCTCTACGGCTGCTGTGCTAGCCAAACTTTCACTTTCAAAATCTAAATCTGCTCGGCCCCAACTATTCAGTCATGTTTAACACACCTGTACTGCCTAAAAAGTTATTCACTCCCCCAATCAAAGTCGATGTGAATCCCTTGCCATCCATCCACAGTATAGGCTGTTACACTCTGTGTATCTGTTCATATTAGAACTCTTGAGAGAGGGCTCGAGGACTGACGGGCTTTATCCTCCTATGTCACTAACAGGACATAATATAAAAATATTTATCTTTGCTCACGCTGGAGGATTCCTCAGGAGTATAATTACTGTTCATGTGCAACACACCACAAACACACACATACAGGGGCCTGTAGTGTGTATGAGGGAACAACAGTCACACCTTTCTCAGGACTTCTCTAAAAAAGAACAGAAGGTTCTTTCTGTCTTATGCCTGACGCCAGGTATTTGGTAACACTGCTGATGTATAGCCCCAAAACTGCCTAAACACATCTGGCAAGGGGAAGCTAGCACCTAACTCCAAACCTGATTGTTCATGTGGACCCATAGCTGGGTTCAATATTTAGTGAGAAGGCAGCCAGAGCACATTGTTTCTTAATGTTTATTTGTTTATTTTTTATTATTTATTGTTATTTATTTTTTGTTACACAGTAGAGGTGGTTTGCAATTGAGTAACACATACCATCTGAACAAGGAAAGAATAAAATAGTCAGAAGAATAGTTGCACAATAGCTTGGTGAAACTTGGTGGGTAGGTTTGACATTATGAGACATGGGAATGACTTAAAGTATCCCCACTTCATAGGAGTGACCTCAGAATGGCTAGGGTGTCATCTCAGTGATGAGTCACAGCAGCAATTCGTGTATGGAGGCAACTGTTGACACAGCTCCAGATGAACAGTTTGTTTTGTCATGCCTCACAACATGCCAGAAGGGTCTTGGTGTCACTCCACCTCCACCCCTCCTGCGAGACATCTGCATGTGTGTGATCTTGTGAAAATACATTCAAGCGCATGGATGATTATCACAGGACACCATTAGGAACCTCTACAGTCTACACGCCAGGGCACCTGGAAGTTTTGATTAGCACAGGGACAGCACATTACTGAGAGACACTACTGCTGTATGTGTCCTAGCTCAATAAATATGGCCAGATCAGTACAAATTATTATCATTTTGTTCTGGGTAATTAGCTATCGTTTAAATTTCTAATTGTCTAAGGACCACACTAGCATTCAGAACATGCCACCTAAAGCAATGACAAGCATCTTGGGATAAATATTAATCTTTTAAGATAGACTAGGACTATAGACTACAGGCAACTCTTCTGTATTACTCAGATGCTATGTCCACAATCAAAATATGTAAATACACAATTAAATCAAGGAGAGTATCGAGCTGAAAGTATAGACATGTGAGAGGTCCCAATATCCTACATTTCTCTTCTATTTATACTTTTCCACAATGCGGCTGTTTTAGAAGATGTACTTGCTGTTACCTTGCATGCCCTGTGTCCGGCTTTTCAAATAATGGAGGTACTTACATTGTTTTTGTGACACCCTGTTTTTTGTGATATCAAGAATCTATGTACTATATCTGTTTATTCAGCCAACGCTGTTTAGCTCAGCCAGTATGTAAAATACACATGTGTGGTATTTGGGGGTCCCATGTTGTATCGCTAAAACCAGGCTGCTAACTGACACTTCACTGCAACAAAATCTGGCTTCTCTGGAAGAGCATCTTTTGTAGTTTGGTAATGAGTACACACCTCTTCCACCAAAAACTCTGCCAAAAAAAAAAATAAAAGGGCAAATTTTAAGATTAAATATGCAGGGCACCATTGTTAGAGGTATGGGATAGTTACACGTTGCAGCTGATCAGTGAACCAGTTTGCTACAGCACCAACCTTAAGCAGTGCAGAAGCTTGAATTAGTTAAGAATACCATAAATGCGAAGCTTATGATTGTGGCTGACCACCTTAGAGTTTGATTTGCAACCTACACAGTAAGTTTAAGGTTTTTTATTATCTGTATTTACAGCCTTTGGCCCCACTTTCATCGTGAAAGTTTTAGGCTGCTGCCTTTTTAAACAAGCGGTATAATAAAGACTCCTAATGGGATAAAGAGGGTTGGAAAATGGTGATGTAAAAATGATTATGCACAGTGTTTGGAGATAAAACTACGAAATATTATTAAAGAAAAATTGAGATGGATTATTTAAGCAATACAACAGGACAAATGCAATATTGTCCACAAGGACCTTCAGCCGGAGAAGCCTACATGATCACCCAGCATTGAATATTGTGGGTGTTGGGACGAAGATGGACGTGGGAAACACATGTTGCACTTTCAGCGAATGCTTTTTTATTGAACACAGCAGCAAGGGAGGACAGATGGCTAACATGGCAAGATACAAGACAGGATCAATCTACTGGTGGGTAGATGGTCAGACCCACACTATAGCACTAATAAACAATGTCCACAACAGCATAGAGTTAGAAAATTAAAAGTCCCCTCTTATACTGTATCTGCCTGTGTCCACTCTGCTTGGCCACGCCTCACAGGCAATCCTGGGTGAATCAGCCACTAGTGGGAAAGCTACAGTATGCTAGTCTACACTGACTATGCCTTGCCTGAAATGAAACATAGACATGTAGCACTGGCATTGAAGCTCTTGGCTTGGGCTATGGCCTTCACTTGAAAGTCGTTTTTCGATAAAAAGGAGCCCTGCCAAAATGAATAAATTTAAAGTGTGCATAAGATCAGGCTCAAATCTACCTCTGGAATACAAGATGTGATTATTGAACCACATTGGAAACCTGAACACTCTCCAGGGCACGTACGCACATCCACACTCATGCACATGCATAGAAAGCCGATGAGAAGCGAAAGATCTCTTGAAATTTTGAATCGTGGGATGTTGATCTGAGCCGGGATCTCAAGGCTCAAAGCGTATAGTAGAGCAAACATCAGAGCTTAGCGAGTCACCATCAGCCCACCCACACAGCATCACTTCATGTTTATTTAATGCACCTCTCCTTATCAGCCTCCCCTAAGTGACTGTGTGGGGAAAACCTCTGACCCCCCAGCCACACACCCTGTGTAAACCCTGCTTCTAAGGGACCAGTACACTCAACTCGTCACCAGAGGGCGCTATTAGTCTTGCTCACTGGGTGGCTACCACATTGGCCTTTGTACAGCCTATGGACTCTGCAGGAAGTGTGGCGTACCAGATAGTGTTTGTGGGTATTGTCAGTACACACGCCAAATTTCACATTTATAACTTGAGGAGGAACCGACACACACAATGACCGTTGTTATAGGGACTGAAGGAAAATGTGCCCAAAAAGCAAGACTTGACTCACTGACTTGGGGATGTGTGAAGCGATTTACTTGCTCCCATCTTATCGAAGACTGGAAAAATTTTTCACCGGAGAGTGTGTTCTCTATTGTGAGTAACCTTGTCACTTTTTGTGCTGTTAGTGAATGCGTAGGACCACTAAAACATTTGGAAAGGCTAATCATCAAAATTCTGAAAATTTTCTGGGACTATTCAGACTGTAAACATAGCAAGGAAGTGCTAGTTAAACCGTGCTTGGTTAGGGACAGTCCAGAAAGTATCCTGAATAGTAATCAGTCACATGTTCCTTGACCAACAGTAGCAAACTGCATTAAGTGGTGAGGAAATGCACAGATTATCCTGTACTAAATCAAATCTAAATCATTCAATGATCTGTTAAAATGGTACCTTGTGCCTGTATCTTTATATAATAGACTTAAAGTTATAAATATACATAAAACACTAAATTAATCCCATCTTACATCACAGAATGTCTCTGTTTTATGTTCCACTCGTCATCCTAGATCGTGATACTGGCCTTCTGCACATACCTCCTGTAAAATACAGGAAACATAGAGACTCTTTCAGTGATACAATGTGAAATTAAACTTGCAGAATCTCACTTCTAGGTTCGATCAGACCGTCAAGCTTAGTGGCTCAGGTTAAGAAACACATCTGTCCATTTTACTCTGAATGCAGTTAAAAACACTCATTGTGGTATTATAGTCTTTGAGCGCAGAAGGGTAAAGCATTTGAGCTTGCCAGTGGTATGAAAAGTGCCCTATATATAAAGATTACATGATTATTATTTGGTTGTGTTATTTGATGTTATTGTGTAGAGTACTTATTTAGTAGTATTATCAACTGTGTTCTGCAAGAACTGGCAATATGATTTATATCATGCTAGACGTGGGTTCCAAATTCAACATATTTAATCTAGATTCTCATGTGTATGAGATTTCTTTATTTCACTGTGAGGAGGAACTGTATGGTATAAAGCCACAGCACCACATGAACAGGTTTTTGCTAGTTCCTAACACCAGTGGGCGTTCTTCTGATAAGGTTTTTACTTGAAGCAATAATAAAAAAAAGAGGGCCGAATGTATCACTGCTATCAGGATTCAACACTAGAGAGGGTTAAGTGTCAACACCAGAAATGAACCACTGTTACTAATATGTGCCTTTTTAAACTATTCAAATCGACTATACGGTGTCTTGTAACCTTTTGTTTTCGCTTTTTATCGTGCAAAACATATTATTCGGCATATTCAGGACCTCAGGTCACTATTTTCTTACACTCCTAAGGGTACTGTATATTACAGTAGTGTACAGGTAGTTTTGTTCACATCTAGGTACAAAACAATGTAAAACAATGCTCCAAGGTCCAATCAATGAATCCTTATACATTTGTGATAAATCAATAAGCATGAACCATAGACAGGGGTATGGAGCCAGTACGGGGCAAAATAATGACTACTAATTATGTTCCATTAATAAAGATGTACTCCAACATTAATTGGAGAAGTACCCTTTACTTCGAGAGCTTACATTATCTTTAGTACAAGCGCTGAATATCGGTGTAGAGACTGTGAATATCCTGTAGATGAGGAAAAATTGTTTTGATGCCATGGGTTAAATGGTTCTCTCTAAGATGGACTGAAAGTGGTTGTTCAGGGAACCTTTTTAAAGCAGAAAGAATTTGCAAATGTCAAATTCATACTCCAAACGATACGGTAACGCAGCAGTATACACCGGCAAGTCATGTACGCAGCTACACCACTATCCAATATGAGCAAGGAAATACCCACAATGCCAATAATGTAATACTTGATTCTATCACATGCTTGTTGTTCTTGTGCCAGAAAAGTGGTTCGTGAAATTTACCTGGATTTTAGCCTGATACCTGATTTAGAAATTTAGGTGGAGGCCGAGAGATCATATCTCGAGAGAAGTTTAGCATTTAGTTTGCACAACAGAGGATTGTGTTCTCCAGATTTAACGCGATCTCATGAAATGAAAACAACCAACTACACGCACTAGGGGCAGGGGCACACTTACCTTGTAGCAGAGAGAACCCCTATCCACAGCGCAATGCGAGATGTGGGTGGGTTAGGTGCCTTGCTCAAGGGCACTTCAGTCCCGTCAGTTCAGGGAATCAAACTGGTGAATCATTGGCACACAATTGGCTGGGTTCCTAGCCCTTGGCCCATGACATGGCTTGATAAGTTATGCAGGTCGACGTTAACTAAAATCACAGTATAGATAAAGTACGAAAACTAAATACTAAAAAGACCAAACTCCCACCAAACCAGTAGAACACAAAAAAACAATTCAAACAATTCACAGTGCCAAGAGTGGTGAAACCTCTGTTTAACAGTCTTCCAAGAGCTAATGGTAAACGGTGTTTCCAGTGGGAAGGGGGAGGTGAGATGGAAGTGGGGGTTTCACCAAGTGCTTTGCCATTACTTAAAGCACACAAACCCTGCTTCGTACTGGTAACTACTCTTTTGTTCAGAAAGTTTAGTGTGAACCATGTCTTTGATAGACAGCAATATTGAGACAAAACGTCACGATGTGTTACATGGACGTATGACTCTGGAAAGGCTAAAAACAGAGTACGCTAATGACCTGGGTGACCACAGCACACACAGATATTTTTGAACATTCAGGAACTGGGCTGCCTTGGGGACTGGAAACCTAGTAGCCTCATTGAGGGCAACAATTAATCAAATTGGGATAAAGAGTGTTATACAGGAAAAATAGGTGAAGACCGGTAGGAGGCAGTAACAAGGACTATTAGTGTGAGAGCGCAAAGCAGAAAAAGATCCACGGGATTTCGCTATCACTAACAAGACATACGTACCAAAGCACACAACGTACAAATCAGCTGAAATAATTCCACCCCTCTCCCTTTAACCTTCTCCCCTCCTCCCACTCTCCTCTTTTTCTCTTTTCTTCTCCTTTTCTCCCCCCCTCCCCCCCCCATCTTTCCCCCCCCT
>JAMWET010003342.1:7500-18642 GCA_024036415.1 Prochilodus magdalenae | reverse complement strand
TGACTTTTGATTCTACTATATTTTTAATAATAGACTATATACATTATTTGATTTGGAAATGTTATGATAGCATTATAGGTAGAAATAGTGATGACATGTTTTAACACGCAGGCAGTGGCATTGTCATAAGGCAGTTTAGTAGCCGGATAGTAATAGCACTTGTAATGGAGGCATTATTGTAATTGATATAAATGCAGTATGATAGATATAATTATAATATAAGGCAGTGAATAGCTAAATAGGCTAATTTCACTAGAGGGCGCATAGTATATTAAATCAATATAAAACCTAGTATCAGATGTGTAAGTTAGTAATACTTAATGTATATACAATAGGGCAGAATTGCTGCTTTATTATAGGCAATGTAATGGCAATAGTAATTATTAATCATATAGCTCATATGGTATTTTATTTGAACAGAATATTGATGTATATATATCGTAAAAAATATGGATAATGTGGTTTTGAATAAAACCAGTAGTAGGGGCGATTATAATGCAGTATTCATACTATAATAGGAATATATAGCAGTTATTGTAGTTTAATAATGCTCGTATGAGGTAGTGGTAATATAGTTATTATATAAGCAGTGTAATAGCCGGGGGGGGGGGGAGGGGGGGTTACAGTATGGTAATTTAACTCGAAAATCACTTTAATAGAAATGTGTGATAACTCAACCATCGATTAGCATGATAGAGGTCAAAAATATCTATGTATAATAGCAAAATTATAGCAATATAGTTATCTATTTTATTAAAAGGAAATAATGGAAATGTGGAAAAGTAATAGAAATGTTATGTTTTAATATCAGTAGTGGCAATATAATAGCAGTATTGTAATTTAATAATGCCAGAATCATAGGATATGATTATTATATAAACAGTGTAATAACAGTAATTTAATTTATAAGGCCATAGTAATTTGATTAAAGCAAAGTAATAGCTATGTGGTAAGTTAGTAGTATTAATGTAATAACAATATGGCAGAATGGCGCTTTATTAGCAATGTAATGGCAACGTGGTCAATTAGTATGCATATAATTGCAATATGGTAATTTAATAGCAGTGGCTATTTAATTTTAATTTTTTAATTTTAATAGAAGTGTAATAGCATTTTGGTAAGTCAATGCTGTCACTATAATAATATAGTAATTTACTAAAATCATTATGGTATTTTACTGTAGCAGCATCATTGTAATATAGTAATGTGTTAATAACAATGTTATTACTGTCTGTCTGCACATGATATATAGCCATGTATTTTCCTCAGCCCTCTGTGTAGATGTGGGTTTGGAGTGTGCTGGGTTTCTCACAGGCATTGGACTGGACACCACAGTGGTGGTGCGCAGCATCGCCCTCCGGGGGTTCGACCAGGTATTGCACAAACACACAGACTGTTTCTAACCCTAACCTGAACCAACTCATTCCTGTAGAAACCAGACCAGCCTCAAATTCTCTGATTCCTTCAAACGCTGGGGAAATAACACACAATTATTTTTAATTATTATTATTTATTTATTTATGTATATATATATATATATATATATATAGGAATTAAATGTAGGAATTAAAATGGATATTATAGTTAATTATTATTATTATTATTATTTATATATATATATATATATATATATATATATATATAGGTTTATATATAGGTTTTTTGCACTGGCACCACAGACCTGTCAAGGATCGCTTCATGAAACTTCGCCAACCGCGCATGCACCTTCAAATAGATAACTTAGCATATTATGAAGCAGCAAACAAACGATGGCTTGTGTCCAGGCTCCGGGCCTATGAGCTCAGTGGTCGTTCCGCCATGACTGTTGCCGTAAGCTACGTGGCTTAGTTTGCCGTCATTGTTTGAGGTCGTACAGGTGTATCGTACATACCTGCGGGCCTCGCCCGCAGGGCGGGTACCTCTTATGCAATTTCCGTTCCATGGATCTGGCCGCCTTTCCCCTCGACAGGGCTTCGAGGATTGATAGCGAAGATGTAATTTGTTCTAAGGTGCTCCGAAAGCCTGATTGCCGTAACTAGTAGATAGCTTGTGGAAGAGCTTCTACACAACACCGAGAGTAGACTCTGACTCTCACGACTTTATTCTCTCTCCGCGTGAGTACACCTGTGGCTTATAAACCTGCGCCGCTGCTGAAACCGTTATATTCGCGACTTGGCCAGACTTGTTTTTATTTTACCCTTGTTTTTGCTTCTCGATCTGGATTAAATGGGTTCGAGTCTAATGCCTTTCATCTACTTAGTGCGGGGCCATGATCTTCTAATTAAGGCCTACGGCTCTGGAGAAACGCAGAGGACGGCTATGTTGGGTTACACTCGTCTTCCCAGCCGCCTCGTTGGGCGGTGAACATCTGTATTGCCAGGAAGCCGTGTTCAGTTCTGTGTGAAGTGCAGGGTGTAGTCCGGAGGGATGTGGGATGCCGTTTGAGTGCAGATATTTACTGCTGTGTATTTACACTACAAAATATGATATGCTAAATCATTTGTTTAGTTTGGGCAGTGTGCTGTGTATAGGGTGGGCTTAAGGAAGCTTTAGCCAGTGCAGTTACTCTAATGTGCAGAGAGATAGAACTGTAGTCCACACAGCAACTTCCTCTGCTCCTTATTCATATCAGTTTTGATGAACAGAGTTAACAATATAATAACACTATATATACATTTAGCTCGCTATAACCTCTGTAATAACATTAGATTATGAATAACACTTAAATAATACCTTTTATGCACATAACGACTTGGAATAACTATTATGAATAATGTTATAACGCATCACTATAAACTGTAATAACATTATTATAAGCGACTATGGGCCACTTATACTAACACTATGATTACTTGATAACACTATACTTACGCGACTGTAATATAACGACTTATAATGATTATAGTCACTAATTAGTCGACTGTAATAACATATAATAACGCTATAACACTAACACTAATAACTATAATAACACTAAGATGTTATAATAACACTGTATGATTACATTGATAACACTATAATACCACTGTAATAACACTATAATAACATTATATCACTATAAAACTGTAATAACATTATAATAACACTATGACATTATTATAACACTGTATGATTACATTGCTAACACTATACCACTGTAATAACATTATAATAACATTATAACACTATAATAACACTAACACTGTAATAACATTATAATAACACTATGATTACATTGATACCGCTATAATACGACTGTAATAACACTGTAATAACATTATATCACTAAAACACTGTAATAACATTATAGTAACTGTATGATTACATTGATAATGCTATAATACCACTGTAATAACATTATAGTAACATTATAACACTATAATAACACTAACACTGTAATAACATTATAATAACATTATATCACTATAACACAGTAAAAACATTATAATAACGCTATAACAACACTATAACACTGTAATAACATTATAATAACACTGTATGATAACAATAACACTAATAACATCTCAGTTTCGCTGCTGTTGGAACAAAGCCTTGTAATAATGGGAGCTTTAAAGAGCACTTATTTACCTTTAATGTGAGTCAAAGAAACGAGTTTTGTGAATCCTGAATGAAACTGCTTTTCTTTTTTTTCCAAATAGTTTTAGGGGTTTATCATGAAAGGTGAGATGCCTTTGTTGTCTTCGCACAGTGTACAACGAAACTGAGGCAGCAATCCGGCAACTGGCGACTTACAACCGTGTTAAGACTTCGAGGATAGGGGAGCAAATAGAGGGGCAAACAAGGGGGAATCGGCGACTACGGTTCAAGGCGAGGAGGATACCACGGGAAGGAACATAGTTAAAATATAAGCCATGTGGCTAACATATAAAGTGGCATGAAATAAGGAAGAACAAATATCATTGCGTTGTAATATAGCACATGTGCCTAAAGATATTAAATTAAGAATACGGGCTATATGACCATGTCTAACTCTGCGGCTACAGACAACAGATCAAGTTAGTTGATATTGGGGCACATACTTTGGATAGCTGATAAGTATCGGGTAACAGGCATTTTTTAATTATGTCAAAAACAGCTGAAATAAAGATACAAGGTTTTTGTGGAAAGACACCCAGCGAAAACTAACAGTATATTATACCGCTGTTGTTCATCATTTCTACAAATAATTTACTACAATATAATTTTTTATTATATATTTAAAAATATATATATAATTAATTTATATTTATATATAAATTTATATTTAGATATATATATTTTTTAATATATATATATATATATATATATATATATATATATATATATATATATCTATATGTAATATCATTTTTGGGGGGGGAAAAAAGGGAGCAGATATGTATAGATATTTATGGTATGAGAGATTGAGTATGTACGTTAGCATATATGAGGTATACTATTATATATCTCTAGATAGTAGTATATATATATATATATATATATATATAATTTTTTTTTTTGTGGTGGGAAAAAAAAATATATATATAGATAATCTAAACTATAATGTTTCTGTTCTAACATCTTACAGCAAAATTATTCTTTTATCTAAAAATAAAATAAAATTTAATGTAAAATAATTAACCTATACTAATTAAAAATAGAATATTAATATTTAAAAATCTGTACATATGTATCTATTACCTGGGGGGTCAGTGGGGCTGGAGTTTGATGGAACCAGCCTTGTGACGGGGCGGTGTTGCCGGGTTTGATTCCTCTGCACTGAACGTAATCGAGCTTGAAGGTGCCATTGAGCAAGGCATCCTAACCCCAGCTGCTCCTCAGGGGCGCCGATGGATAGGCTGCACGAATCTCTACGCTCTGGGTGAAAGTGTGCTTGCACGTGCGCTATCGCCTAGTGTGTGTGTATGTGGGTGTTTGCTCTTGCACAGGACTGGGTGACATCAGAGACTAATTAAAACCTTGCTCCTGTATATGTCTGAAAAGGGTTCTGCGTGTAGAGTGTAGAACCGTTTTATGGGTACATCCGTCCCAGAGCACCCTGGTTGGCATCTATCTTCCCTGTCGTGCTTTAGCTGATGCCCCCTGGCAGCAAATGTCCGCGGCTGGACGGACTAGCATGGGAGGGTACGGGCGCCGGATCGTTCTCCTGGGGCGCTGTGTGCCTAGAAGGTGGAGAATGGCTTCCGTCCGGCTCTTCTGGGCAGGCTCACCTGGACTCGATACGCTAGCAAGTCAGTGACCATACAGGCCCACTTCAGGGGGAGAGCTCTTGCTGTGGCCCCCCCCCCCCCCCCCCACCCCCCCCCCCCCCCCCGGGCAGTATGGTGAGGCTTCGTTTCTCCTGCTGTGTGAAGTGGCGTTGGGAGGCTGTCTGAGCAGGGCTAAGGCTAGTCGTTGCGGCGCAGGTGGAGTGGCTGCGAGGATCGTCAAGTGGAAACCCCGTTCAGTAATTCGCGTCGCGCACACGTCCGCGTGCGGAGGCTTGTTCTCAGTTCTGGAAGGGGCCGGCGCATCCCTCATCGAAATCTGTCAACTGCTGGGGCGTTGTGTTATCCTGCATGTCGAACAGGGCGCGTACGGTGCGTCCTGTCAGGCTGGTCTGCGGTCATCAGTACAGGAGGGCGGGCGATCAGCCCCGAACACAGGCCTACGATAAAGAAGTAGCTGGATGCTATCAGGAGGACGTGGTTAATCACATCACTGCGCGTTCCCACTTTGTTGGCTCGCGCTGCTGGGCTTATCCTCTCTCCGCTACGGAAACCCAGCTGGAGGGGGAACGTTTTCTCTCTCTATCTATTTTTTTCTTTCTTCATCTCTCAGCATGTGTCCATCCCTCAGCACACTCGCTGTCCACATTCCTCTCCTCTCGTACTCTCGTCCGTGTGAGCGGCGTGGTCGCGCTGGTGCGGGATTGTGGGTAATATCCTGCAGGCCTGTGGTGGTTTATTTTTCCTGCAGGGTGGCAGGGTGTCGAGGCGATGTTTCCCCTGAGAGAGGAGGATGAGGTAGGGAGGATGGGGTTGATGAAGGATGCTGGGCAAACAGTAGACGTGAAGAAGTGTTTCTGTCATCTCCTCTAACTCTCTCTCTGCGTCGTCTGCTGCTTATCTCCTCTCTGTCTCTCTGTCTCCTTCTATCTCTCTCTGCCTCTCTCTCTCTGTTCTTTTTTTGGGTCTCTTGTCTCTCTCTATCTCTCTCTCTCTGTCTCTCTCTATCTCTCTCTCTCTCTCTCTCTCTCTCTCTCTGTCTCCCTCTATCTCTCTCTCTCTCTCTCTCTCTCTCTCTCTCTATCTGTATCTGTCTCTCTCTCTCTCTCTCTTGCTTCTCTCATCTCTCTCCGTACGTCGATGGTCATATCTCTGTCTCTCTCTTTCTCTCTCTGTCTCTTGCTCTGTCTCTCTCTGGTCTCTGCTCTGTCTCTCATCTGTCTCTCTGCTAATCTGTCTCTCTCTCTCTTCTCTCTGTCTCTATGTCTCTCTCGTTTCTCTGTGCTCTTCTCTGAATGCTCAAGAGCGTCTGCTCTCTGTCTTTCTCTCTCTCTCTCTCTCTGTCTCTCTCTATCTCTTTCTCTCTCTGTCTCTCTCTATCTCTTTCTCTCTCTGTCTCTCTCTATCTCTCTTTCTCTCTCTTTCTCTCTCTCTCTCTCTCACCCTTGCTCAGTCTTGCTCTACCTCCTTTTCACAGGCTCTCTTCTCTTCTTTTACTCGGTTCTGTCTCTTGCTCTGCATCTCTTTCTCTTCTCTGTTTCTTTTTCTCTGTCTCTCTCTCTCGCATGCTTGCTTACTTTCTCTCTCACTGTCTCTGTCTTTCTTTCTTTTTTTTCTCACTCTCTCCCCTTTTTCCACTTCCCACTTCTCTCTCTTACTGTCTCTCTCTTTCACCCGACCCCCGGCGCAGCACGCCCCCCCCCGCCTCAGGAATATAGTATGTGTTCTTATTTATCTGGAAACAGGTGGAATTTGTTGATCCCGTCTGGCGTGCCTCTCGTAGTCGCTGGGGCTTCCTCCGAGCTGTGCCCTTCCACAGGTTGTCTGCTGGAGCTCAGGAAGGAGGAGATTTCCTCTATGGTCAGAGTGGTTCGAGCTCTTATTGCTCCACGCCGACGCATAGACAGTGGCGGCATGGAGGTGCGGAGGGTATGAAGCTGACTGGTTGGGCAGTGTGGAGGGCCGCTCGTGGTGGATTTAACGTGTGGAGCTACTCGGCTTAAGAGTAGCAGGGTCCCTGTCGATACCAGGATCATATCGCTATCGGCCAATAATTAAAAAAACATCATGGTGTCGCGCATTACAGTCCTGCCTGTACTATTCCGTGTCGCTTCATGATGATGCAGTGTTTGCTAACTAACGTATCTTATTACGTGACATGCAAACGCCCAGGTCACCTGTGACTTCAGTGGACGTTCCCCGAGTTCGTTCGCGAAACCATAATCATTGTGTCTGACATATGAGCTAGTGTATTTCTCTAAGGAAAGCCTTTCTAGATTCACCTCAGGGTGGTCAGGTATCGCCATTTACAGTGGCCAGGCTCTCTTGCGTACTCTCTGCCGTTATTGGTGGTGGTGGTGGTGGTGGCAGCTGGAGGTTAGGAAACCAGTTTTGTGACCAAAGGGTCAGCGGTTCGATTCCCTGAACCCGGCTGTGCCCTTGAACGAGCTACCTAACCTCCAAATGCTCCCCTTGCCCCGTGAATAGGCTGGGTCAAATGCGGTAGATCGATCCATCTGTGTGCAGGAACAACTGGCAAATGGTGGTTATCGTTGTCATTATTGTTGATGTTGTTGTTGTCGTCGTTGTTGTCGTTGTTGTTGTTGTTGTTGTTGTTGTTGCCGTTGTAACTGTTGTCGTCGTTATTGTCATTGTCGTTGTTGTCACTGTGGATGATGTTGTCATTGTTGTTGTTGTAACTGTTGTTGTCATCGTTATTGTCATTGTTGTTGTTGTCGTAACTGTTGTTGTCATCGTTATTGTCATTGTTGTCGCTGTTGTTGTCGTAACTGTTGTTGTCATCGTTATTGTCATTGTTGTCGCTGTTGTTGTCGGTGTTATCGTTGTTATCATTGGCGTTGTCATTGGTGTTGTCATCATCATCATTGACGATGTTGTTGTCATTATTGTCACTGTTGTTGTCGGTGTTATCGTCGTTATCGTCGTTATCATCGGCGTTGTCATCATAGTCATTCACGATGTTGTTGTTGTCATTGTCGATGTTTGTTGTTGTTGTCGTCGTTGTAACTGTTGTTGTTGTTGTTGTTATTGTCATTGTTGATGTTGTCATTGTCATTGTTGTTGTTGTCACTGTTGATGTTGTCGCTGTTGTTGATGTCGTCGTGATTGTCATTGTTATTGTCATTGTTGTTGTCATTGTTGTCGCTGTTGTTGCTGTTGTTGTCGTCATCGCCGTTGTCTTCTTCATTGTCAGCATTATTGTTATTGTCGATGTTGTTGTTGTCATTAGTGTCACTGTTGTTGTCGGTGTTATTGTCGTTATCATCGGCATTGATGATGTTGTTATTGTCATTGTCGATGTTTGTTGCTGTTGTTGTTGTTGTCACTGTTGTTGTAGTCGTTGTCATCATTCTTGTTGCTGTTGTTGTCGTTGTTGTTGTTGTTGTTGTTGCTAACTTATTCACAGTTTCTGCTGGGCCCTTGTCGCTGTTGAAAGGGACGTCCTGTGAATGCTGTGTATCTCACAGTGGGTTCAGGGCAGGAGGCCAGGCCCACCTGAGGCCTTGTGAGGTGGACAGATATGCGATTATAACCACACGGGTGAATACTGCTCGTCAGTCCTGCACCCAGTGTAATGTGGAGAGACGTATGTTTACGCATCATGTTTTGCATGTGCATCTCACTACTGGGGGCTCAGGGATTGCATCCGAGTAGCTGTTGACTCCTTGGTCACCCCTCGACCCCTGTGCCATGGCCATAACGCACAAGGCTGGGATGCCTGAAAGTAACGTGAACGCTAGAAACGCGAATGCTCACTGTTTTTACGTTGGCCCTCTCTCCTTCATGACTGCAGCAGTTTCTGGACAGAGCGTCTGACAGGTGGCGACTGTGTGCGTCGGTGTCAGCTCTGGTTATTATGGGCTGTCCTTGCCTGGCTGAGAGCAAGGACATTCTTGCGATGGTTCTTTGTGGGTTTTGTTGCTGCTGGACTTTGAAACAAAGGCAGTCTTTCACTAAGAGGGGGCTTATCACTCCTAAAGCCGGCACACGGGGACTGTGCGTGCCTGAGAGCCCAGTAGCCACTTGGATGGGCCGGTAACTACATAGCAGGTCAAGAATTTGGTTCTGGAGAGGACCAGGAGAGGGCAGGGCCGTTGCTGTGCACGTGACCCCTTGTTAGTGTCGAGGGACGGGCGGCTCGGCGAGGAACGGCTGTTAATAGACGGTTACAGGGACGCTGCAGTTTTACGTCACACATATTTGAATACAGGCGAAGTGGATTTTTCCGGATCACTGGGTTCTGCGTTCATTGCGTATACGGTCCCAGCTTTGTGGGAACTCATTAAGACGTTTAAGTTTCTCCGGGTTGGAATACGTGACGGGCTCCTGCTGGGCCTCATGGTTTGGGTCTTGCTGTGTCTGGGCTGGGGGAAGTTGTTGCCGGGCTTTAGACAGGAAGAGGGAGCGCGGGGGGTTTGTTGTGCTTTTGGGCTGATAGCATCAGTGTGGAACCTCTGGGTTCTGCTGCTGGTAACACTGTTTATTGTAATGGGGGAGAGAGGGGGGTGGGGAGAGAGAGAGAGAGAGAGAGAGGGAGAGAGAGAGAGAGAGAGAGAGAGAGAGTGTGTGTGTTGTGGAGAACAGGAGATGACTGAGTGTCGACAGGCGTCTCTCAGCCCTTTGACAGGAAGTGACAGAAATGACACCACAAGCCCCAGGTGGCTGATGGGATATGCATCCTTGTCTGCTCATTACTCAAACCGCCAACAGACAGGCCACCACACACACACCCACACACCCACACACACACACACCCACACACACCTTTTACCAGCTGTGCAGGTTTTTTGTTTTTTTCCCCTCTCTAATTGTTAGAAAAGCTTCTGGACAGTAGCAGTTCACAAAAACATAAAACAGTCCTTCTCCACCAAAACAGCACCGCTCTCCATCCAATTTCCAACATTCTCAACCAAATATGCTCCAACCGAATCTCCATCATCACCCAGTTGGCAATATTTTCCACCAAACACATCATTACCTCCAAAATAATCAAAACTCTCCACCAAAACGCCAACGTTCTCCACCATCATCAACATACTCCAGCCAAAACAGCAGCCTTCTACACCCAAACACCAACATCTTCTAACAAACACCATCATAATCCACCAATCATCAACATACTCCAGCCAAAACAGCAGCCGTCTACACCTAAACACCAGCATCTTCTAACAAACACCATCATAATCCACCAATCATCAACATGCTACAGCCAAAACAACAGCCGTCTACACCCAAACATCAACATCTTCTAACAAACACCATCATAATCCACCAATCATCAACATACTCCAGCCAAAACAGCAGCCATCTACACCCAAACACCAACATCTTCTAACAAACACCATCATAATCCACCAATCATCAACATACTCCAGCCAAAACAGCAGCCGTCTACACCCAAACACCAGCATCTTCTAACAAACACCATCATAATCCACCAAACATCAACATTCACAGACCATAACACCGTCACTCTTTACCAAAACACTGTCTTTCTCCACCAATCATCAACATACTCCAGCCAAAACAACAGCCGTCTACACCCAAACACCAACATCTTCCAACAAACACCATCATAATCCACCAAACATCTACATTCAGAAGCATAACACCGTCACTCTTTACCAAACTTCACCAAAACACTGTCTTTCTCCACCAAACACACCATTACTCCAAAATAATCAAAACTCTCCTCCAAAACGCCAACGTTCTCCACCAATCATCAACATACAGCAGCCTTCTACACCCGAACATCAACATCTTCCAACAAACACCATCATAATCCACCAAACATCAACATTCACAAGCATAACACTGTCACTCTTCACCAAAACACTGTCTTTCTCCACCAATCATCAACATACTCCAAAAACACTATAATTCCAGAACATTCTTAAGAATCCGCCACCCACACGGTTAAGTTTGCTGGTGTAGA
>JAMWET010003342.1:0-2500 GCA_024036415.1 Prochilodus magdalenae | reverse complement strand
GAGGCGATTGGCGTTCCCTCTGAGACCGGGCTTGCTGATTTATGGTTTTACAGTACCGAATGCAGATTTTTATGTGGATAATTATCCAAGCAGTGTGGTTGTGTGACCTTCAACACATGGTGTGATGACATCACAACCACAGAGAGGTTTTCCCTTTAAAGGGAAGGATGGATACCATCAGTTTTCCATGACCTGAAGCCCCTTTCGGAATAGCTCTGAACGAGGTGTATTAGTTGGGTGTAGCGTTTGGAAACGAGAGCCGAGTCCTCATGTCTATATCTGCCTAGTGTTTTCAGGGACCGTCCCTGAGCTGACCCCTACGGACCATTCAGGCAGGTAAACTGCTGGCCCGGAGGCTTGTCACGGGTCACTCCAGCCGGCTGATGGACTACGATACAATGTGTGAGTTTTTTAGTGACATTTGAACCTCGCTAGCCCCGTTATACCACGACCACTACCTGTATCACCTCCCCCTAATTGGTGTGTCTGTGTGTTCTAGGTACCCACTACAGTGTTCACTCCACTGGAATATGGGTGCGTGGGTCTGTCAGAGGAAGAAGCAGTGAGAAGATACGGAGAGGACAACATAGAGGTAAACTAAGGCGTGAGGGGTATACTGGGATGGGGGTGAATACTGGGATTATGTATGTGTGTGTGTGTGTGTGTGTGTGTGTGTGTGTGTGTGTATGTATGTGTATGTATATATGTATATATATATATATATATGTATATGTATGTGTGTGTGTATGTGTATATATATATATATATATATATATATATACACACATACATACATATATACAGACACACACAGCTATATATGTATACATATATACTCACACACAAACACACACATATGTATATATGTGTATATATATATAATGTGTATATACATTGTGTGTGTGTGTGTGTGTGTGTGTGTGTTGGGTGGGTTGTGGGTATGTATATAGTGTATGTGTATATATGTAGTGTAGTGTATATGTAATTGTATTATATGCTTATGTGTGTGTGTATATTAGATAATATAATGCTGTGTGTCCTACCACTCATATTGCCATACTAAATGTCTACATACCACAGGTCTTCATATAATATAGAGTAAATGACATCACCTGCCAAACCTATTCATTTCATTTTGAGCTGGTTCATTGTTGTAGCTCTGTTATCCACCTCAAGATTGAACATATCAACATTTATTTGGCGATTTTTATTGAGTACGTGCGGTTTTTTCCTTCAAGGAACTTTAGATGGTTTCCTACCCTTTCTAAACGTGTTTGGGTTCCACTGTTCTGTTGGTCCACGGTTCCACAGTATCAGTCCCTTCATATAATTTCACACGGACTCCTGTCAAGCCTCGTTTACTATCTTTTCCAAAAAGACGTTGTGTGTTCATACTTCCCTAAGGTGCTTATCTACTTCTGAGGAGCACTGTATTGTACATATATTTGTGGCGGTATGCGAGTTCCTGCACACTCCAGGCACTTCCACACCTGCCACAGCTCTGAAGCTTGGAGACGTCCTGAGAGGGGCGTTTTCCTTCCCCCGACGTTGAATTGACGGGTCTGTAGAGGCCACGATTGACGCCCACAGTGGGCCGATGACAGGGACGGACGACGATCAAAACCGCCGCATCTACATTGGCCCTGACAAGGTGTGTGGTCCGGGCTTGCCGGTCCTGTGTCAAGCACGCTCGCCGGCTCAAGTGCGTGACGACAGTTCGATGAAACGCACATTTTCAGCCCTCTCTTCTGCTTATCGAAATAGATTTAGTGGGAGGAACGAAAAAAAAAACTGTTAAGAGCAAAACGACAACAGAGCCTATGGACACCACAGGCAACTGATGGGAAACGCGGAGTCTGGGCTGTAGCTCACTTTCCCAGATCACTGGCTTACACTAAAGCGAGTACATCCTGGCTGTTTTCTGCAGACCAGTGTCCACTGTATACGCTCCACTGACCATAGATAGACACGTCTGTAGGTGTACAGGTTACAGACTGTAGTTCCAAGTCTGTTTACTCTGTATTACTGTTATTACCCTGTTCTTCAATGGGCAGGACCCCCACAGGACCACCACAGAGAGCAGGTATGATGTGGGTGGTGGATCATTCTCAGCACTGGCAGTGACACTGGCGTGGTGGTGGTGTGTTTATGTGCGTGCTGGTTGTGAGGTTGGAGTCAGACACAGCAGTTGCTGCTGGTAGTGTTTGAGACACTGGTGTCCACTCACTGTCCACTTAATTATACACTCCTACCGTGGTGGTCCACCTTGTAGAATGGACCTATGTCAGAGACGGGAATGCGTAGTATCTGCTGCTGCAACAGCTGCAGTGTTGGTCATCCTCTAGTCCTTCAGTAGTGGGCACACGGACGCTGCCTCACATGACGTCTGGCCACCACATGGACCCCGTTGGCTGGATAGTTTCTGGTTGGTGCCGATTCTCAGTCCAGCAGTGACACTGAGGTGTCCAGCTGCACTGCGTGTCTGATCCACCAAACCAGC
>JAMWET010003341.1:0-29135 GCA_024036415.1 Prochilodus magdalenae | reverse complement strand
TCTATAGACAGTCCACATCCATAGACGCGTCCGCATGAGTCCGCTACCAGACACGCCGCCCTGCTAGTATCTGACCACGCTCCAGACCAGCCGCCTGTGTTCCATACTCCCAAGTACCCCGCTCGCCCTCGAAACGTATCGCGGCCTTAGGAAGGATCCGCCGACTGAGTACGGCTCCAATGGAACATGGCGGCATCATGTGATCCAGATCATTAGCCTATTGTATGGCAGCACTGTCCTGAGGACTATGAGCGACTCCAGAAGACCGCTGATAAGCCTCTATGCTTCCATATTTTTCACACAACGGGCCCACATGACGTACAGCAGTGCAGCTACACGGCTCAAAATAAACGAGACTTATATCTCAGTAATCAGTTTAGTAACATTCGAGAAAATTCCCTTTAGTGAGATCAGGACTGCTTGAGACCTCCCATGGCAAGACGCATTTCACATTCTGCGATCCAGGAAGTAAATGGTGTGATCACGGCGCTTGATGTACACTTGCGGTAACTCGTTTTCCCTCGGCTAACCTGTTTTAGTGATAATGTCGACCTCCATGTACATGCAGCCGGTGGGCCTGTCCCAGGTTAACACCTGTGGGTGGTAACTTGTAATGAAGTTCTGTTTCTCAGTGCAGACCCAGCGGGTATCCTTTATCTTCTCCCGTCTTGCCCTTTCTCTTGTGTACCCCAGTTATTTGCATTTACTGGCGCTTCGTTGTGACCTTCCGTCCCTGAATCTCCCGTTATGTTACCTGTGCTGGCTGTTGATTTGTCTAATGTTCACCTATTATGATTTGGAGCCCGAACCACACGGATGCGATGTGATATTGGAAGAGCACTCGTGTCCGATATAGACCAAGGAGAGCGTATTATAAACCCGGAAGCGTACAGCATACGTTCCCACCGCTCCGTCACCCCGCAGGGGCACCCGGTCATGTTTATTACTTAGAACCGCGAGTTAGACAACTCCCACTCTCCCACAGAACCCACACCCTACTGAGGTTCCCATACTGCCTGAGCTGCCTTCCTCTATCACTGGTTGCGTCTTTGACTGCATCAATGCCAGCCCGCAAAGTAATGACGTTCATCTCCCGAATTATGAGATGTGTATTATACCCAAAGAACCTTATTCTTACTCTGTCTAGCTCATTCAAGGTGTTCTGGCTCGCGCTTCCCCCTGGACTCGTTTGATTGGTCTATGGTCTTTCCCGGGGACAGTCGTCTGTCTCGTGTATGCCAGTCCCAGAACACACTTGCTTGTAGCTTTTAGACTTCTGACTTTAGCGTTTGTGTCCTCCTACGTAATAAACATCTAATAAGCTCATCTTGCGTAATGTATGCAATCAAGATAATGCACCATGCCAAGACATGTGTGTCTACACCAGTGGCCTAAAAATCCCAGTTTTACAGGGAAATCTCATACCTCTTCAACAAGTGCAAAGGCCTAGGGGATAGAGCATCACCAAAATTGGAAATCCCAACTGAGCTACAATTGTGTCCTTGAGTGTGCTGGATCATCATTCATGGACCTATTGGCCAGTATGAATTCGGTCGCTTCTCAATAAGCGGGGTGAGTACGGTCGGATTATGGCCGTCACCAATAGGCTCATATTCATAACTAGGCATAATCTCGCTGCCTATAGAACTACAGATCAGCTAAGTTCAAGCCTGTCAGTCCTTATTATCAGATTATAAAGGAAAGCTAATAGTAGTGTTTAGCGACAGGATTCCACCAGGTTCTTGATAGCTAACGGAACATGTCCTTAGCAAATGCAAAGTTGTCACAAACCTTGTACTTGAACGTCTTACATGTAACGATAGCGGTTGCTACAACGTTCTCAAGATGTTGCGCTGTTTACGTTACCACAAGTTACACAAGTAACCCTGTCATGGTGTTATGACTACCTGTTAGCAACTTAGCAAACTTCCATACAGTTCCAAGCAGCATTCCATTTCTGCAATTCAGACTTTTGTGTTATTTTCCAATTGCTTATATGTATAACCTAAACAGATCCAGCTACGTTCCCCACCCACTCTGTTTCTGTGAGCTGGACAATGAAAGCTATGTCATGTTACTGTAGACTCTGCATAAACGGTAAGACCTTAACCACACAGTACCTTACTTTAAATGTACACTTAGTTAACGTCATACATACCATTTGTATACACCTAGAAACATCACAAAACCTGTGACTGCATGTCACACAGTTTACTCCGCTCCTCCGGACTCAACTTCCCAGAGTGGCATGTGCACGAGGAGCCCTCACCACCACATGGTTCCCAGCGTCCAATCCAATAACTACCCGCCTCTGAAGGGTACGGACCTCCAGAGTTCTAGCCCAGCTGAAGCCAATTTAGCCATTGCCAAGTTTTTAGCCAACATCTTAGCGACACTTAGCCGACTACGTGACGCAGGTCCGTAATCCCCTTGTATGTCCTCTCCCTGGCTTTTTGTCCCCCTTTGTATCCGACCTCCTTTTTTGTATATAATTGCATTGTCAAGCTCGGGGGTGCGCGGGGGGGTGGACATTCATCTTTTGTACCTCCTCCCTATGAGATACATAGACGCACTTCACTTTCGCCTCATTGTTTCACCAGTCCTCTTGTCTAGGACCTCTTGTCTGCTTGCGGTTACAGCCTCGCTCTAACCCTGGATTTTGGACGCCGCTCTGCTTTCCCCTCTGATGTGTTTCGAATCGATGTGATTGTGGCGGTGCCTTCTGGTTTACTAACACTTAGCTTAGTAAAGCCCATCTGACTTTTAGCTCTGCGTGCGTCAGTCCTGGTTCTTTGTCCCTGGTAGCTTTTAAACTTCCACGAATCCTCAAAACTCCGCCATCTAAGCAATCGTCCACCTTACAAGACCCCAAGAGTTTTCCTGCACTGTCCACCCATGAAATTAGGGTGGCCACGGTTTGCCTTGATCCCCGATGACATATGTTGTAGTATGCTTTGTAGGCCTACTGGTCTTGATAAACTGACCACAGACGGAGCCTGAAATGTGGGTAGAGCGGATATGCTTCAGCCTCTAGGATGCGCTCAAACGACTATGTTTATGTTATCCACATATCGAGCACTCACCAGCTGGAAACATCAGTTAATAATAATCGGTCTAGGGTGATGATCAGGTTCTGGGTCTTGTCGTTGACCAGAATCCCTCAGTGTTCTCGTTTAGATTTCTCTAACAACCTACTAGGAGAAAAAAGAATGACATGGATCTCATCCCAATACTCAGATCAGCATATTGGATTAAAGATGGTACTCGTCGTATTTGTAATAATCCACTAATGACCTCAGAAGCCTGTTTTTAGAACCATGCTCGGCGTGCGGTCTTCACCCCAGTTCACCAACTTCAGTCTCTCTGTAAGGTCACTTCAAATGTGCGCTCATTAGCCTTACGGCGGGTTAAGCGACATCTGCGAATGACAGGTGGCGAAGTCATATCACGGTCCCGCTATCCTTTACGATTCTTCTGTTGCCCTCATACACCCATTGCCCGCCCAAGACTCCTTGGGCAAGACTCCTAACACTACACTGGGCTACCTGTAATATGATTGGCCTTGTAAGTCCCGCTGGATAAGAGCGTCAGTGTTATAATGCGGTAACTCCTGAGCAATAATCTCAGGTATCGCGCCCGTGGGTTCTCCGCCCTGGAGGATGTATAATTGATGTTTGATTTTCCGTGTTAGATTTTTATTAGAGCTGTTCATCTCTTATTGATTTGTTAAAAGCTTTATTCTGTGCTTTATCAATCTTTAACCAGCTTTCTTTTTCATCCCCCGCGCGGACACTCTGGACAAAAAGCAGCCGTAGCCCCACTCCTCTGGCCTGTCCTCTGTATTGCTGTGGCGATTCACATCGCCGACCGTCCCCGGAGACTCATTAGGGAAGTAGGCGTCAGCAGGAAAATAACGGTGAACCGGCACAATCACCGCACGGCAACGTGGCTAATATGTACCCAGCATCTGGAGCCGGCCTGCGCTCGGTCCAGGGAAGGAACAGAGGAGGACGGAGTGAGAGAAGGACAAAGCACACGGTGATTACGATTAGTAGCTTAACTGTTACATGTACCTTCAAGTCCTTGTTCGAATCCTCCCTCATCTTGGGCGTCCAGGTTCCTTACGTGACGCCCTCTAGGTTGACCCACCAGGATACAGGACGCATTTCGTCTGAACATCCTTCCATCTCACAGTGCACAGTGTTTCTGGACTACATTGACTTATGACTTCCTCTATCCAATTTCTAGATCCTTTTCTATGGATGGTCTTCATTAACAAAGGCTCGTCAGAGTATTCCCAATCCCTTGCTGTGATATCCTACAGGGAAACATGCAGATGTTTAATGCAGTGCTGTCTGAGGGGTCAAAGGTCACAAGGATTCACTGCAATGCCTCCCAAGTGTGAGAGCAAACAGACTGATATAGAGCCAGCAGGTGAACGGGAATGTGGGTTGTGATTGGTGGACTGAGAGCACATGGGTATGACGACATGTGGAGATGAATGATGGGTAGTGTAGTGTCGGAGGTGGTGGGAGAAGCTGGAAGCGTGACACACTACAGCATCACCAGTTTTGAACCTTTTACAATGTTCCTAGTGTCAGAGTGCTCCCGCCCCAATTGCACTGGAATGTGCTGCAGGCATGGTCCTAGACCACTGCATGAGTCTCTGAACACCAACGGGTACTTGGCAGCCCTAGCAGATCATGTGCTCCCTTAGATGTTAATGTTGACATGCTTCCCTGATGGCAATAGTACCCATCAACAGGATAACACCCCACCTCACAGCTGTGTCCTTCCCTGGTCTGTCAACTCAACCCAATCTCAATCCATTAGAAAGGAACACATGAGAACCGCCTTCAAGAGACAACTATGGGCCAAACGCAGGATGTTAGTGGTAGTGTACATATCTGGGGGATGTTTTCCTGAACATGATATTGGACCACTACTGCCACTGTTTGAATCTCTGAACACCAACGGGTACTTGGCAGCCCTAGATGTTGATGTCGGTATGCTTCCCTGATGGCAATGGTACCCATCAACAGGATAACACCCCACCTCACTGCAGTGTCCTTCCCTGGTCCGTCAACTCACCCAATCTCAATCCATTGGATAGGAACACATGAGAACCGCCTCCAAGAGACAACTATGGGCCAAGGCAGGGTGTTAGTGGCAGTGTGCATGTCTGGGGGATGTTTTCCTGGCATGTTTTCCTAGACCACTAATACCACTGCATGGGTCTCTGACCACCAACGGATACTTGGCAGCCCTAGCAGATCATGTGCTTCCTTAGATGTTAATGTTGACATGCTTCCCTGATGGCAATGGTACCCATCAACAGGATAACACCCCACCTCACAGCTGTGTCATTGCTTGGCCTGTCAACTCACCCAGTCTCACTCCATTGGATAGAACTCATGAGAACCCCCTCCAAGAGACAGCTATGGGCCAAGCGCAGGGTGTTAGTGGCAGTGTGCCTGTTGGGGGGATGTTTTCCTGAACATGATCTTAAACTACTACTACCACTGCTTGAGTCTCTGAACACCAATGGGTACTTGGCAGCCCTAGCAGATCATGTGCAGGATAATGCCCCACCTCACTTCACATGGTTGGTACATGAGTGGGGTGAGGAGCACAACAGGTGTCCTCCTCTGGCCTGCTAACTCACCTGAAATCGATCACTTGGAGGGCATCTGGGAACACATGGATCACCAGGTTCACCAACAACCAAGCAATCCGAGGAGCCTCAGGGCTCTGCTGTGGTTGGAATGGGCAAGAGTGCCTCCGGACACGGTCCATCACCTAAAACAGTCCATGCCGTAACGCCCCACTGAGGTCTCATGAGCAAAGGGTGGTTATATTAGGTAGGTGGTCATAATATTCTGATATGGCTGTGTTGTTTTATACGTCACTGATGTCTAGGTTTATTTGTCTCTCAGCTCTTTTGGAATTAGGGTTGGAAAAATACACACATGAAGTTGGAAATAGGTTCCCTGATCAAACTCTGGCTGGGAGAAATATTTCATACGTGGCATCCATTTAAAATTCTTCAACTTGGCAATACAGTACTGTGTTCTTGCAATGTGAAAAGGCTGGGTTCTCTCTCTCTTCCTCTCGGCCTAGAATCTAGCCTCCGTCTTTGTCTCTCTCTCTCTCCCTCATGCAGCAGGTTGGGCGAGGTGGCGAGAGGACAAAGCTGTCCCCCGAAGGGCCGAAAGAGTGGAGAGCAGGTGGCACAGGCAGAAAGGGAAAGAGAGCGAGATACAGAAAGGGGATGGAGAGAGAGCGTGAGCATGAGAGATAGAACTATCGCGCCCTGAGGGTCCCGCACATGCACACGCGCATACATACGCACGCACAGAAAGCCTGCGCAGAGTTTTGACAGTCGCTCAGAGGCCTTCAGTTGAAAAGAGAAACACGGAGTCCTCTCTCGTCCAGGCAGATGACGGGGCTTCCAGCGGCTACTCCGTTCCAGCACGGCTCTGCGATCAAAACCGCGCGCAGAGCAAACGGAGCGAACCTCCAGCAAGCTTTAGTTAGTTCTCACCGAGGCTAATCAGCAAAGCTTTCCATAATGTACCATCGCGTAGTATGGCATTCTCCAACAGCATGACCAATACACAAAGCATAGCACAGTCCTTTTGGACAGGCCGCTTTAGCCCGGGGCCATGCCGGTCCTGCACTGCTGCTGAACTGACCGTAGCGGAGTGACAGAGAGGAGCCTCTCGCTCTGTCAATCCCGCAAGGCCGTTCTGAAACTAGCCCTTGGCGTTGCCTCTGTGCCAGCATAAGAGATTCAGCGAAAGAGGAGGCTGAATACCAACCGGTCAGCGCGGTGCAGGGGGGCGAGTGGAGGAAAGGACAGGAGAGGACAGCCGAGAGGAGAAAAGGATAATAAATAGCCACATAATGATAATAATATTCTTTATTAATACCCTAATTCCCTCAGACTGTACACTTGAGATCCATTTCAGCGAGGCGAGGCTCAACCCAGGAGCTTCTGGGTCACCTCTCTATGGTATACCGCCCGTTAGATCCGGTCTTCTTGATCAGGATTGGAGTTAACTCTGCAGGGTGGTAGATCTACAGGACTGGGACTGGGCATCCCCTGCCTACTAACCCATTCATGTCCATATCTGAATTTAAAATTTGGGCCGTATGCCCGTGTGTTTGTGCTCTGAGCTTATCAATTTCAGAAGCAGCTTCTTGACTTTGTATAATAATTATATATTATATATAATTATATATAATAAATATATATATATATATATATATATATATATATATATATATATATATATATATATATATATATATATATAATAAATATGATAATAATAGTCTTTATTGATATGCAGTATTGCAAAGAGGAAGCATTGCACCGCACTTCCCTCTTAACACCACACACATGCATGCACATCTGGCCTATTAGCACCATAACAATGTAAAGCACCATTAGCGCTGTAGCCCTGCTAGCACCCTCTGTTGGAGAGCGGTCTGCAGGAATGTTCCCACTTTCAGATGTCTTTGAGGGAAGTAGAGTGGGAATGTGATGGTCCCTTTCCATCCACCATGTTCCAAGTCTGGGAGTCGTAAAAGCTACAGGCAGCTACGTACCATACACGTAGCGTAGCGTCCCATCGTACCACAGAATGCCACCTCATAGAGCTGATAAATGGTGAGTTCAGTGTCTTTACTGGTATAAGCCGGATGCAGTGAAGTGTTCAGCATCACTGATCATGCTTGGTATCAGTTCACAGCCTCTCCAAAACTGGCTGCTTTCTAGCTGAAAGGTATGAAAACGGCTAGGCTAGTAGCGTTAGCTTGCCAACAGACCGTGGCTGCCTTTCCCAATGTACACTGCAAGCTACGTCTGACCTACTTAGTCTTTCTGGGTCTCAATATGGCTTAACGTTAATGTAGCACTGGCGAAATATACCATGGCTCGTTGTGACATGCTCAGGAACTGAGGAGAGCTTGGTGTCGGTGAGCACCGGCGCATGCCTCCATTTAAAATGATGGTTTCAAATCTTTCATTGCTGCATGAATTCACTCTCTTTTCATGTTTCAGGGCTGTTATTCCAAACAGGGTCAGGGTAAAGCTACCAAACGATTGATTTAGGAGTGGGGGGGCTTTTCAGGACAGCAGCAGCCCACCCCTTTAACCCCCAATATTAAAATCTCTAGCATTAAACTGGTCAGTTTTTCCAAAGACGATGAGTTTGCTTATCTATCGGAGTGCATCCAATAAAGACAGCATGGAGCTTCTGTTACACAGTGATAGGAACCTCGGTAGCACACAGCTCAGGTTCCACATGCTGATTCATGTCACCGCGTGTTCCAGCACGCTCAGCAGCCACTCTGGGGGCAGATTTTAATGAGTTAAAGGGGACAGGGATGAAGGCTTTGCATGAATCATCAATGAGACATTTAGTAAGATGGGGTTAAAGGTCATTTCATATTCACCCATCAGGCAGCGCGCAGACTGACCCCAGGGGAGTTTGGGCCCAAGCTGGTTCGCCCTCAGACTATACAAGTGAGTAAGCCATGTAGAATAGATGGACTTGTGGGCCATTCTTCAAGATCCGTTTCAGCGAGGCGAGGCGAGGCCTTGAGGAGGGGAGTTTGTGGGTCACCTCTCTGTGGTGTAGTGCCCCTTGGATCCGGTGTTCTTGACCAGGATTGGAGCTAAACTCTGCAGGGTGGTAGATCTACAGGACCAGGACTGGGACTGGGCATACCCTGCCCACTAACCCTTTCATATCCGTATCTGAATTTAAAATTTGGCCCGCATGGTCGCTGAGCACAAGTCTGAAGAGCTTAGCTTAGCTTAGCGTAGCATAGCGTCCCATCGTACCACAGAATGCCAGCTCATAGAGCTGATAAATGGTGAGTTCAGTGTCTCTACTGGTATAAGCTGGATGCAGTGAAGTGTTCAGCATCACTGATCATGCTTGGTATCAGTTCACGTCCTCTCCAAAACTGGCTGCTTTCTAGCTGAAAGGTATGAGCTGAAAAAGGCTAGGCTAGTAGCGTTAGCTTGGCTAACAGACCGTGGCTGCCTTTCCCAGTGTACACTGCAAGCTACGTCTGACCTACTCAGTCTTTCTGGGTCTCAATGTGGCTTAAAGTTAATGTAGCGTATCAATTTCAGAGCCATATATTTGGTGTGTTTATGTTGAAGCAGCCTCTTGACTTTGGTGTTACTATAGCTCCGGCTGGAAGACCACCATCTGGCTATGTCCTACTGTAGCCTGGATTTATCAGTAGATAAATTAACAATGAACAGAAAACTCCAGGTGGGATACTTTGATGGTTTAAATCCCCCATTAAAAAATACTACCAGTATTAAACCTGTGAGGTGGAAGTTCAGCTCTTATTCACCAAACCATGGTTGGAATTTTCCTGTTCTACCGTAGCAGCTGTTCCAACACCTCAGGTAACTATGGTGGCCAGGACATGCAAATCACATTAAGATTTCAGAAAACAAAATTACAAAAATGAAAACAATTTTACAAACTGCCGATTCTGACGGAAAGGGCGGGTCTAATACACAGGAAGTGCTTGTGTGACCCTTGTCAATCAAACTGTTTGGTGGTGGTAGAGTGAGTGGTAGAAAGGGATGAAGAGGTGACGTCTAAACCCCTCAGAGTCGGAGATGTTAAGGAGGGTAAGTGGGCTGTAGCGCTAGCTATAGTGGAGAACCGGCTAGCTAGCTTAAAATGGCTGAGAGCTTTTACAGTCCACGTGGTTTGGTAAATTTGTTTTTACTTTTGTAATTTCGTTTTCTTGAATTTCACTTTTTTTGTTTGTAAATTTGTTTTTACGTTAGTAATTTCGTTTTCTTGAATTTAAATTTTTCATTTTTAAATTAGTTTTTACTTTTGTAATTTTGTTTTCTTGAATTTCACTTTTTTTGTTTGTAAATTTGTTTTCTTGAATTTAAATTTTTCATTTTTAAACTTGTTTTTACTTTTGTAATTTTGTTTTCTTGAATTTTACTTTTTTTGTTTGTAAATTAGTTTTTACTTTTGTAATTTTGTTTTCTAGAATTTCACTATTTTTGTTTGTAAATTTGTTTTTATGTTTGTAATTTCGTTTTCTTGAATTTAAATTTTTCATTTTTAAATTAGTTTTTACTTTTGTAATTTTGTTTTCTTGAATTTCACTTTTTTTGTAAATTTGTTTTTACTTTTGTAATTTTGTTTTCTTGAATTTAAAATTTTCACTTTTAAATTTGCTTTTACTTTTGTAATTTTGTTTACTTGAATTTCACTTTTTCATTTTCTATTTTCTATAATGTTAATCTTTTTTGGACTTCTCAGCCACCTCAGGTGACACCAGAATGTAACCGCATCACCATTTAAGGTGGAACAGGAAGATTCAAACAAGAAGCGGCCATCTTGGAAAAATTGGAAATGTTACCAGCATCAAAGAACGATGAGAATGACTCGATTGTCTGAACCAGCTTATCAGGGGAGAAGTAGTGAGACCTTTGGGAAGTAGGGAGCCCTTCGAGCTTTAAGTACAGCTCGGCTCGACCCGCCATCCCTCAGAATCCACGGAAGACAAGCCTCCAGACTCTTTCCCGCCCTGGAGCGCAGGTGGTGGGATGAACTCCCACTGGTTGTCCCTACAGCAGACTCTCTCGTGATCTTCCAGCGCAGACTAAAGACCCATTTCCCACTTAAGTGAGTGAACACTAATAGATGTATATATGAAAGTGCTTTGTTTTGAGCTGAGCTGAATGTTTCTTCTATCTAGGTATGAGCACTGGCTCTTGTTCGGACAGCATCTGAGCTCCAGGTAAGCTTTAGACTCAGTGGTGGGTAATCGGGAGATTCGAGAGAATTCCAGGTGGGCTGATACTGTCTTGGGCCTCAGTGCCAGAGTGGGCTGGGTTAACTCTCATAACTCCAGTGCTGGATAAGCATTTTGTGTTGTTGAGAAGCCTGAGAACCCAAATTCTGTCTAATGTAGTCAAGCCAGCAGTCTGCAGTCTCACTCCTAGAGGTTACACGGTACTCCTTTAAAAGCCCCATATCCCACATTCCCACTTTTATTTCCCCCTTGGGTTCCGCTGATATCATTTCTGCCCCATAATGATCATAATTAATTTGTACATTTCCATTTTCCAAAATTAAACAGGCTGCTTTGGTCACTGTGCACTTCAGACTGATATATGTAAATGAGCTCTGTTCTGAGTGGCTATGGGGCTATTAAATATAACTAGCTCCAAAAAAATGAGGCACCTCGCGTGTTTAAAGTGGTAGTACCTTCAGGCTCCTGCAGGTGGCACTGCACAATGATGACGGGGCTATAAAAGCTCCGGGGTGTGAGTGACGGGATCCATAGATTGGGAAGAGGTGGTACAGTGCAGGGCATGTCTTGTTCCATGTGTGGAAAATGTTAATGATTGGCTAAAAGGAGTGACTGAGCATGTGGGCGTGGCCAAAGACCATAGTGTGGAGGAAGTAGCTCAGTCTGCAGGTCATACGGGCCTACCAGCAGTTGCTAAATCCCAGTCTACAGGGAATTCTCCTCGGAACTGTGGCTGGGAATGTGCGTTTCAGTCACAGGGCACGAGTTGAAACAGTACGTTAGAAATAGGAAGCGTTTGCAGCTCAGTGTCCATATATGGACTGTATAGCCTTGTATGGAACCGCCGTAGAAGCTCCTGATTGGCTGAATCTCAGGAGTGGGCGTTAGCTGAGTGAGGAGTGTCTGTGAGATGCTGTAAATGAAATTCGGTTTATTCCATGCCCATATTAGCCGTTTTCCCAGTGCACCTTTTAAAAATGTCTGTCTAGTGCCACACATATGTGTGTGGGTGTGTGTGTGTGCAGCAGAGCCCATAAGAGCCCAGCTCCAGCTCTGATTTTGCCTAAAGTCGTACAATAAGTGAATATTTTTTTAAAGCAAATGAAAGTTTAATTACTTTTCCATTCTGCAGTGGAGTCTCGCTCGGTCTCCGGCTGGCCCTGTGGCTCCTGGTCTCCGTCCTACTGCGGCGGGAAGCCCCTTATCCACTAACCCTGAATGTCAACGGGAACAGAGCAGCTTTAATATTTCATTCTCTGAGACTTTACGCACACACAGCCGCCGCAGCAGCCTCGCTCCACACACAGCCGCACACCCACTCTCAGATAGGAGCATGACCCCCTCAGAAAGATCTCCCTGCTCAATCAGTTCTGGACATTAATGGTTTTGCGTCAAAACAAATAGCTGGATTATTTTCCCCTGAGGGTTTTAATGTTTCTGCTCGGCCTGTGTTTCACTGCGACCGTACGGCCGGTCCACTCAGGGTCAAGCGACTTTTTGTTGATTTCCGTTAAGGGGACACATCCTTTACAGAGAACCCGGTTCTGCACAACTTTAGAGGCCAATTACGGCTGATTTGCAGAATTTAACACACTGGAAAACAGTAAAGCAGCCAGTGCCAAACCCAGAGCACATTTCATACAGCCTTGTATCCTATGTGGCTGGTGTGGCTGGGCGGATGACACCACTACCCGCCAGGGAGCTGCCACCCCTGTTATTGGTGAGGTTGGTGTGTCCCAATGGATAACACCACTACCCGCCAGGGAGCTGCCACCCCTATTATTGGTGAGGTTGGTGTGGCCCAATGGATAACACCGGTACCTGCCAGGGAGCCGCCACCCCTGTTATTGGTGTGGTTGGTGTGGCTTGGCGGATGACACCACTACCCGCCAGGGAGCTGCCACCCCTATTATTGGTGAGGTTGGTGTGGCCCAATGGATAACACCGGTACCTGCCAGGGAGCTGCCACCCCTATTATTGGTGAGGTTGGTGTGGCCCAATGGATAACACCACTACCCGCCAGGGAGCTGCCACCCCTATTATTGGTGAGGTTGGTGTGGCCCAATGGATAACACCGGTACCTGCCAGGGAGCCACCACCCCTGTTATTGGTGCGGTTGGGCGGATGACACGACTACCCGCCAGGGAGCTGCCACCCCTGTTATTGGTGAGGTTGGTGTGGCTGGGCGGATGACACCACTACCCGCCAGGGAGCTGCAACCCCTGTTATTGGTGTGCCTGGTGTGGTTGAGTGGATAACATCACTACGCGCCAGGGAGCTGCCACCCCTGTTATTGGTGTGCCTGGTGTGGCACAACGGACAACACTGCTACATGTCAGGGAACTGCCACGGATCTTATTGGTACGTTTGGTGTGGTGCAACGGATAACACCGCTACCCGCCAGGGAGCTGCCACCCCTGTTATTGGTGCGGTTGGTGTGGTTGAGTGGATAACATCACTACGCGCCAGGGAGCTGCCACCCCTGTTATTGGTGCGGTTGGTGTGGTTGAGTGGATAACACCACTACCTGCCAGGGAGCTGCCAGCCCTGTTATTGGTGAGGTTGGTGTGGCTCGGCGGATTACACCGCTACCCATCAGGGAACTGCCACCCCTGTTATTGGTGTGGCTGGGCAGATGACACCACTATCTGGCAGGGAGCCGCCACCCCTGTTATTGGTGCGGTTGGTGTGGCTGAGTGGATGACACCCCTACGCACCAGGGAGCTGCAACCCCTGTTATTGGTGCGGTTGGTGTGGCGCAACGGATAACACCACTACCTGCCAGGGAGCTGCCACCCCTGTTATTGGTGCGGTTGGTGTGGCTGGGCGGATGACACCACCAACGTGCCACGGAGCTGCCACCCCTGTTATTGGTGCGGTTGGTGTGGCTCGGCGGATGACACCACTGCCCATCAGGGAGCTGCAACCCCTGTTCTTGGTGCGGTTGGTGTGGCGCAACAGATAACACCACTACCCGCCATGAAGCTGCTACACCTGCTATTGGTGTGGCTGGTGTGGCGCAAGGAACAACACCACTACACATCAGGGAACTGCCACCACTGTTATTGGTGTGGTTGGTGTGGCTCGGCGGATGACACCACTGCCCGCCAGGGAGATGCCACCCCTGTTATTGGTGCAGTTGGTGTGGTGCAACGGATAACACCACTTCCCGCCATGAAGCTGCCACACCTATTATTAGTGTGGCTGGTGTGGTGCAATGGACAACACCGCTACACGCCAGGGAGCTACTACCCCATGTGATGCTATACATCCTTGTGGGGTGTGAGTGACGGGATCCATAGATTGGGAAGAGGTGCTACAGTGCAGGGTCTCGTTCCACATGTGGAAAAGGGCTCCAAAGCAGATGTGCCAGAACCAGGATGGCGAGTGGTGACACATTCAGAAGCTGAACACCGCTCAGAGCCGCTGAGTCCTGCTCAACACCCCTCCATTAAAACCAAGGTGTTCGGGTTGGTGGACACTGCGAGACGCGCCGTGGTTTGTCTGGTCCGCAGGGACCTTAATGGTGTGGTTACCATGAAGCAGGCTATGTGGCGATGTGGGGGTTAGCCTCACTATAGCGATGACTCTGAGACATAACGCTCACAGGCTGTCCCCCCTCAGTCTGTAACCAAGCCCCCCTAAAATGAAATTCTGGCTCCACAACTGACGGACACAAGGTCCCCTAAGACAAACACACTCAATCTGTTCTCGTCTGTACAGCACTCGCCAACAAATTGAACTGCCGGCTGCAATAGCTTTCTCTCTTCATCCAAACGCATATACTGAACACTGATAAAGAAAGATGAGAGAGTGAGAGATAGGAGAGACAAGGAAAGACAAACAGAGAGAAGAGAGGGCAGATAGAAAGAGGGAGATGAGGGCAAAAGAGAACAGAATAGAAGCGATTGATATAAATGATGTGGTGTTGTAAGAGTGGGATCCCCTGAGCTGTACTGTGGGGGTCCGCTCGATGCCAATCGAGATTGGGAGGCCTGCAGATTTTGTCTTAATTCAGACTAATTAGACAGGAGCTGTGGGTGGGCGGGTGTGTGTGTGTGTGTGTGAGGAGTGGAGTGTGGTTGTAGATGTGAGTGTGTGTGCGGGCAGTGTGCGGGCTTGTAGTGGTGTGATGTCAAGAAATAAGCCCCTTGTATTCACACAGAGTGAACAACATCAGTCAGATTAAAAGGAAAATTCCAGTTTAGGAAACAAAACAGCCGTTGAAGCACACCAGCACCAGTATAATACCCTCACCCCTCCACTCTCTCTGCTCTCCTCACACACTCTCTCTTCACACACACTCTCTCTCTCTATCTCTCTCTCTTCTCTCCCTCTCACTCTCTCTCTCTCGTCCTACACTATACTTGCTCTCTCACAACTCTCTCTCTCACTCTCTCCTCTCTCCCTCTCCTATCTCCCTTTACACTCTCTCCGTCTCTCTCTATCAACACACTCTCTCTCTCGTACCCTACCCTCTCTACTCTTCTCTTATCTCTACTCTCTCTATGTCTCTCCTTCTCTCTTTCTTCTCTCTCTCACTCTCCTCTCTTCTCTCACACACACTCTACCTCCTCTCTCACTCTCTCTTTTCTCATCACACACCACTCTCTCTCTCACTCACTCTCTCTATTCTCTCCACACACTCGTCTCTCTCTTCTCTCTCTACTACTCTCATCTCTACTCTCTCTCATCTCACGACTCTACTCATCTCTTCTTTCACACACTCTCTCTCTCTCTCCCTCTCACTTCTCGCATCTCTCTAACTCTACTTGTCTGTCTCTCTACCATTCTCTCTTCTGCAGACACTCTCTCTCTCTCACACTCTCTCTCTCTCTCTCTCTCCCTCACACACTCTCTCTCACACACTCTCTCTCTCTCTCTCCCTCTCTCTCTCCTCTCTCTCCCTCTCACTCTCTCTCGCTCTCTCTCTCTCCTTCTCTCTCTCACACTCTCTCTCACTCTCTCACTCTCTCGTCCTTCTCATCTTCCTCTCACTTCTCCCTCTCTCTTCTCTCTCTTTATCAGTGTTATTCGTCCTTCACCTTCTCACACTCTCTCGCTCTTCTCTTCTCTATTCTCTCTCTCTCTCTCTCTTCTTATGTGTCATCTCTCATCTGTCTATCCTTTCCACACACTCTGCTCTCTCTACATCTCGCTCTACTTTACTCTCTCATCTACCTTCTCTACACTCTCACTCTCTCTCTCTCTCTCTCTCTCCTCTCGTCATTCTCTCTCTCTCTCTCTCTCTGTTATGTTAGAACCACCAGAAGAGTCTTTAAACATTCTGGGAATGAAACGTGTTCTGTTGGCATCGTAAGGAACGTGAATTGATCAAACGAGTAGAGTAGCTGCACAGATAGCGTGAGCACTCAAGAAGAGAGAGGTGATCACGAGATGACAGTAGTGAACTCCCTTGGTGCGCTAGGTTTTGAACACGCTTTTAGTCTTGGTGGTGATTGACGCACCAACGAACTTCCAGTTGTTGTGGAGGCACCGGTGGTCAGCGCCAAAAATGAAGTCGCGTCGGTTTTGTCACATGTCGCAGACAGCGGTCCCTATGGCGCCTCCACCACACACAACCCCCCACGACAGCGATCTGCAGGAAACTGTGATGAGGATAAGTCAAGCCTGCATGGGATGGATTATCGCAGGACTCCATTAGGACTCTCACAGCTCCCAGCTACCGAGACAGTCTGGCCGTGTTGGGTTAGCAAACATGGCGGCCCGAATTCCACCATACTGGAAGCAAGACAGACTTCTGTTATGTGTAGCTCAATAAATATTGATCATATCAGTCTAAATTCATCATCAGTTATGATCTGGTCACCTTTATCCTCACTTCCCAATAGAACGGCACTCCCACACACCTCCGTCTGTGGTATTAAGCCTGACCCAAAACCACCACTGAGATCAGACAAGGCTCTACCCAAACTAAATAAGAGCAGGCAAGAGCTTGTTGAACAGGGAGAAGATGGTGTTGGGAATGATTAAATGGGACGGTGAATGAAAAGAAGAGACAACAGAAGCAAAGGAAAAAAGAGATGATCCAAGGCGCAGCTGAGGGCAAATGATGGCACCAAACACTCCGGGCCACTCAGTCTAAAATTACCTGCCCTGCCTGGTCCAAGTGCCCTGGCGATGCCAGGCAAGAACAACAGGAAAGAGAATTTGGGCAGGAAGACCACTTTAAAGATGTGCTGAGAGAGACGAGAGGGAGATGAGAGAAGGAGAATGAGAGAGAGTAAGAGAAGAGGAGAGAGAGAGGGAGATCTGTATCTGTCCTCTATCTGGGTGTCGCTGGGCTTTCACAGGGAGTAGTGAACATGGAGATGTCCAGGGAATAGTCGCCTCCAGCTGAGGAAGAATCTGACACGTCATTAGATTCTTATCACACACGCAGCACCATAGAGCGCCGGTTGATCAGAGGAGTGTGTCTGTCAGTGTTGGTCACATGGATTCTTATAGCAGCGAGGCTGATGATGCGGCTTTAGCAGCCATGAGAAACCCCTCAAAACTAGTTTCAGAAACAGCCAATCACAGTGGCACTATACCGGTCATGTGATCACTTTGGAACAGCAACGTCCTTGAAATGATTTCTCTAGGATCAGTTCGAGTCTAAAGCAGATGAGGGCTTACTGGGTGGTGGAACATTTGAGAACCACCCACACCTCCCCCACCTATTTTCCGAGGGATGCAGTTTCCGGACGGAGGCAGGGATGAATATTACTATATGTATCGGGGGTGGTGTTGGGAAGGAGGATTAGAGGTGACCCAGGATCAATAACTGATGATAAATTTAACTGGATATGATTCAAATTTATTGAGATTACACATACAGAAGTCGTGCTCTTCAGTATGGCGTAGTGCCGCCGTATCGCTAACCCAACACGCCAGACGTCTCGAGTATATGTGTAGCTGTAGAGCTTCCTAATGGTGTCCTGTGATAATCACATCCATGCAGGTTGAATCATCCTCACACAGTTCCTGACAGATGGTGCGGTAGGGTGGAGGTGGAGTGAAGCCAGGCCTTCTGGATGTGTGGCAACAAACGTTCATATTCGGTGCTGACCATCGGTGCCCTCACACACGGATTCGTTGGGCGGTCTCCACCAAGACTAAAGCGGATCGTCACTTGAAGATGAACCGCTCACATTATTCTGACTCACTCCATGGACAGTCTGGTTACGACACCACTCCATGTATTGTTAGAAGGATCTGCTCAGTAGTGTACCTCCTCCCCCCGGTTAGGTAGCTAGCGACGTTAAGCGCCGGATCTGCTTGAACTCGGAGGCTGGGCCAGGTTTTCTCAGTAACGCTCGTCCCGACCTACAAAGCCGAACTGGAGGGTGAAGGAGAACGCTCTACTCCTCCCCCCGCCAGCTCAGACACAGCCTTGAGCTGACCATCGGATTTAGACCGTCAACATGAGCGCTTCCAAGGCCCTCAATGAGGCCACGCGAGGTGTGCCTGCCTCACCTGCGTGTGCGGAAGAGTGTACGAACGCAAGAGCCATCCACCCCACCACACACTCAGGAAAGAGGAGCTTGAGACAACATGGGGAGAACCTCAAAAAGACAAAAGGGCTGTCGGAGCTTCTCCAGACCGCCCTCCTACTATGTCTCCAGACTATTCAGAGCTCTATCACAGTGTTCAGGCTTAGCGTTAATTAACATTCAGGATTAACATTAATAATCAGCTTATTATTAACTTATTAACTAATCAGAGCTCTCAGGTATGGTCCCAGACCCTCTGATCTGTCTCCCATTGTAAACCTTGCGTCCAGAGAAGAATGGGATCCTCTCCAGGGGTTCTCTCTGATGCTTTTAGGGAGTTTTATTTGAGTCTGGTTTCCATCAGGGTTCTCCCTATTTGAGGTCTTGGTCCTCTCCAGGGGTTTCTCCTATTTGAGTCATTGGTTCCTCTCTGTGGTCTCCACCCATTTTGAGGTCTTGGCCTCCCGCCCAGTGGTTCATCCCAGGTTCTTTTCAAAGAGTTTTATTTAAGTAACGGTTACTTCAGTGGTGTCCTTGATTGCATTGAACCTTGGTTCTTTTTCAGTGGTTATCCCTATTTGAGTCTCTTGGTTCCTCTTATTGGTTCTCCCTGATTGTTTTTTATTGTAGTTTGATTTAATCCTGTTTTCTCTAAGTGGTTCTCCCGTTTGAGTCCTTGGTTTCCTCTAAGGGCGGTTCTCCCTATTTGAGTCTTGGTTCCTCTCAAGGGGTTCTCCCATATTAGTTTTGATTCCTTCACTGGTCTTCTGTTGAGACTTTTAGGGAGTTTAGTTTTATTGTAAGCTTGGTCTCCTTCATGTGGTTCTCCCTATTTGAGTCTTGGTTCCTCCCAGGGGTTCTCCCTGTTTAAGTCTTGGTTCCTCTCAGTGGTTCTCCCTATTTGACTCTTAATTCCTCTCAGGGGTTCTCCCTGATTGTTTATATTTACGTTTATTTAATCCTTGTTTGCTTTAAATGGTTCTCCCTATTTGAGTCTTGGTTCCTTTCGGGGGTTCTCCCTATTTAAGGCTTGCTTCCTCTCAGTCGTTCTCCTTATTTGAATCTTGGTTCCTCCCAGTGGTTCTCACTATTTGAGACCTAACTCCTCCCAGTGGTTCTCCCTGGTTCTTTTAAAGAGTTTTATTTAAGTCATAGTTCCTCTCAGTGGATATCCCTGATGCTTTGAGTCTCGGATCTTTTCAGTGGTTCTCCCTGTTTGAGTCTTGGTTCTTACGTCTGGTTCATGCTGATGTTTTGGGGAGATTGTTTGAGTCTTAGTTTCCTACTCAGTGGTTCTCCCTGATCCTTTGAGCCTCAGGTTTATTTCAGTCGGTTCTACCAGGTTTCTTGAGTCTTGGTTCTCTCAAAAGCGTTCTATCTGATGCTTTGGGGATTCTTGGTTACTCTCTATTCGCTTGCTGGTAATCTATAAGCTCCACCATCGTTGTAACTACCGCCATTTACTACCGCAGTAGCCCTCATTGGGCTGATGTCATATACCTTTGACGTTGCTGGCTTCCATTCTCAGCCTGAATGAAAACCCTGTTCAAGAACCGGCGGCTACGTGTTGGTTGAATGGAAAAGGCTAATTGGTGGTTCTGTTTATATGTGGCAATATTAGCATGCTTAGCGCAGATCGGGACACTCCTATGATAATAAATACATCCCAAATCTGAACCCGACTTGTTGGTCCACATTAAGATTAGAACTGGCACAAAGCATAATGCTGACTAAGCCTCTGTTCTGTCCGGGATCTGCGCCTGCAGTCCTGCCATCTGCCCCTGATCACCCGACTACATGCTCTGTTAGGAGTTACGTACCAAACTCGTTTGTTCATGCACGCTGTTATGGTCGGAGACACTTGAGGTCAGTCCCTGGTGAGAAGCTCCGCTGCTTGGTCCATCCGATCACATGACGTCAGGGGACGTAACACCGCCCTGTAACAGAAGCATCTCCTCGTTGGCTGTGCTGTAGCCAGGCTTGTCATGCTGGCAGTGCGGGGACGGCTGCCCGCATAGGGGATGGGACAGCTGCCTCAGAGAGCAGGTGCGGTCAGCGCAGAAGCAGGTGAGCAGGTCATACAAACATTACTGACGGCCTATTCTCTTTCAGGCACTGCTCACACACCGCTGATACAAAGACCTGCACAGTCCGGGAGAGCAAGCACAGGTAGATAAACCAAACTGCTGCAGGAGAAGCTTCATATTCACAGTTCTACACACGTATACATACATACAGCACAAGCGTTAGTGTGCTGTAAGTAGCGTGTTGGTGTACGGTAACTCAGTAAGTGTAATGTGTTGGTGTGCTGTAAGTAGTGTGCTGGTGTACAGTAACTCGGTAAGTGTAATGTGTTAGTGTGCTGTAAGTAGTGTGTTGGTGTACAGTAACTCAGTAAGTGTAATGTGTTAGTGTGCTGTAAGTAGCGTGTCGGTGTACGGTAACTCAGTAAGTGTAATGTGTTAGTGTTGCTGTAAGTAGCGTGTTGGTGTAAGTAACTCAGTAAGTGTAATGTGTTAGTGTCCTGTAAGTAGAGTGTTGGTGTCAGTAACTCAGTAAGGTAATGTGTAGTGTTCTGTAAGTAGCGTGTTGGTGTACAGTTACTCAGTAAGTGTATGCGTTAGTGTGCTGTAAGTAGCGTGTTGGTGTACAGTAACTCAGTAAGTGTAATGTGTTAGGTGCTGATAAGTAGCGTGTTGGTTGCTACAGTAACTCAGTAAGTCGTAATCGTATTGTGCTTTAAGTAGTTGTGTTGGTGTACAGTAACTCAGTCAGTGAATGTGTTAGTGTGCTGTAAGTAGTGTGTTTGGTGTACGGTAACTCAGTAAAGTGTAATGTGTTAGTGTACTGTAAGTAGTGTTGGTGTACAGTAACTCAGTAAGTGTAATGTGTTAGTGTGCTGTAAGTAGCGTGTTGGTGTACAGTAACTCAGTAAGTGTAATGTGTTAGTGTGCTGTAAGTAGCGTGTTAGTGTCCAGCTGACAGTTAGGTCTCTTTAGTGGCTTCTGACATTGAGAAGCCATTGAACCCCCTCTGCTTCCCACCTGACTGGCCGTTACGCTTGCACCTCGTAGAGCCATCTGTCTGTTGCTTTGAGTAAAAGTCTGAAACATTAGGAATTCCAGAAACAGCGGAAGAAGCAGCGATGGGAACAGAGTGTTCTGGAAGAGAGGAGGGGGGTGGTAAATATTGCTCCGGTATGTAGTGTGTATGTGTGTTGGTTGTGCATATTGTGTGTGTAATAGGAAGAGGCTGTTCCAATCTGTCATACCTTCTCGGTGCATATGAGCCTTTTTTACACCCCTACTGAAACTTCAGCATACACTATAAAAGCAATGCTTGTAAAGCCGTCGGAGCTTATAACCAATAATAGCTGCTACCTATAACATCATTGTAAGTTAACCCCTCACGCCAGGAGCTGGCTCCAGCATATGGCACAAGGAAGGACCACCAGGCACCATACGGGGGGGGACACTGTCCCGTCCTTCAGTTTATTGTATAGCTGTGTTATTTTTAAAGCCGTTTCTAGGTTTAAAACCATTCGCCGTCCGCTAGTGCACGAAAAACTCCGAGAGTGGCCTTCAGCTACGGCTCTCTCACCCACGACGCCTCCCGGACTGGAGGACTTGACACCTCCACTGGACGACGTCAACACCTAATCACCTTCATAGGCAGCCCGGCTTTTAACATCCTGGCTGTCACGCTAATTAGCTCATATGGCCGTGCGCCGCTTTCTGTCACAGGTGGTATTTGTTCCTGTTCCTGCGGGGGGCTGCTTCCATCTCTGATCCTGTGAGAAACATCTCCCTGAAAGCAGCCGCGTGGGGGTTCAGACACACGCTGGAGGTAAACAACGCGAGAGGCTTCGCCTCGTGAGAAGGAGATGGAGAGGGCACCAAACAAAAGTTTGGGAGCGCCAAGCAAGACGGAAAAAAGTTGCTGCCAGTAAATATGACCTCTGACTGGGGGGGTCTGCGTAGACTAGTCAATTTATAAACCCACCTGTCAGCAATGTGGGCACCAGTCGGTGAGTTAAGGATGGTCATTCCACTAATTAATTAACAAATAATTCAACTAGTCATTTAATCAGTTAACTAGTCATGCAACCAACAACTCTGTGTGTGGAGGAAAATGGAGTGGTGCTAAGAAAAGGAGTGAGGAGGCGGGAGGAGATCGAGGGGGCAACAAATGACTGGTGAAGGTGTCTAACGTTAAAGACCCCTGATGAAGCATCTCACAGCCAGGCTCTTTGGTAGCTCGTCATGTTAACCTGACTGGAATGAAACTGGAGCATCCCGCGAGGCCGAGCCTTTCCACCACTCTGTCAAAATACCGCCGACAAATGATCCAAGGAACAGCATTTCCACATATAGGAGCCTCATGTAAGGTGGACTGATTTGAAGGGGAACCATCCAGCTTGGTAATAAGAGCGACCAGTCCCAACATCTGCATATTGAAAGCACGCCATAGTGGTGCCGTGTTATGCAAACCAACATGCCAGACGTTCTCACGGTATGGAGCTGTTAGAGGTTCTAATGGTGTCCTGATGATAATCCATCCCAATGCAGCTGTGAATATCCTCACACAGTTCCTCATGGCAGATGCGTGCGGAGGGGTGGAGTGGAGGGACACCATGGCCTTCTGGACGTGTGCCGCTAGGACAACAAACTGTTAATCTTGGCGGCTGAACCACGGTGCCTCCACACCACCCAGAGTCGTTGGTTGCATGACTAGTTAACTGATTAATGACTAGTTGATATTATTTGGTTAATTATTTATTGGATTGACAAGTTTTTAGTTGTTTAATTAGTTGAGTGACTAGCTGAAATGATCAGTTTATTGAGTCGTTGAATGAGTACGTGAATTATTATTTGAATGGTTAGTCAAATGACTAGTTGGATGACTAGTTGAAGGACTAGTTGGATGACTAGTTGAATGACTAGTTGCGTGTTTAGTTAAATGACTAGTTGGATGACTTGTGGAAGTAATAGTTGGATGACTAGTTGGGTGTTTAGTCAAATCACTAGTCAGATGACTTATTAAAGGACTTGTTGGGGGCTAGGTCAAATGACTAGTTGAAGGACTAGTTGGATATTTAGTTGAAGGACTAGTTGGATAATTAGTTAAAGAACTAGTTGGATGACTAGTTGAAGGTCTAGTTGGTGTTTAGTTAAATGACTAGTTGAATAACTAGTTGAAGGACTAGTTGGATGACTAGATAAAGGACTAGTTGGGTGTTTGGTTAGATGACTAGTCAGATGACTTGTTGAAGGAATAGTTGGATATTTAGTTGAAGGACTAGTTGGATGATTAGTTGAAGGACTAGTTGGATAATTAGTTAAAGAACTAGTTGGATGACTAGTTGAAGGTCTAGTTGGTGTTTAGTTAAATGACTAGTTGAATAACTAGTTGAAGGACTAGTTGGATGACTAGATAAAGGACTAGTTGGGTGTTTGGTTAGATGACTAGTCAGATGACTTGTTGAAGGAATAGTTGGATGACTAGTTGAAGGACTAGTTGGATGACTAGATGAAGGACTAGTTGGGTGTTCAGTTAAATAGCTAGTTGGAAGGCTAGATGAAGAACTAGTTAGGTGTTTAGTACAATGACAGTCGGAAGACATGTGAAGGACTAGTTGGGTGTTCTGTCATATGACTACTCAGATGACTTGTTGAAGGAGTAGTTGGCATAATTACGTCCCTGAAGGAATATTAGGAGATGATTACAGTCTGAAGGACACACCAGTTAGGTGTTTTACGAATCAAAGGGACCTAGTTGATAATGACCAGCCCTCATTAAAGACTAGTGGGTGTTTAGTACAAGGACTAGTTGGTATGACTTGTGAAGGAAGAGTTGAATGGGAACTACAGTTGGGTTGTTTAGTTAAATGACTATAGTTGGCTGAATAGTTGAAGGACCTGGTTTAGTGATTAGGTTAAGCGGATTCATGTCTAATACAAACTTTTAAACCCTGACTAATCAGAATTCCCAAGTCAGGATCTCAGGACTGCTTTTCGCCCAAACGAGCAACCAAACACACATGACATCACAGTGAAAATGCCAGCGTGATGAAGGCACTCAGGGGAGATCCTTGGGGAGCTGCTCTTCACATTACCTACGCCTGGCCTGCACGTGAGTGATGTTCTACAACAGCATATTTACACATGCAGCGTCTGCAACAGTGGCTTATTCCCACTGGGAAGCCGTAATGGGAAAATGATCACGTGTGTGGGTTATGCAGATGTTATTCCCCAAATAATCCCTCACCTCGGCTTGATGACTTCATCCTGTAGCTCTACCAGAGAATCTGACAGCGTGTTTGTATCAAATCGGTTTTATTTTGCTAAGAGCCATGAAATTCGGAATTTCCTGATTTTTAGAAGTGCTTTTGTTTAATTTCATCGGGATGATCAGGTACGGTATTCGCTGCGTGCTCAGCATTACCGAACGTACACCCCGCCCAGAGCATGTCCCGTACTGTATAGTATGTTGCACCACCATGTGGAATTGCAGCGGCAGATAACGCAGCCTTCAATGAGTAACACTGTACTGGGGGGATACGCTCGGCTTGCAGACTCCTGATACTCACAACCGGCTGCCTATTACAGAGCGGCCTAGGCGAGAGGATAAGCCTGCCCGGGAAGTAGTCCACTGCCAGACTTACCCTGCAGCTATAAATGTTTCCAACGCTCGTTCTATTTCCCATGATCCGAGGCCTCAGCAAGATGTTAAGCGCTCCTTGATGGGCCCACCGTGCTACTCAGTAGAAGTGCTCCAGTGCCTCATACTCAGCCCTCAACAAGTTGACTCGTAGCTCCGACTTCCAAACAGCTCCCTTCCCAGTCCTTATCTCTAAGCCCTGTGTCTGATACTCTCGCTGTGTCTGCCCCGTTGCTGCCTCTGTGTTATTACTCTCGCTGTGTCTGCCCGTCTGCTGCCTCTGTATCTATACTCTGCTGTGTCTGGCCCCATCTGCTGCCTCTGTGTTGAATAATATCGCTGTGTATGCCCCGTATGCTGCATATGTGTCTTATACTCTCGCGTGGTCTGCAAAGTATGATGAACTATGTGTTATAATCTTCGAGTGTAAGTCTGCGTTAGATGTATATATGCTGAAATCATGTATAGCTTAATGAATCTAGTTGTGTTCTGAAACATCGGTAGTGTGAACTATGTGATATTACTCTCTCGATGATCGTAATGAACGTCACATTAATGGGAATTCCATTGACTTCCCAGTGTGGTCTATGAAAACTGATAACTAAACTGGTCTAATTACCTCTCTAGTGTCTTGTAAATAATCTCGCTGTGTTATTGCCAACTGTAATGATGCCCATGTGTATAGTACTCTCGATTTCCGTTATGATTCGAATAATAGCGTCCTACCGATCGAATTTAACTGTCTCTAGTTTTCATATAAATGTCTCGCTATAGTAACCGCTGACCCGTCTGACATGCACTTATGTTGTATATAATATAGTATTGTATCAGGTAAATGCACAAATAATAGTATTGCTGCACACTTGAAGTCTGATAAGATATGCTTAGGTGTTTCGCCACAATCTGAGAAATGCCGCTCTGTGTACTATTAATCATAGAACTCGATAGTTATGCCGCGTTCGGTGTGAATGACTCATGCTAGTTCGGATGTATTTACTATATCGACTTTTTGTTGTCCCTGCACACTATCTGCACTGAAGACTGTGTCTGGCTAATTAATCCATAGTTTTGTGAATTTAATCCTCGTTGTGGTTCGTATGAAGATCGTCTGATAGAACTAAGAAGATGTGTAACTATTAATCATGACGTATGTGTATGACAACATTTGTACTAGGCTGTATTCTTTTCATATTGATGTCTAATTACTCCTAGTCATTGTCCAGGTTTATCGCTGCCCCAAGTACTTTGCTGACATCCATAGTGTCGTATAATCTAGATCTTTTACGATTCTGTCCGTTCTGATACGTACTGAATATGGAATCCTGAGTGTCTGTCATAATACAAGCTGTTTGTGTAATGCCATGGAAAGGCCCTTATGCTGCCTCTGTAAGTCTATAACTCTCGAACCTCCTCTATGTATGTGTCTGCGAACCAATATGATTGCAATTCTGTATCAAATATGTAACACATATCCTGATGTGTGTATGGCACAGTATGCTGCATTATGCTGTATCGTACTCCATCAATCGTGGTACTACTGCACAAAATATGCTGAAATATGGATATCATTTCATCTATAGATCTGTGTACGACACATCTGTATGCTCCATGCATACTGTGTATGATTAACCCTGGCGATATTTTTGGTGTAGTTCTACGCTTTAGACCAAAGTCTGGATGAAGACTTTGCTGTATATTAAATGCAAATCGTGTACTGCACACACTGATTGAATATTTGTCGTATATAATAGCTCGTGTACTTGTCCCATACTGATGCACTCTGTTCTTCATGTATCGTGGTCTATACTTACTACGCATTGTTGACACTGCACCAATCATTCGCTGCATCTCGATTTCTGTCTATAATGTAATCGCCTTCTGAGTGTCTGACCTCGTTGTCTGCTTGCAATATGTTATATTTATATATATTCGTCTTAGTGCACATGTTCTGCACACGTCTCGTTGAACTCTAGTCGTCTATAAATAGATCGCTGTTGCGGTGGTGTACATGCAAATAACATGTATCGCATCAATCTTGTGTATTATTTAACTAACTTAGTTTGTATACATGACCTCAAAGTTAATTCTGCGGCCTCTTGTTTTGTTGGGGTACGTTATTACAATCAATTCTAGGCATTTTGTTATAGTGAATCTGTAGTGTCATTATTACTATCGCTGAGCGATGTCCATGTCAGCCCTGTCGTGATTGCCGCTATTAAACAACTTTTTGAGGTCTTATACTTTACTCACTGTAGCATGTAGATATGCCCCCAGTTTCTGCTGCCTCTTATCTTTGTTCTATTTTACTCTCGTCTAAGTTTTGTTCATTTGCCCCTTACATTGTACTGCTAGCTCTTCGTGTCTATGATATATCGCCTTGTGTCCAGATTAGTCAACATAACGTCTGCTGCACATTCTGGTCTTCATACTCTCAGCATCTTTAACCCTCGTGTCTGCCACCTTTATTGTAATGCTGCACTTCTAAATGGTATTTATAATTACTCTCAGCTGGGTCGTTGAACTCTGAACTGACGTATGACTAGTTTTGACTCTCGTTTACTTATACTTACCTCGATGTTTGTCTGTAAACACCTTGTCAATAGCTGACTACTGGTCTATACATACTGAAATGTACACTTTCCTGTTGTTGCACCAAGTTCCTGAAATGCATATCACTGTGTTCTATATCTCTCGCTGCATTCGTCATGTTGATGCATAAGTATGCTTGACTCTGTGTCATTCATTACATATCGACTGTGTCATCTCATGCCCCATAATGCTGACATATGCTTGTCTATTACTTATCGCGGATCGTATGACCTCCGTAATGCTGACCCCCGTTCCTGTGTCCTATATCTAGATATGTTGTCTGCCCAGTTATGACTGCTATGTGTATAATAATATCTGTACGTAATATACTGCTTAAAGTTTGGTTGTCGTGCCTTTCTGTCGTCGTGCCCTCTGGGTACTATAATTCATGATTTATGTTGGTTATATCTCGAGCCTCTTGTATTAGTACCCACACAGCCTACTGTGTATAAGTTTATCTCTCGCTTTGCAAATTTTCTGTGTCTGCCGTGTCCATGAAGTTAGCTGACATTTCTAATGTGTAAATCAATACTTATCGCTTCTGGGTGATGCCCCATATGTTGCAGTATTCTTCACTTTTGTTATACCTTTACATCACGCTGTACATAGTTTCTCACTATGTTCTTCGCTACTGATTTTTGTAGGCCCCCACGTCTCAGGAAAATGATACTATCTCGTGCAATTCTACTCTCGGCTGTGGGAATGCACAGTCTGACTGCCTATGTGTTCCTGTAACTCAATGTGGTCTAGCCCCAATCTGCTGCCCTCTGTATATATATCTATCGCTGTTGTCTTGCCACGTCTGATGCCTCTGTGTCTGTACTCTCACTGTGTCTGAACCTTGGTGTCTGATGAATCTGTGTAAGATAATCACTCACTGTGGTATGCACCGTAATGCTGACATCTGTGTCTTATACACCTTCGATGTGTATGACCGTCTGCATTGTACTACATGTTGTATATAATATACAATGTCGTAGCCATTCCTATGCTGCATTTGTCGCTCTATACTTCGCTGATTGTCCTAGTCCCGTCTGAGCATACTGTGTCTATAAGCTCGAAGTGTGTCATGAACAATATGGTGGCACTCGGTCTATACATCATCGACACGGTGTCATGATTCCCGTTTATGCTGCCTCTCGTATCTATATAATCTAGTTGTGTATTGCACCCGTCTGGTTGCCGTCTCGTGTCATACTCTCGACTGTGTGCCTCTTGCCAGTATGATGCCTATGTGTGAATACCACAAATATTTGTCTGCCCTTGCCTATTGTGTCTTATATATCTCTACGCCTAGTGTTCTTGACTCCCGTTCTTGTCTGATGACTAATATCTGAGTCCATTCTTATTTTATTTTTCATTTTGTGTTTTTCTCACTACTGCGTAGTTTATTTGTTTTTTTTTGTTAAGTCTATAGCCACCGGTCTTGCTGCACTACACTTTGAGCTGTCTATGTAAATTATTCAACTTTTGTACATGCCCCCCTTCTGAACTGACTTTGTTGTATTTATACTTACGCTCTTTGGTCTGTCCCGTAATGCATTGCCATCTGTGTCTATACTTCAGCTTTGT
>JAMWET010003340.1:667500-771153 GCA_024036415.1 Prochilodus magdalenae | reverse complement strand
AAGAAACAGTCTTCGCGACTCCGAAAGTCTCCCTGTGGTTAAAAACAGAGACCATTTCGTGGTCTAAACCAATCAAAGATAGCGAAGGGCGGGGCCGTGGCTGATATTCCTGTACGTGTGTACTTTTGAAAGTGCGTGCGCTGCAGTCAGACAGAGCCTAGGCTCGTCAGATAAACAGAGCGGGTGTAGCTGCGGATGACGAGAGACGGTGAAAAGAATGATTTACAACATTTTGGTTAAGAATGTTAAGTTCAGGCGTGATCCGTGCGAAAATGATAACCTGGGAGGCTGATGGCTCCGTGTCAGAGCGTTAGTTATGTCAAGCCCTGGTCCGGAGACGGCATCAGATAACTAGCCACATACGATCGAGTCCGAGTCACAGCCTGCACTGACTGTAAGGAGTGTGGGAAGACCATGGCCGGCAGTAGTGCGTTTGTGACTGGTTCTAATACATTTAGGATTGAAGCGCTGAAAAAGCACAGCGCATCTATCAAACACATTACATGCCCGACAAATGCACTGCCCAAGTGTTACCTTTCTTGTAGAATTGTGCTTCAAATAAAGAACTTTATGCTGACCACATTGTTAGTTAATCATTTACAAGTCAGTATTGCCTATATGGACAGCGATTTAAAAAAAGAAAAGAAAAGTGAACATGTAAAACTGCTGAATGTGATGCTGTTGAAAATTTGGGTGCCCCTAACTTTGGTGCTGGTGCACCTAAGAAAAAACGTTAGGCGCACCAGTGCAACCAGTTCAAAAAGTTAGTCTAGAGCCCTGTAATGGCTCTGGTACTTCTGGGCGCCCATATAATACCATCAGCCTTCAGTTGCAGCTAATCAAACAGCTCCCCTTTCATAGACAAACTGCGCAGGATAATTGTTTTGTTTTGTTAAAATATAATATAATAAAATATAATTACACACCCCCATAACTATACAGCTCCTAAGATTTTAACTCTATAGAATATATATAAGATTTACTATAGAAGAGCTGTAAAGATTTATTATTGGTGGGCTGATTATCTACATCTGTGCAGTCTTAAAAGACGAAATATATATATAGGTCTATATTATATATATAACATATATTATTCTATATACTATATTATAGTATATATATACAGGCTAATATATTCTACATACATACGGATATATATATTATTTCTGGCTTAATTGTGCTCACAGTCTAACAGTTCGGAACCCCAATGAAACTACTATTGTTTATATATATATATATATATATATATATATATATATATATTTTTTTTTTTTTTTTTTTTTTTTTTTACATGATTAAAGGAAAAAATCAATAAAATCAATAAATTCAATAAAAATCAATAAATTAAAATTTCTCTCTTATTCTATGCAAACACTGCTCAAAAATCATAGTGCATGGTGTGTGTATACAGATATATTTCCGAATTTCCTTATATATATATATATATATATATATGTGTGTGTGTGTGTGTTTGTGTGTGTGTGTAGTATGTGTGTATATGTTTGTATGTATGTATGATAAATTAACCAACAAAAAATGACCCAAAACTGCTTGGGAAAAAAAGTCTGGTTCCATAAACTTTATATACATAGCAATATTAATTAACAATATTAATATTAATATATTATAGTCTGTTTATGCATTTAAAGCCATTCATGGACTAGCCCCTTTCTATATAACAATATCAAACAATATTAAACAACAACAACAATAATAATAAAGAATAAGCAAGCAGTACATTTAATTTTTTTTTTTTATTCTAGCCACCTTCAGCATAAAGAAACAATTAGATCATTATTACACAATACTAATACATGTTATGACTCAAAATGTGTTCTACCAACAAGCTGCATGTCACCAGACTAATTATTATTTTACTTATTGCTGTATACTTCCTATGTGCTACAATTTACAGCTGTCCCATTTCATTATTAATATCTTCTATGGGGCGAGCGTTAATCTGGCATCTGACAAAAGCACTGAATGTTTCTGATCATCTTCAGAAAGAGCTTTGACACGATATGTCAGCTGATGGCTAATTCAATGTTTGAAAATGGTTTATGAAACAGACATTTAAAGGAGTTAAACCGCATGGCTAGAGCAGTAGGCGTTTGGGACATTTTTAATGGGTTTTGGAGTATGAGACTTTCAGGGGTGGAAATACTTAAGTTACTGTACTTAAATTGTTATTTTAGAACTTCACATCAGGATCACTAAGACCTAATCCTTGTAATCCTTGCACAGTGTAAAATGGGTACAGGCTGTGTGTGCAGGGCCAAGGACCGCCCATTAGTCTTTGGGTGTTGGTGTGTGTATGTGTGTTGATGTTGGGGGCTGTGTGCGGGTGGTGAGTTTGGTAAGAAGTATAAAAACAAGAAACAAGTCTAGGCATGACTGTTTTGGTTGTGCCACTTGCATGGCTTCAGATAACAATGCCTTGAAGGTCTCAGGAAGGATGAACTCAGCGAGGATCATTGACACAACCGACTGATACCCTTCGTTCCTCACTACGTCTTTAAGTACTTACATGTGACTTTGTCTTTTCAGTAAACATTTTAGAACAGTGAGGGCAATGAGATACTGAAAAGGCTAGCCCTCCAACTGATGCTTCACATAGTCTACATTTTAATACATATTACATATGAAAATACATAGTAAACTCAAGAGATCTCCACAGTAATAGATCCCCCCAGTAAAAGTAGAGTTCCCTCCGTTTAGACCTCCACTTCAGTAAAATACTAAAGTATTTACCTTCAAATGTACTTAAGTATGGAGAGGAACAGTAGTATGATTTTTATGGCTCTAATGTTCTATTAGACTGTTTGTTCTGGCACCTGAGTGCGTTATGAGGCACACATCACCAGAGAGCTAAACACTCTTAGCTGCCTTGACTGAAGTGGCACCAAGTAGCTTCAGGGATGAAGGAGCACCAAGAATTATGGTTAAAACTTGAGTGTCTGTTTATTGAAGATTTGGCACTTCTAGTAGGCTGCAGCAGCAGTAGTAGTGTGAAACTGAAACAATATACAAAAGTAATAACTTTCAAAACATAGATGAACTGATCTACTTACAAATCTTCTGCTAAGTTCACACAGGCAGATGGAGCTAGTTGAACAAGCTGGCTTGAATGTGCTGTTCTGTAGCTAGTTTGCTGATGAAAAACACTACACTAATCATGTGACAGTAATCATGTGACTTCTAACAACCAATGAGAAAGGAAAATATCTAAACAAAAGGAATAAAATATTTGGCCTGTAGAGGGTGCATTACACTTACTGAGTTACTGTACACCAACACACTACTTACAGCACACTAACACATTACACCTGCTGAGTTACTGTACACCAGCACACTACTTACAGTACACTAACACATTACACTTACTGAGTTAGTGTACACCAACACACTACTTACAGCACACTAACACATTACACTTACTGAGTTACTGTACACCAACATACTACTTACAGTACACTAACACATTACACTTACTGAGTTACTGTACACCAACACGCTACTTACAGTACACTAACACATTACACTTACTGAGTTACTGTACACCAACATACTACTTACAGTACACTAACACATTACACTTACTGAGTTACTGTACACCAACACACTACTTACAGTACACTAACACATTACACCTGCTGAGTTACTGTACACCAGCACACTACTTACAGTACACTAACACATTACACTTACTGAGTTAGTGTACACCAACACACTACTTACAGTACACTAACACATTACACTTACTGAGTTACTGTACACCAACATACTACTTACAGTACACTAACACATTACAATACTGAATTCCTGTACACCAACACATTACACTTGCTGAGTGCCTGCACACCAACACACTACTTGCAGCACACTAATACATTACACTTGCTAAGTGACTGTACACCAACACACTACTTACAGTACACTAACACATTACACTTGCTGAGTGACTGCACACCAACACACTACTTACAGCACACTAACACATTACACCTGCTGAGTTACTGTACAACAACACACTACTTACAGTACACTAACACATTACACTTACTGAATTCTTGCACACCAACACACTACTTACAGTACACTAACACATTACACTTACTGCGTTACTGTACACCAACATACTACTTACAGTACACTAACACATTACAATACTGAATTCCTGTACACCAACACATTACACTTGCTGAGTGCCTGCACACCAACACACTACTTGCAGCACACTAACACATTACACTTGCTAAGTGACTGCACACCAACACACTACTTGCAGCACACTAACACATTACACTTGCTAAGTGACTGCACACCAACACACTACTTGCAGCACACTAACACATTACACTTGCTAAGTGACTGCACACCAACACACTACTTACAGTACACTAACACATTACACTTACTGAGTTACTGTACACCAACACACTACTTACAGTACACTAATGCATTACACTTACTGAGTTACTGTACACCAACACACTACTTACAGCACACTAACACATTACACCTGCTGAGTTACTGCACACCAACACTCTACTTACAGTACACTAACACATTACACTTACTGAGTTACTGCACACCAGCACACTAACCAATGAGATTTACTTCTTTACTGTCCAGCACTGCAACTAGTAAGTCATGAATCAGATACCACAGAACATTAAAGTAAAATGATTCAGGAACCACAGCAACTCAGCGAAGAAGTGGCAGACCACAAAGTTGAGGGCAGGGTCACTGAGTGCTGAGATGCATGATGCAATCTGCTGCAATGTTCCAAACCTGCCCTGGTATTAACATCAGCACATAAACTGTTCACCGGGAGATTCCTGGCACGAGTTAATAAAGATTAGTGGGCCAGTTCCAGAAGCAGCCATGCAAGCTTAAGCCATGACACTACCTCCAATATGCTTGACTGTAGACTGTACTTCCATCATGTTATTTTGAACTGACGTGTTACATGTTCTGTTTTCCATGTTGTTTTCTCTTTGGTCATTCAATGCGGCAAAGAAGAATCCAGGTAAATGTTTCTAGTTTTTTAAATGTAAATGGAAGTTATTATATCTTGATGTCAATACACCTAAGATGTGAATGTCAGAGTTGTATGTGAACGTTTGGGCGCTGATCTTTCCCATTTAAACTGGAAAGTTCTTAATACATTCTTAGAGGTAACAAGCTGCAGTTAACATATTTCTGCAATGTGTGGACAGTTTTTATTTCTGTTTCATTCTGAAGCAAAAACAAAAAAACAAACAAAAAAAGCACTTAATAAACTTCACTAAAATCACAGTGTCTAAAGGTTTCCTTGTAGCCAGGTTTGTATCCAGGTTTTTCCCCTACTTTTTTTGCCTATTTCTGAATTGTTTACTGGCAGTCATGTGTGTTGTAAGGGTGAAAAGGTCCGGTGCAGGAGCCAGACCCGGGAAAAGGGCACTGGTCCCGGGACTCTCTAAACACACGCCCAGGACACAATCCATGTGGGGTAGAAGTGGTGTTTATTGGCCCAAGCAACCACAGATCTCACCATTACTGTCCGGAGTACCTTAGAAGCAGCTGCATCAGACAGGAGGCTAGGCTACAACTAGCTCCTTCGTCCCGCGCAGAGAGCTACAGCTCAGCGTGCATGCGCAATAGTCAAGTGCCTGTAATCAACCGTTACAGTGTGCATTATGTTTAAGATCAGATTTTCAGAAATATTCTGGTCAGGGGACAGTGAGGGCTGTCCCAGAACCGTAACATTGTCCTTCTGCATGTTTGATTTGGAGGTCTGTTTAGGGTCATTATCTAAGTGTAATATCCAGCAGGTTTTCACTAAATGTGAGGGATTGTTTTTTAGACTTAGTCTTACATACAGATTTTTTTCAGGTCTTGACTACCAACTGCTCACCTTAACATCCATTTGGACATCATTTATAGTGTCAGTTCTGCTTTATGAGTGTGTTTTATGAGATCAGGCTTTTATGTCAGAACCAATTCATTATACTGCATACAAATGCTCTTGTGGGCATAACCAAAACTCTTCTTTACCCTCTCAGCCAGTGGTGTGCTGGACTGTTAATTGATGTGGACAAGTACACATGCTGCAGTGGGACTATACATAATAACCCTCATCTGACCTGCTGTGGAAAATCTGCCTACAACACTCTGGAGGCTTCTTGCTGTTCGAGTAAGTCAACGTTCACCAAGCTTCACCACGATTAGCACAGTCAGTTGCCTACATGTCTAGACCTGTGTGTTCTAAAGAACGGGTTTTATTGCCACATAATATGAAGAATCGTCATGCTACTAATCGCTGCCTTAATACAGGTGCCACGCAACACAACTAGACATTTGTTATGAACATGGCCATTCATCTAAAGGAAAGGACTCTATGTCTTAAAGGAGGAATAATTCATTCTGGCTGTTCAGCATTTATACATTTCAAATTAGAATTTAAGGTCTACAGGGGATATTTAGGATAAGACCAAACATAAAGAAAAGAGAAAATTTCTATTTCAAGTCTCTCAAATCTAGATTTAAGATCAGTCATAAATACAAATGAGTCATTAAGGTTTTAACTCCACTCTTAATGGGATAGGGGCACAATGGACTGGGCGTATGCAAGATACTGAGATAAATCACTGAGTCATGCATCTTGTCTGTAGGAAGGGAATGCACTCTGTAGGCCACATTTTAGCTTTCCAATGATCCAAGTTTTCATGAATGCCTTAAGTGAATCTATAGACAAGTTAAATATAGCACAACAATCAGTAGAACCTTCCCTCTTTAACCATCTACAGTGTCAGATAGTAAACCCAAAAAAAGCAGGGTCAAGGCCATCAATGCCCTTCATAACATTAGACCATTAAGTTAGACCACCTTCTTGAGACATTGGTTAACCAATGCTAATTCATATTAGCCAGCTGCTAAGTGCCAAGTGTAGCAAGCCTAGTAGGCAGACTAAAGTCGCCCTGAAATGATGCAGGTTTCTGGTGTGAATCTTTGACTATTCACTGTTGATTACTGCCAAAAATTAAAACCTACAACAATGCTAATCGAGACAGCCCGGGCTCTGTCCCAGCTTGGCTTCAGACGTAGGATATTATATAGTTTTTATATCAGATCCCATGATGAAGAGATTGTTAGGAGCTGCGATGACACAACAGATCAAACTAGAAAAGTGCATAGCCTAAAGAAAAAGCTAAAGGGATGCACAGCTTAAATGCCTCCCACTTCCTTCAAGGCTCTAGTTGCTATGGGAGGAACGGGAGATGAATAAACAACACACAGAGGAGGGCGGGTCAGTATGGCTGTGGATTAGAGTTTGGGGACCTGCTCTGAGTGACTACATGCAGTTTGGTGTCTGTGGGTTTAAAGAAACAATAGGGTTTAGATAGGGCCAAATATTTATGGGACTAAGAGGGAAAAGAGGGATGGGGAAAAAAGGCAAACACTCAAATAATGGAACAATTCTTTGCCGCACTAAATAATGTGCATCCAATTAAAAGCTGTTTACAAGAACAAACATTTAGGAATTGGAACGTGTCGAGGAAAATAGGTATTTGAACACGCTGCGACTTTGCAAGAAACCTGGCTGATCTGCAAAGGATGTATGTGGAGGAATGGGCCAAAATCCCTGCTGCAGTGTGTGCAGACCTGGTGAAAAACTACAGGAAACGTTTGACCTCTGTAATTGCAAACAAAGACTACTGTACCAAATATGAACATTGATTTTCACAGGTGTACAAATACTTATTTACAGCAGTAACACACAAATAAATTATTAAAAATTATACATTGTGATTTCCGGATGTTTTTTTTTTTTGATTATGTCTCTCACAGTGGACATGCACCTAAGATGAAAATTTCGGACCCCTCCATGATTTCTAAGTGGGAGAACTTGCAAAGTCGCAGGGTGTTCAAATACTTATTTTCCTCACTGTATAACAGCTTAAACTAGAAACAGTTTCATCAAAAAAGTTGTCGAGGTAATGCTGCCAGTTTCTCAGGCGTCCATTGAACTAAAAGGTGCATAATGTGAGGAGATTAAGCATTTTATTTTATTTTGATTTTGCACATTAGTAAATAGTGCTGTTATGATTTTCTGTTTTGCCATTTACTGAAAAGGGAAGTTACTTCCCTGGTACTTACACCTGGTCACTTCATGGCACTAGTATCTGGATTGTATCCGGATAAGGTTTTGCATTTACTCCTAGTAGTTAAATGCATTGAAGGATAGTCAGACTGAAATCCAATTGCTGCATGGGATGGAATATGCAAATCCTCTAGTTATGTGTCAACCAATTATTGATTGTTTATCTATTCAGTCTGCTGTTTGTTGTGAACTGTAGTGTCTGTCTGTATCGCTGTTAAGCATTTAGTTCTCAATGATTATCTTCCACACAAAAACACATGTCTGATAAAAGTGGACAAAAGTCTGTTTTTCATATGCGACACAGATGTTTTATATTAACAACAAAAAGCTAAATCTTCACTTCTGGCCATTTTCAAATGTGGTACTGACATCAAACACATATTCTATATTCAACAATATGACTCAGTCTCAACAGACAGAACAGAAGTAGCCTGACTTTTGTAATGACATAACTCGACGTTTGGCACAGATTCAGGCTTTTCAGGGAAAGATACAGTAAGGTAACAGATCCCAAACATGTGGGTTAATGTTCCTGTAAAACAAAGTGAAAGCAATTTAACACAAGCCAAACTGAAAGAGAGTCTCAGAAAGTCTGAAAACCTTCAGCTGCCATCCTGAAGTAGTTTGGGAAACTGAATTTTATCTCTCGTTGTGGATTGGCTGGTGTACGTGGTTGATAATAAAAATAATGGGGAAAAAACACAGGAAATTACACAAAATGATCACAGGGTTCCAAGATCAACACAGATAATGGGAAGTCATTCTTAAGTTAGAAGATAATGCTGATAAAGCTACATGCAGCAATTTACTGCACATGGATTAACCAATATATCATGAATGAAATCACTGCACAAACAAACAAACACACAGCATACTGCCACAGCGGACAGACCCAATAAAGAGGACACGGCAGACACATCAAACAGCTCATATAAGGAACAACACAGCAATCTTAAAAGCCCAGATTCAGTCACTGCAGGCCAGCACTGCCACAGCGGGCATAGGAGCATGTTCGTCACTTCCATTCATAACCCTCTGGTTTCTTCAAAAAGCCCGATCAGCTTCTATAGCAAAGCAGCGCTGTAAACCGGATGATTGTTCAGACTCAGAGTCGGGCTGAATTCGGCTCAGTGAGCCATCAAGCCTGAATTCAATCTCCTATTCGAATTTCCACCTTACAAAGTCACACTGCGCCGGTCCACTCGTCAGAAAATGACTGCTACACTATTAAAGGTGGAATGGAAATCAAAGCTACCTCAATATTCACTGAATCCACTTTACCAGTCTCGGTTACAGGTAGCACACCGTGTCTGTATCAGTAGAGACCACTGGTTCAACCCCACATTACGAGTGGCACATCGGGGGTTGCTGGTTCAACCCCCACATTACGAGTAGCACATCGGGGGTCGCTGGTTTAACCGCTACATTACAGGTAGCACATCGGGGGTCGCTGGTTTAACCGCTACATTACAGGTAGCACATCGGGGGTCGCTGGTTTAACCGCACCGGCTACATTACCGGTAGGCACATCGGGGGTCGCTGGTTTAACCGCCGCTACATTACGCCGGTAGCACATCGGGGGTCGCTGGTTTAAACCGCTACATTACATGACAGGTAGCACATCGGGGGTCGCTGGTTTAACCGCTACATTACAGGTAGCACATCGGGGGTCGCTGGTTTAACCGCTACATTACAGGTAGCACATCGGGGGTCGCTGGTTTAACCGCTACATTACAGGTAGCACATCGGGGGTCGCTGGTTTAACCGCTACATTACAGGTAGCACATCGGGGGTCGCTGTTTTAACCGCTACATTACAGGTAGCACATCGGGGGTCGCTGGTTTAACCGCTACATTACCGGTAGCACATCGGGGGTCGCTGGTTTAACCGCTACATTACAGGTAGCACATCGGGGGTTAGCTGTTTTTACATCGGGCACATCGGGGGTCGCTGGTTTTAACCGCTTACATTACAGGTAGCACCTCGGGGGTCGCTGTTTTAACCGCTACATTACAGGTAGCACATCGGGGGTCGCTGGTTTAACCGCTACATTACAGGTAGCACATCGGGGGTCGCTGGTTTAACCGCTACATTACAGGTAGCACATCGGGGGTCGCTGGTTTAATCCCCGTGTTACAGATATAAACTCGGGGGTAACACTTGAAGAGGGTTCTGGTGTTTATGTATGTGAGTTTACACATCAGTCCACACTAAAGTAAAACACCACCGGCTCACCGGAAATTCTCCTCCCGCCCTCCTGATCAGCCACTCCGCCACTGAGTTAGACCACTGATGCGGCTATCCACGGCTGTCTCCTGCGTGTGCACTGCTGGAGGCCTGAAAGCCATAAAAAGTAGGTAATCACAGGTTCACTCCGGTCCCCGGTCCAGTCCCCGGTCCCCGGTCCAGTCCCGCTTTCACAGCCAGTAGTATTCCCGTTTGGGGGTCATTACTTCTGAATGCCTGATTAAAAATACATTTACAGGCATACATAACCATGGCCCACTAAACGTATTGTTCTGGATGACTGGTTATCTGATAAAAACTGAACTGGAACTTAATCGTACATTTCCTTTTTTGTATAATAAAATAAAGATGATAACAACAACAACAAAAACAACAACAACAATAATAATAAAAATAAAAAAAACAGTTTTCCATCATGAGAAAGTCATTCTTTCCATTTTACTCCAATACAGGAAATTCAAGTTACACTACAACTACAGAGAAGACAGATACATAAAAAGCAGATTCAACGCTGTAGGAAATTGTTATGCTGAGACAAATTATTTAGCTGATTTAAAACTATACAAATGGAGTTTAGTTAAACTTGTACTGCTCTTATCTCAGTCTCTCTTTTACCTTCTTTTATAGACCCTTTTATCAATAATTATTAAATAGACCTTGTAATAGAGACATTCTAAAACTCCTAACAGATCATAATTTATATTGTAACTGCTAAAGAGCTATATTACTTCATTATATGTTTCATACTTCTGCACTATGCTTGCACTTTTATTATTTATTTGCAATGTATTTTACTGTATCTTAACTTTCAAGTAGTTTCAGCCATACACACAAATCAATGTGTTCTACAAAGGCATTAATGACAACTCACGTGGTCAGGACTGACTGACTTTGGCACAAATAATAATAGTTTACATATATTATAGTATAATATATATTATAATGGAGTGGTCTGCTGGGGCAGCAGCATCTCCACCACTGACAGGAAGAGACTGAACAGAACCATCAAGAAGTCCAGCTCTGTCCTGGGGTGTCATCTTGACCCAGTGGAGGTGGTGGGGGACAGGAGAATGAGGACCAAGTTCAAACACATGCTGAAGAACCTGTCCCACCCCATGTACCACTCTCTGGAAGCACTGGGCAGCTCCTTCAGAGCCCGGCTGCTGCACCCACGGTGTGTGAAGGAGAGATACCGCAGATCCTTCCTTCCGGCCACTGTCAGACTGTATAACAGCCGCTCCCCTCAGTAGTCTATTTCTATGATCTACCTCTATTCTACTATGTGCAATAAAACTGCTGTCTTCTGGGTTTAAATTTTTAGTATTTAATTATATATTTTTTTGTATATAGATCTTATTTATTCTTTGTATGTTTCCTGACACTTCTGTTCTTTCCTCTGTGCTGCTGTAACATTGCAAATTTCCCCACTGTGGGATCAATAAAGGATTATCTTATCTTATCAACATTTTGCACTAGGGCTGAACAGTACAGGAGATCAAAATCACAATTTGATTGGAATTATCAAATCACAAGAGCTACAGTTCTTTTCATTACAGCCTACACTATCAAACACATTATCCTAAATCTAAAAGGTCTGAAAAATGAAGAGTTTTAATATCAAAATTGCAATAAAAATAATGTAACTTTCCATTTGCAAGAGGTAAAATTTTTGAAACAGCCTGCATTATCAACTGAAGCTAATAACACCTGTATGTAGACTGACCGAGGGATCAATGGATGAGCAGTTATGAAAACTTTGCAAAACATGATGTGTTTATCTTCCTAGTAATACACAGAGGGGACTGAATCCCTGATCTAACGTGTGTATTAAAGTGTTAACGTGGTAAATGTTGTATATTTGTATACACCAGGACAGAGAGCAGCCCTCCACAATGTTAATGTTGGCCTCTTGCATCATATGGTGGGCACTGAAATGTGTTTCGTATGTTTGCTTTTGACTTTCTCTTGTAGATGAGTTAACACTTGGTTTGAGCCAGACTGTGTCGAAATGTTGTGGATCAAAGGCCTACAACCCTCTGAATCAGATTTGCTGTGGAGGTCACGTCCTACTCAGAAACAGCCCTCAAACTAAATGCTGTGGCTCAGGTAGGTATACTGTTATCACCACTAGTTTAGAGAGCTACATCCCAAACCACATACCATATACCAGGCTAGGATGGCCTGGTCTGGCCATGAGAGCAGTTGATTTAGAAGTTCTTTGCATGAAAATGATGTGTGATATATGTAAAATCCCTTCCCATATTCATTATATTGCTAAACGTATTCGCTCATCTGCCTTCACACTCATGAATTTGGGTAAAATCCCATTCCTAATCCAAAGGGTTAAATATGGTGTCGCCCCACCCTACAACAGCTGCAACTCTTCTAGGAAGGCGTTCAACAAGATTCATGAGTGTTTATGGGAATTTTTGACCATTCTTCTAGAAGCCCCTGAGGCCATCCCCATGATGTAGCTGCTCGGCCATGGAACCCTATTCCATGAAGCTTTCTATGCCCTGTTCTTGAGCTAATCTGAAGGTCACATGAAGTTTGGAGGTCTGTAGCGATTGACTCTGCAGAAAGTTGGCGACCTCTGTGCACTATGTGCCTCAGCATCCGCTGACACCTCTGTCATTTCACATGTCCTGAGTTGCTGCTGTTCCCGGTCGTTTCCACTTTGTTATAACACCACTGACGGCTGACTGTAGAATATTTAGTAGTGGATGAGTGGACACAGGTGGCACAGTACCATGCTGGAGCTCCTGAGAGAGACCCATTATTTCACTAATGTCTATAGAAGCAGCCTGGATGCCTATGTGCTTGATTTTATACACCTGTGGCCATGGAAGTGTTTGGAACACCTCGATTCAATGATTTGAATGGGGGAGTGAATACTTTTAGCAATAAAGACCATGTGGGATTGTAGGAACATCTTTCCAGCCATTTCAGTGCTCTCTTTGGATGGTTCTCATATTCCTGCTGTCTTTAACAGACATATATGAGGACAGGACTCATCTCTGTTGTGGTCCTGAATTTGAGAAGGTGCTTCAGCATAAGAAGACCAGGCATGATTTGTGCTGTGGTAAGGCATTTTACAACCCAAGGAACGAATGCTGCTGTGACGAAACACTCCAAGTGGTCCGAATGGATCCAGAAAACAGCAAGTGCTGTCAGAAACGAGATCCACTCACAGGTATAGTTATCAGATCTCACTGTTTGTACTGATATAAAGACTTCTAGCCAATAACAAGTAAACACAAGTTCTTTGCTGTAGATATGACCTTGATGAATTGCCTTCTCTTGGACTGCTATAATCTGACAGAAGACTTCCTCTTTCACGCAGAGCTACGTTGCTGTTGTTATTCCTCTAAAAGAGTAAATAGAGAGATTTAACATGCAGGCAGAAGTACGGAGATGCTAATCTGAAAAGTTTAAAGTGTCTTAAACCTCCATTTGCAGGCTCAGGAAGTCCTCACTCTAAGCAGCAGATGGGACTTGATCCACAGTGAGTCTGTTGTCATTATCAACTTACTCATGCCCTACACCCGCACCAACACATAGCTGTGTCAGGGGGTTACTACATGATGATTTTGGACAGTGGTGTAGTTAAATCTCTCAGAATGGGGTTGTCAGGCGAGACCTAGAGATTTTCTGAGGGTGGGACTCTGCTAAAAAAAGCATTTGTTTATTTATTTGCATACTGTACAACTGTACAACACCTCTTTACTGTGCCGGGACATTATTGGACACTAACTGAGCACCAGCTGGACATTACACAGTACACTTTTCCATACTCATATTACTGTGCACTGCCACTGCTGTCTAGGTCCTATAAGACCGCACATTTATTTATAATACCTTCTGTACTGTTGTTTAAGTGTACAGCTACCCATTACTGTCATCTGGCTTTCTGATTGGATGGTTTTAGGTGAATGTGGAAATACACAGCTGCACTGTTCTCCTATATAATATTTATGCTCTATGCTTTTATTATTGTACATGCAGTCTTCATGGTAATGACACTTTACACGGTCACTATATTTCTATAGGATACCCATTAGACTTTCTAACAGTTTAACTTCCATCGCACTCATAGTGGTGCTTATTATTATTATTATTATTATTATTATTATTATTATATTTCTTTTTCTTCTTCTCTTTATATGTACATTTTCTATTATTGTATATTATTGTTCTTTACAGTACTTGGGCTGCTGCAATATGTGACTTTCCCTCTGGGATTAATAATGTAATCTATCTATCTATCTATCTATCTATCTATCTATCTATCTATCTATCTATAAATATATACTAAAAATAAAAAAGCATACTAAAATACAGTGTGTAGTCATTTATGATAAAATCATGTAAAATGCCTTATTTGTCAAATAGACAGACTATATAAATTGCATTCACTACAGAATATCTGTAAGTATACTGATTAGAAAACCCACCCGATAGCACTGAAAAAAAAACAGGACCCTACAACACGTGCCAAAGTTCAACTGTACTAAGAAAGTTTGCATTATAAATAATTACAGCTGACAATTTTTTTTTATAGTTAACTAATCTTACCATTAAATTCCTCTAATTCATAATGTAGCTCTCAGAACCTAATTAGCTTATCACAGCAAGATACACCAAATCATAATTGCAGCATTTATCAGACACTTGGGTAACTGATCAGTGACCATTAGAAAGACACCATTGTAAGAATCTATTAATACACTGGACTATTGCAGTACTATATCCTGTGATCTGCAGAATTCTGCACTAGGGAGCAGTTTTGTAATCTTACAAAACCATTAGACTCTTTTACTCCAATGTAAACAAGGCTGCATCTGTATTGTGTACCGTAGCCATGTACTAATTTTAATAGGATGAGTTGGGCAGATGAGTACACATCATATTAGCATACTACATCACTTCTTTCTAACAGGAAGTGTAGTAGCTTACATCATACCAAACAGAGTGAAGTTTTGTTTTACAAAATATAAACAAATAAACACATTATTTTAAATAATACATTATTTTTTTACAGGCTGTTGTCACAGATTCAGGCTAAACTCACATTTACTCACCATTTCTGGTCCTGCCATCCCCATAGCTGTTGGCGTGTGCATACATGAAAAGCTCCTCCCTTTTCCTGTCGCCTTATGGGACAATGGTGTCCATATTTAGCATACTCAAAAATTGAGTGGTTATTAGTGTGCACTGTGGAGATTTGAGTATACTTAACTTTGACATTTGTAACTGTACTATGTACTACATACTGAAAAACTAGTTAGTATTAAGTGTGCAATTAGGACACAGTCAAGTAGTGTAGGTGTGCAGCGTTAGCCAACCTAATGCATATGGTGATGTGTTTTTATACTATGACCGGTTCTTGCTAATACATAGCGCTGGTAACTGTAAAGCATAAATGATGCTTTGTTGATGATGGATAACTGATGATGGCTGACTAGCTCAGTTTCCATAACAAGGGCGGTCATGCTTCTTCTTTTGAGTGTTTGGTAATGGACATATACACCATCCATAATCATGCTGGCTCATTAACATTTCTCTCCTGTTGCTATGAAAGAATGTGTGCTTAGCCCTCTCATTCAAATCCAGCTTCTAAATGACATCTGGAATGATGGCAGACTTTGCTGGTGTGTTAGTAGGAGACCAAAGGACAAACCATTGAGCAACAAACTAACCAAAGCAAATCGAAAGCTACAGTCCCCCCATAATGAACCTCCACTAGTACACAAATACAAACATATCGTTGCTTGTAAAGGTGCGTCGTAAGCCTAAGGTTGGATACCCCTGGTGAAATTACATGTTTTGATGAGTGAGTGCTTTTGCACTGTGATTCCCTGGTGGACAAATAAGAAAGGACAACTAAACACCAGGCAGGACTACTAACATTACATTACTTAGAATGAAACCCCAGTGTGGTGGGTTTGGGGCAGACGGCTCTTATAAGTTTGTCGTTCAGCCTTTCGTGTTTTCTGCCACATCTGTTCCCTTCTTTCTCTACCAGCTCTCTCTACTGACAGAGATAAGGCATATTAGTAGAGTGAAAGACCATTATCCACAGGAGCACATGCTTACCAATCAGCCCGCTCCCCCTCTGTCACACTGGTGCCAGCTGAACAGCCGCTCCGTTTTTTTGGTCATCATCTTAAACTGTTGCCACATTTTTGCCTGATATGGTATACCCAAAATTAAAGAAGCAAAATTCCCACATACTTTAAGCTAGATTCATAGATAAAGGGTCCTGATAAGGACCCCGCTTCCTGGAAAGAACAGTGGGTTGTCGCCCTCAATATATCACTGCAAATGTAACTATAACATTTTTAATCGTAAGGATGTAAATAAAGTACTGATTTTAGACCAAATTAGTTTCATTTGGCCCACCGCAGCTTTGGGTACAGACAGGCATGTCAATGATGCTGCAGTGTTGAGGATTGCAGTTTAACCCCTAAGGGTCCAGACCCATTTCCTCTTACAGGACAATAATGATGGATCAGTAATAAGGTCAGAATAGATCAGTCTTATTGTGCCAGTCAATCTTCTGCACCTATTTTAGGATCAAAATACTGGTAATATACATCTCAACAGCCACTTCATGCCTTATATTTCATCATTTTGTTTTGTCTATGTAATACAGAACATCAATGAATTAGAAATGTTAAATGTGTTCACTTGATGATTCAGATAAAAAAAAAAAAACAAGCTTTTAAAATGAACTGGTTTTGTCCCATGTGCTAACCAAGCACGCTGCCATTTTGTAAATGAGGTCATTGGTTCACAAATTCATAAACTGTCCTGTAGCTACATTCAGGATGTATAGTATAGTTAACTTAGTGAGCCCAGGATTTAAGTGAAGGGTAAATCTGTAAAAGGAATTTTCCAGACTTTTATAGGCTTATGGGTTTACATTAATGTTCAGGTTTGTTTTCAGTCTAGATCCTTAAAAGGTTCACTCTTATGTGCTTGACTTGCTGGCTCTCGCTGCCTGGAAGCATCAGACAATACTAAGATACTTCTTCGCAGGACTGTATCTGTAAAACCTGCGATAAAAATAGTGAGGAAAGTTGACCATAGAAGCAAAACAGGAGCTGCAAGACTGTGTTATATGCACTGACTGGGGTGTTTTTGAAACTACAACTGGCAACCTGGATAAACTGACTGATACTGTGACATTAGTTTTTGTGAAGTGTGTGTACCAACCAAGACTTTCTGCACCTCCAAACTAGAACAGCTTCGTCAGGCCAAAGCAGATGCATACAGAAGAGTCTGTTCAAGCAGGCATGGAATGCACTGACCAAGGAAATCAGAGTAGCTAAAAAAGCCTACACTGAAAAGCTAAAAAAAAACAGGTTTTCAGCCAACGATCCTGCGTCAGTGTGGAATGGTCTTCGTCAATTCGCAAATTTCCAAAAACAACCCCTGCCTGTTGAAGCAAACAAAGACCTGGCTAACATCCTAAACGACTTCTATTGTAGGTTTAACATGGACAGATTCAAACCCCTTGTTTAGCCCAGTTCAGCACCATCAGCCCTCATTACACATCTGGCAACCCTCAGTCCCTCACTGCTGCCACTCAGCCTGAACTTAAGATATCTCGAAGGGATGTGAATCAGCTCTTCCAGAAACAAAAGCCCAGGAAAACACCAGGTCCAGACAGCGTTTCTCCCTCCTGTCTAAAAAACCTGTGCTGACAGGCTGGCTCCAGTCTTCACTCAGATGTTCAACAGATCACTGGGGCTGTGTGACGTTCCCTGCTGCTTCAAATGCTCCACCCAAGAAAACCACTGCCACCGAACTGAATGACTACAGCTCAGTCGCTCTGACATCCGTGGTCATGAAGTGATTTTAATGACTGGTGTTGGCCCACCTAAAGAACATCACAGGACACCTACAGGACCCCCTACAGTTTGCCTACCGAGTAAACAGGTCAGTAGAGGATGCAGTCAATGTCCAACATCAGGATTACCCTGGTACATACGCTAGGATTCTGTTTGTGGACTTCAGCACAGCATTCAATACGATCGCTCCAGAAAGCCTCTCCTCTAAGCTCTCACAGCTCACTGTGCCCTATGTCAGTGGATCAGCAGCTTCCTGACAGACAGGTAACAGCAGGTGCGCTTGGCAGGAGTCCCTTAGAGTATACCCTTAGAGAGAATGTTAGCACTGGCGCACCTCAAAGGTGTGTTCTCTCCCCAAAGTGGTATTCCCTCTACACTAATGATTGCACCTCTAAAGCCCATGTGTTCATAATAATAATACTAATAATACTAATAATAATAATAATAATTCATAAAATTGGCCAAAAAACTAGCATAATAGAAAATAAAGAAAATTAACAAAGCACATAATTTGACTGTTCCATATGGCTGTTTGACATGGAATTGACTCTATGGAATGTATCTAAAGAAAATAATGTTATCATATTACTGAAACGAAAACATGCATTCTAACACACTCATCTTCTAAATCGCTTCATCCGCCTGGGTCACAGGGAAGAATGCATTTTAAGGAGGCGTATTTTGCCATACAGTTATAGCAAAACCCAAAACTTTAAATAAGAAAGTCCTTAATAGGAACAGGTTTCAGCAAAGACGACAAATACACTTCATCAGTATTAACATTAACAGAATAATGTGATCAAAGACTTAAATATTTGAATCCTTTAATAATTTAAATGGGCAACTCCAGTACATACACACTCATAATTACATCTTTTAGAGAATGACTTCCCCATCGAATCTCCCAGACCTGTGATCTCCTGAATACATTCTTAGTTAATTAGTATTTAATTAGGAACAGCTCCTTGTTTTTACACTCATTGCCCATTTTATCTGCTCCATTTACCATTAAGGATCACTTTGTACTTCCATAATTACAGACTGTAGTTCATCTGGTTTGCTGCATGCTTTATTAGCCCTGTTCTGCAACTATTGGAATGGTGCCTCATTCTCAGCACTGCATTGACCCTAACAAAGTGTGCAGTAAATCAGATGAATCAGATAAAAAAGATGGTTTGGTGCACCTTAATGGTAAGTACAGCTGAGAGAAGAGACAACGAGTGTAGATGCAAGGAGGTGTATCTAATAAATTGACTGGCGGCTACATAATAAGAGGGGCTAGCTAAATTAGTAAAAGCACACAGGCCCTGGGCCATAGCCAAAAAAAGGCTCAACTACCATGGAACAGTAATTAGCGTCAGACAAAGTCTACGGCCTAAAGCAGATCCTGATGCCCAAACTTTACTTATGTGGGCCTGCACACAAGGGCATATTTGTTCTTGCATGTTGTAACTACACGAGTGTCACTTTCTACAGACGCACCTGTGTGGTGACTCACTGTTACGAGGTTCCCTAGGAGTGCACTTGTGTAGGTTAATAAAGATAATTGTCTGAAACAAATGCAATTGCTTTCCACACTTCTGTAATTAACCATGATCCTGCAGTGACTAACGCCAACATGGTTATTAAAGCTCAGTTTCTGCATTATTAAAATGTTTGAAAAATGTAAACATATCATTCAGAGTTATTGTGTCTTAGTTGTGTCAAAGTTAGGTCCAAATAGGGTACTCAATAAGATTTTGGACTAAACCATATTTGTTTAATATATTATATATCATATTGGTGGGGTCAATGCAGGGCAAGAATCACATAAGCCTTATTTATGCATATTTGCCAATATATTTTACCATTGCTGCTGCTGCTGACTGCTGAGGACTAAACTCTCTTGTTTAATCAGAGACTCTTTTATGCACTATTCACTTTACTGTATATACTGTACATATTTACCTCCTGGACACTCTGCCACTTACTGTATATACTGTGCATCTTTAACTCCTGGAAACTCAATCCCTGGACACTCAACTCCACTTAAATATCATGTTTATGATGTTAATTCATTCAGTCATTTATCTGCTGATAACCGCGTCCCTTGCACATTTATTTATTACTTTTGCACTGTCTTTTCTACAGCCTGCAGTTATATTTGTACTCTTGTATATATTTCTTGCCTCCTTAAGAAGTGAGATATATTTATATATTTATATTTACATATCCATCGATAGTGACCCGCACTATGTATAGTTCTATAGTTTATAGCTTAATAGTTAATAATACTGCTGCCATTACTGACCGACCCATTTAGGTTTCTCATACTGCACAACACTGTTTCTATTTTTATTTTTGTAATATTATTCGTATCTGTGCTGTTCTTTTTGTGAAACCGCTACTGGCTGCTAAATTTCCTTCGGGATCAAGAAAAGTATCTATCTATCTGTCTGTCTATCTATCTGTCTGTCTATCTGTCTATCTATCTATCTATCCATCCATCCATCCATCCATCCATCTATCTATCTATCTATCTATCTATCTATCTATCTATCTCCAACAAGAGGTAGAACAAAGTACCTTCGGTACAAGAATACCTACCACTGGTCAAATACTACTTGAGTACAGGTTTGTACTTTGTTTTAAAAATGTGTATTTATTCAAAGGTACATCTTCCTTTAAAGCTAATACTATGTCATATTGCTGACACAATGCATTCACAGAACCCATTGAAAGCTATATACTGAATGATCTTACACACACACACACACACACACACACACACACACACACACACACACACACACATACATACATACACACAGATTTAACCAACCATAGCTACTACTGGAAGTTCAGACAGCTCTTTATTGGAAGTAAATGCATGTTTATATTCCTTGACAAGCTTTCTCAGGTTGAACAATGAATTTATGATGGTCTTTAGGATGTCTGTGTGCAGTAAACAGGTATTGCATGTTTCAAACATGGACTTCAGACGTGGGCGTAAGTGCTCTAGTATAGAACCTTTAGATGCTGCTTTAGTTGCTGGCAATACAACCTGTAATGTAGTACAACTATAAACAAATGCACCATGTGTTTTAAACTAGACTGAGTGCAGGAGGAGAACTCAATATGTTCCATCACATTTTGGAAAAGAAAATAAACCCATGATATTTATCATTCAGATATAGTGGAGTAAAAGTCACGAGTAAAGCACATAGGTTAGAAGCATGTATCTAATTCAGGCACCTGGATACGGCACTGGGTCATTCTGGATAGTAAATAAAATGAATATATTTTTCAAGTTACACTACAGTAAAAAATGTCACATCAAAAACACCTTGAACCTTGATGCATTTTAATGACTTGGACAGAAATTTCTGCCTGGACAGAAATGATGTTACCCTTAACTTAATATTTTGTTGCACAACTTTTTGAGGCAATCACTGCAATCAAACGATTCCTGTATCTGTCAAAGAGACTTCTGCACCTCTCAGCAGGTACTTTGGCCCACTCCTCATGAGCAAACTGCTCCAGTTGTCTCAGGTTTGAAGGGTGTCTTTTCCAGACGGCACGTTTTAGCTCCTTCTAGAGATGCTCAATAGGATGTAGGTCAGGGCTCATAGAAGGCCACTTCAGAACAGTCCAGTGTTTCCCTCTTAGCCATTCTTGGGTGTTTTTAGGTGTGTGTTTTGGGTCATTATCCTGTTGCAAGACCCATGACCTGCTACTGAGACCAAGCTTTCCGACACTGGGCAGCACATTTCTCTCTAGAATTCCTTTATAGTCTTGAGATTTCAGTGTACCCTGCACAGATTCAAGACACCCTGTGCCAGATGCAGAAAAGCAGCCCCAGAACATAACAGAGCCTCCTCCATGTTTCACAGTAGGGACAGTGTTCTTTTCTTGATATGCTTCATTTTTTCATCTGTGAACATAGAGCTGATGTGCCTTGCCATCTGTCCACAGGACATTCTCCCAGAAGCTTTGTGTCTTGGCAACATGTAGTTTGGCAAATTCCAGTCTGGCTTATTTATGTTTTGTTTTCAACAATGGTGTCCTCCTTGGTTGTCTCCCATTAAGTCCACTTTGGCTTAAACATCGACGGATGGTATGATCCGACACTGATGTTCCTTGAGCTTGAAGTTCACCTTTAATCTCTTTAAAAGTATTTCTTGGCTCTTTTGTTACTATTCGTATTATCCGTCTCTGATTTGTCACCAATTTTCCTCCTGCGTCCACGTCCAGGGAGGTTGGCTACAGTCCCATGGATCTTACATTTCTCTTTCCTTTGCTTCCTCTGGTCCATGTTGAGTGTGGTACACACCTTGTCACCAAACAGCACAGTGACTACCTGTAGCCCTATATATAGGCCCACTGACTGATTACAAGATTGTAGACACCTGTGATGCTAATAAGTGAACACACCTTGATTTAACATGTCCCTTTGGTCACATTTCAGGGGTACCATAATTTCTGTCCAGGCCTGTTTCATGAGTTCATTTTTTTAAATAATTCTGTTGAAGCATGTTTGAAAAGCAATATCTGACTTTCATTTGTTTATTTTCATAGAATTTTGATTTATTATTACTTTTGTCAGATTAAAGTTATTTCTGTTACCATTGTGGGTTTTTCTTTCATTAACCGAGGGGTACCAGCAATTTTGTCCACGTGTATAAAACACACAGTCATAAACTTTCAACACAGTGTCATTAAAGGAGCAATATGTAAATATTTCTTGTTTGAAAACATTCCAAAGTCATGAACAAAATTTAAACAAATAACAGTTATGATTTTATGTCACAGATATCAACTGAAGTTAGCCTGTTAACCCAGCTGAAGAAGTAAGATGAAGAAGTAGCTCTACCCTGATGACATATTCTAATCTCTTGTCAGTTGTATTAAAGGTGCTGCTCCTGGTTAGATTATTTAAGGACAGGTAGCCAGCAAAAGGAAGAGTAAATGCAATGTTTGCTAAACCTTCTTAAACTAGTTAACAGTGGCACTGGAGATGTTGTTGGTGTAAAGGGATGATGTTTGAAACTTTTAAAAATGCTATATTACCACCGCCATCACTTTTGGTCTGCAGCGTAGTTCAGTATAATGACCTTAAATTTGCTGAAGAATGGCTGAAAAATTAGAGTTTGGTACTTGATTCAAGATGTGAGTTCTAGTTTTAAATGTTTAGAAATTTCAAAAACTAAAAACAGAATGTGAAGAATTAAAGGTTTTGACCATAAGTCAAACTGTAACAAACCTCCAATAAAAAAGGTTTAACTACAATATCTGAGGAGACCCTAACCATCAGCTTCTATTGCACAGATGGAAAACACAAATAACATTGTATGCGCAATTTATGTATTTACATCCAAAACCATTCCCAACTCCATATACATCCAGTTTTTATGCAGTATTAAAGTGTTTATATAAACCCTGATCACAACACAGGTCAGATTATGTAGCAAAAACAAAACAAAAATATTAGTTAAAAAAACCAAAAGGACCGATCTCACCGAGTGAGTAATCAAAGTTCATTGAAGTGCTGTTCCGCAGGCCCTTAGACCCACAGCATTAGATCAGTCTGAAGTCAGGTAGGGTGCTTAGCAGTGAATGTCCTCAACATCCAAAGAGAAGTCCAACAAAGATGAAGATTGTGGTCTAAGACCCTCCATTCTATTGTTCATTGACCATGCAGTCCCAAAGCAGGAAAGGTAGTACACACAAAAAAATCCTTCTACAAATAGAAAAAACCATAAACATCACACCAAAAGAAATTTTAGAAAAATACAGTTCATTTATATAAACATATTCTCTGTTCAACTTACACTGGGCTTAAAACACCTTGGTTTCCCAATGAAGGACTTAAAATGTTCCATCAGCCATGCTAGCAGAAAAACAAATTGTTTGAAGCACCTGGTACCTGGGTCTGCTCACTTCTTCTCCCAAGTACTAATCTCAGACTCAAGGTAGCTCTCCGTTGTCAAGAGTATGCCATTAAATGTACCCACAAAATAACTCAAAACATGTAACCCTGTGTCACGGTTACAAAACATAGACATCTATATGCTGTCTTGAAATGACATCTTCTGAAATTAGCATGCTAGCCAGCTAAGCCAGACAGAGCATGTCTCGTAATACCACTTTGCACCTTAGGAGCTGATAGTGAGTCACTGTAGACCCGATTTGAATCAGTGTATTAGAATACACCGTCAACCTCTTGTCATCTACGGAGAAGGCACTGCTCCAAGTTAGATCATTTAGGGGCAGGTAGCCAATAAAAGGAAGAGTAAAGATAATAAAGCCTGAAGCACTTGGCAAGTGACCATTACGACCACCACCACAGCTCAAACAACAACGACAACAACAAAACAAGAGTTAACATTGGTTTCCACCACAAGCAAAGAAGTTTAATGCTGAATTCTTCTAGTCTGGTTATAAACAGCTGTTAATGGCAACACTGAGGAGGGACTGTACATTTCTATGTTACAGTTAATAGAGTGGCCAACCTTCTAGTGATATGTTGTCCTTGTTAGGGGTATGCACATTATAACTTTAAGCCCTGACTGTATTGACTTAGGAAAAGTCAGGACTTGACATTCACTGGTTACTTGCAATTTAGTGTAGCACTTTGCAGGAATAGCTTTAGACACTCTGTACAAAAGCAACCCACTACAGAGACAACTGCATCTACTGTGGCAATAATCCCCCTGGTAATCATTTCTATGCATGTACTGTGATCTGCACCACTGGCTTTCAGTAGTGCCAGAAATAAACTCAACAGTGAAAGAACTCTTTCTGGCACAAAAGAGCCATGTTACAGTTTGAGGTCTTTAATTCTTACACTCTGTGTTTGCATTTTAGGAGTCATTCTGAAGAGTACCAAGAACTCACGAAGGTCAGAAAAGCTCCAGGTACAGCACTGGGCCTCTTCATAAGATCCCACTGCTCTTTGTAAATAGTCCAATTCATGCTATCTAAACCTGAACCAAATGTTCTATTCTCTGTACATTTTGTTATTCTTGATTCGTTCTGTCTTTAATTCTGTTATCAGCCTTTATAAAGGCAGTGTAGGGCAGAGTTGGTTTTGTCAGATGTGGTAGCTAAGTTGTGTTGGAAGTTTTAGAGTACAGGTCTGTAGCTGCTGTTATATAATAATGTTGAATTTAAGAAGTAAAGCTACTTCCACAAGAGTTAGCTTGGTTGAAGCTGGTATGTAGTATTATCTGTATGTTGGATACTAAGTGACCTACGAATTTAGAGGACCTAGTGTCACAGGAAAGGAAAAAGAACAAACCATACTGGTACACACTACACAGTACACAGTTATATGAGCATAAAGGTCCATGAAAGGTCCGTGTCTTGTATCTGGTGTTGACCCGAGGAGGATAGGTTCTCCTTTTGAGTCTCTTGAGGTTTCTTCCTTCCTAACTAGGGGAGTTTTTCCTTGCTGTTGTCGCCCTTGGCTTGCTCACTGGGAGCTCAGACACCAGATTCTTTGTGAAGCTGCTTTGTGACATCATCTGTTGTAAAAAGCGCTATATAAATAAATGTTGACTGGACTTAACGGTTTAAGTACGTATAAACAATGTAAACAGAGCCAGAAAAGTTTCGTGTCCAAAGCTTTTGGAAACACTTATCAGTTCACATGCTTTGTCTCTCTTCTTCTGCATCTCTTTCTCACTCATTTGCTTGTTCTGTACTTTACTGCAGTCTTCGATCAGAGTGAAGATCAATCCTGTGGATCACACTTGTACAATCCTAACAATTCAACCTGCTGCTTAGAACAGCTGTTTCCGAGCAACTCCGGCTTAACGCAAGTACGTTTTACTACACATCTGTTGAAATGTGGTATGAACCATGACATAGGTTACTCTGGTTTCCCAGATTATGCATAGGCGTCTTGCATTTCTTCTGACCTAGGCGTGTCTGCTTTGCAGTGTTGCGGTGCAAAACCATACCAACTGTCAGAAGAGGGGGTGCTGTGTTGCAATGGACAGCTCTACCGCAACCAACCGGCAGGCTCCATGTGTGCTGGGAATGTACCGTACTCTCCAGACACTTACACTGTCTGCCAGAAACGAGTGCACCTACCGGCAAGCAAGCAGTGCTGTGGAAAGGAATCCTTTGACCCCCATATGGAGATCTGCTGCAATGGACACAGGTACGGGACATCATCTGACCTAATGGTGAAACCTTGCTCAAAGTATTTATGCTAAGCCAAGCCAAACTCGGGTATCATATACCACCCCAGAGCAGAACCTGACTGAATTTGTACCATCATTTCTATTTTTGGCTTAAATGCTTCATAATGCATTTATGCAGTGCAATCAACAGGCTTTCTCTCTCCGCACTCAGACATAAAAGGTCACGAGTGGACATGGCCTGCTGCGGTTTTAACGCATACAGTCCTAGTGCTGGCAAACACAAGTGCTGCTCTGGCAACCTGCATGACATGAAGGACAAAGGAGAGGCTGGGTGCTGCGGTTCACTGTTGTTGACTGATATGAGAAACCAACAGTGCTGCCATTCAACTCAGAAAACTCTGGTCTATAAGTCCCTGCCTGGCCATTCCTGTTGCGGCCACTGGTACTACAACATGTCCATATGGAGTTGCTGTGCCGGCCAACTCATTCCCACACCAACAAACAGCAGTGCAGGCACACAAGCATGGGCGGAAGGTACAAATACACTCTAGAGTAGATACACACCCTGTAATTCACATGGAGAAAGCCTGGGGTCATTGCATGAAACATCGTCTGCACTCCTAAAAATAAAGATGCCTTAGGTGTGTTTTTTGGCATCATTTTGATAACAGCATTACGGGTGGCCATAGTCTTTCTGTCTCCCTCTAGATTTCATACTTCGGCCCTTGACGGATTATGACTTTTCTGCCATTTGCACTAGGACAGGTAAGGAATTGTTCAGTTGGATTAAAAAAAAAAAAAAAAAAAAAAATATATATATATATATATATATATATATATATATATATATATACTTACTTATATTTAATACTTACTTATATATATATATATATATATATATATATATATATATATATATATATATATATATATAAAACGCACTTACTTACAATGCATTCATTAGTAGGGTATCGTGACTTATGAGTATCTCCAGAATGGCATCTTTATAGGAGAGGGTAAAAACCTATATATATATATATATATATATATATTTTTTTTTTTTAAATATGTATATATACACACACACACACACACATATATATATATATATATGTCATGATGATTAATGATTAGACCCAAACCGCTTGGAGAAAAGTCAGGTTCCACTGACTTATATTCAAATTAATTTAGGTTTTTACCCTCTCCTATAAAGATGCCATTCTGGAGATACTCATAAGTCACGATACCCTACTAATGAATGCATTGTAAGTAAGTTACTGTAATTGCACAAAAGGCAAATGTATAAACTGTGTGTCCTGAATTTGTCATTTGTGTTTCAGTGATGCTGGGAACAGTTCAGAGTTCAGCAGTAAAGGGTAATCAGCGTTTTGTAGTTTTGGCGAATGCTTTAAAGATCCAGGGGAAAAGGGGAATTGTAAAAGCCCAGGACAACTCTTTTCTAGTCGGCCCACTGGAACACTGCAGTACTCCACCTCTGGAGCAAGACAGAACGTATCTCTGGAAAAAAATCTCTGGACATCAATACAAGCCCATCTCGGATGTTCCTGACTTGACAACAGCCCTTTACAGCATCATGACCTTTTGTCAAAGCATGGCCAAACAGTGATTCAGGATTGCTACTTCATGAGGCTGAAGTTTGTTGAACATGTGATTATCATAAGAGTTAGTTTTTGTTGACAGTGGCTGGAAGCTACAATATATAACTTTATGTATATATATATATATACACATATGAAAAAAAAGACTGCATGCAAATGACTGATTACATTGTGATAAAGAAATAAAGTAAAATAAAAAATTTTACTTTCACTAATTTCTTATGACCTCTCCACAAATCTGGGTTTGGCTAATTTCATTTTAATTTCAATTGTGCATTATCCGATCTTATGATGTAAAGAAAGCTCTTCATATTTAAAATTCTTTCAGTTTTAATAGAGAAATAAATAATATCGTCGCTGTTTTTAGAAAAACATTTTTTCATTTTTGTTGATTTTTACATTTTTGGCGATCATTTGAACATGGGAGGTGATGTTTACAATGTGTGAAAATTTCATGAAGAATGGACCAATGGAAATGGTCCAAACTGAAGTCTGGTTCCATTGAAAAGATGAAATGAAAAAAAAAGATGGCATGTAAACATGATTCAGTTTAATCAAATACTAATAAAGTAAGAACTTGTTTCAACTGATAAGCTAATCAATTTCTTAACTGGGCTAATCAGCCAGCTAACAAGTGACATGGGAAACATGCTGAACGACTCCATCATTAATATCAGTGGTTTAAATGAAAGTATTTAGGATATGATCCACTGTAAGTCTAAGGAATGTCACTTGAATAGCTTGAATGTCGCAAATATCAGTGTTTCAGTCAGAAGTAGTATCAAACACAGGCTGAATCGGAAACAGCTCTGTATTCACTACATAGAGTGCTATTTAAGTTATGAAATTCTAGCTTCTACAGACAAACAGTGCACTACTATGTAAGTACAGCTGTGGATGAGCCCCAAATGACTGTTTAGCAAAAGGAGATTCAGCCCCTGTATGGGAAAAGAGGAAGTGATGGATTGGTACATGAGGCTCGCGATGACAACTTGATGACAAAGGACTAGGGTTTTGCGTTACACAGTTGTATGGTATCATATGTTCACTATTATAGGACAAAAAGTTCAGAAAGTTCATGAAATGACCCATATAAACTGAGGGAAGACTGAAACTCAACAGCCCAGGGTCTTGTGTGGTCCTGTGGCTTATTGCTGTAATACTGAGAGGACTGACCAGACCCTCGCAGATAGACAGAAATTGGCATGACCAGCAAAAGAGCAGTTCCCTTTGTGGTCCACTCTAAATCTAACATCTAACCAACACTGCTCAACACACAAAACTTTGACTGACGTGTTTCAGCTCCATCCATATCCCCATAGATAAAGGAAACTTTCCTCACCAGCAGCACCACCCCTGCTCTCTTCCAGCATAAACAGAAAGTTAATTGGCTCTTATCCTTGAAGAGAGGCACACTGACCATTATGAGGTTTCCCATGCATATTTGAACCAGTGACCAGTCTCCTTACTTATAAGGTTGCTGCTGTGGCAATGTTATTATTATGGGCTGTTAGTTCTTCAGCATTTCAGCATTCCTGTGGCAGGAGCTGGAAAGAAAACCACTTCAACAAAATCTGTGACTATTTAGAGTTGAACAGTGCCCATCCACTTTGTCCAGCAGCTTTTATTCCAGGGTTTAAAGCCGGCAGACGTTCAAAAATTACACAACATTAACCAAACCTGTAAGCAATGTGACATTCATTTCCTACTTCACTGAGGGTCTAAATCTGCTTGTTAAGACATCCTGGTACAAACCTCTACTGTTTTTTTCACTGCCATTTTTTCATTGCACAGTAGAGCCAAAAGAGCCTCCAAAGAGCATCCACACCAGTGAACGAGTGAAAATCTGAATAGTGTTAATAATGTACAGTTAGACTCATTTTTGTTTTTTTAAGATGCCACAGTTTGAAATTTATTTCCTTGCGCTGACGGAGTGAAGAGGAAATGGCTGCAGTTAATTTTAGTTATAGGGTTTTAATGGGCATTAAGACCCTATAACTTACTATGAACCCACTTCTTCATGTTCCAGTTGATAGCCTTGTCTGTGTTGCTCTGCTAAGGTGAAGGTGGCCAGTTGTAGCTAAGCATCTTTGCCTCGGCTAAGCCTACTCCAGCTAGCCATATCAGCCTTTAACCAGAGATGTTATAAATGAGGTGACTGGTCACAGTGATGCCCTCAATGGGTTCTTCCTTCTGGCTGCAGCTGTTCTTTTGATGATGAGTGTATGTATCATCATGGTTTATGTGCATATAATGGCTGCATTTCACCACTAAATCTTTAACAGCCCCGGAGGGTGGAGAAAGTTTGATGACCCCATTAAAATTTGAGATAAATGGGGATGTTCTTTAGCACTTAACTTCACGCATGGTTTTGTGCTTGGTTTTGTTGTGACTTTTTAGTCAGTTATTTAATTTGATCTCTAACATTTCTCCTGTTTTTACATGAGGTGAGGATAATGCACTCGCAAAATATTTCCTTTTGGTTGTGAACTCCTTCCTGGCATTCCTGAGGCAAACCACGCGCGACTCTGGGAAAGAAAAGGCATTATGTGAGCTGGTGACTATTACATCTGGTAATTATTTATTTAACTTTAAGTAATTATTTAACTTACACAGATACGGGATGGTTTGAGTGGAGCTCAAGTTCACACACACACAAACACACATGCACACACACACACACACACACACACACACAAACACACCCGCACGCACACACACACACACACACACACACACACAAACACTCCCGCACGCACACACACACACACACATACACACACGCACACACACACACACACACACACACACACACACACACACACACACACACACACAACACCCTACTAAAAGGCCTGAGTAAATAAACACATTAGATAGGACAGTGAAACTGCACTACTCCGGCACCAAAAAATGCATTCATCTCTAAATCGTTTTTGTGGGTGAGGCAAGAGGTGTCAGCCTTGTGACTGGCTGAAAAATGTTTATGGAGACATTACCCAAAATAAACATATACAGTAAAGTATGTAACAAAAGTAAGTACACCCCTCACATTTTTGTAAATATTTTATTACATATTTTTATGGGACAGCACTGAAGATATGACACATTAATACAATGTAAAGTATTCAGTGTGCAGCTTGTATAACAGTGTAAATTTGCTGTGCCCTCAAAATAACTCAACACACAGCCATTAATGTCCAAACCGCTGACAACGAATGTGAGTATACCCCTAAATGAAAATGGTCAAACTGTGCCTAATTAGCCATTTCCCTCCCTGGTGGCATGTGACTTGTTAGTGTCACAAGGTTTCAGGTGTGAATGGGGAGCAGGTGTGTTCAATTTGATGTACCGCTCTCTCACACTCTCTCATACTGGTCACTGAAAGTTCAATATGACACCGCATGGCACAGAACTCTCTGAGGATCTGAAAAAGCTATACTAAAGGAAATTACAGTTTTGTGCTCCACACTAGACACTCTATTAACTCAGCAGGCAATATGCTTTCCATAAGAACTGGAAGCCTTTTTTTTTTTTTTTACAGTACATTAATATTATTATATTTGCTATAATGAGTAGAGCATTCATCTGAAAGGACAGATGTAAAAAGATATGATATTACAATCCATTTACAGATTTTTTTTCCCCCTTTTCTTTGAGTCTTGTAATGTTAATCTTAATGTTTAAATCAATAAACATATTTTTTTTAAAAACTAATTTGGATATATGGCACAATATTGTTGCAAACATGCAGATCACTAGATGTCTCGTGAATGAACTTCCACCCTGAGATTGGATCAGATGACAATTATTTGCGCTTAAAATAATATAAACTATTCCCTGTTTTAAAAAATCCAGATAAATAATAAATTGATCAATCAATCAATTAATAATGGTATACTATATAACAGTCTACATCAAGCTAAAAGTTTCAAATTAGAATCAAGCTTTATTTGCCAAGTATGTTCACACATACAAGGGATTTGTCTTTGGTTACAGTAGCTCACAGTGCACAGAGAGTAACAACTTTACACATAGCACGCGCACACACACACACACACACCCCTTATATACCTGTAAGTACCACTGAGTTGAACCTACAATCAGACTGTAAACCTGTTTTTTGATGTAGCACGTCTCCACATGCTCTCACTATTCCTTGTGATCTAGACATTCAAATTTCTATTCTTATGTACACCAATCAGCCACAACATTATAACCACCTTACCGTACCTACACTCTGTATCCATTTCACCAGCTCCATTTACTACATAGGTGCACCTAGTAGTTATACAATTTCAGACTGTAGTCCATCTGATTGTCTATTTCTCTCTGCATATTTTGTAAAGCCCCCTTCACCTTCTTTTCAATGGCCAGGACCCCACAAGGCCACCACAGAGCAGGTATTATGTGGGTGGTGGATCAGAAACAGCAGTGCTGTTGCTTCAGTGTCACTGCTGGACTGAGAATAGTATACCAACCTAAACAATCTAGCCAACAGCGTCCTGTGGGCAGTGTCTTGGGGCAGCGTCCTGCGGACAGCATCCTGTGACCACAAACAAAGGACTAGAGGATGGCCCACACTTAACTGTGCAGCAGTGGATGAGTTATTGACCAGCAAGGTAAGAGAGTTTAATGAAGTGGACAGTGAGTGGGCACGGTATTTAAACACTCCAGCAGTACTGCTGTGTCTGAGCCACTCACACCAGCACAACACAGACTAACACACCACCATCACGTCAGTGTTACTGCAGTGTAGAAAATGATTCATCATGAACATAATATCTGATCTGTGGGGGGTCTATATAGTCTATATGACTATTATAACAGGGTAAGAGGGGCCTAAGAAAAATATACAGATAAACTACAGTGTGTAAATGTAGAAATACTCCTATATCCTCCTATATAGTAGGTGGAGCTGATGGACGGTAAGTAGATACAAGGAGGTGGTTTTAATGATACGGCTGATGGGTGTATACATCATAATTTTATATATACACAATAATTCTATTCTATTCTATTATACTAAACATAGCCCCGTTTAGTATATACATAACATAGTATATCATAATATGTCTACGGTTCTTCTGTGAACACAGCATTCTGACACAACACATAGCACTGACCGTTTTTGTGGTCCAACACTGAATGCCTTCAGATGTTCTGTCTTAATTGGCATCTTCACTTTGTGTCTGAGCTCATCCTGGAATCTTGGGTGTTGGGCCTGGAATTTTGAAGGGGTGGTTTAGCTTCCCTAATTGGTGGGAAATGTTGTGGTTCTGACTCACATTTGCATGTATCGTGGGAAAAAGTTTTTTTTTTTTTTTTTACATATTTAATCTCAGAATTTCTTTTTCTTGCACCATCCGAAAATGTTATATCGATTTCTGATCAGAGGGGAATGATTATAGCAAGCGCTATTTATGTTGGTTGGGATTACATGTTAATTGTACTAAACTGACCAAATCCTTGGATTGACGCTGACAGTTGAACCGTGCTGCTAATAATCATACCTCAGTTAAACTAACAGTCGTAGGTAGATTTCCAAATCACTGGTGCGCGTATACACAAGGTAGTTGCTATGTACTCCACCACTCAGGGATGTTTCTTGCCATGAAAGTGCAGACTTGCGCCATCTGCTGGCCAAACAACTGAACATCATTCATTTTACCATGGGGTTTATTTTGATAAAAGGTTGAAAAGTCTCAAAACCTGAAAACGAAAGCGAAAACGAAGACATCCAAGCACCGCAACTGCAAATACAACAGCCAACAATCTAGTGAGCTATATAACCACTCGATGGAAGATGTTGCTACTCTGTGATGTACTGCCACGCCTTTGACCAGAAATGCATGTTTTACACTTTTCTGATGAATGAATGAGACTGAAGATTGTTGGATCAAGAAAGTTTGACTTCAGTAGACTGTGAATGCAACTTCGGGGCACCATGGCCTAAACTTGGAACAGTGACTGGAAAAATACCCTTATTATAATTATAGATAATATTATAGAATATTTAGACACAAACTACACAGTACAATCTAACAAAGCAGCTATAGCAAACATAAGGAGAGGCTGCAGGGGAAAACTACCGAAACGGGTTCCACACAGAGAACACGCTGCTAGAGTGCATGTAGTAATTACACACATTATTGAAACTGAATGAAGTTTAGCTGCATACAGCATTATCTGCTTGTAATGCAATCATGAGCAGAACAACCTTATCCTGGGTCAAATAAGGAGTAGGATCACTTTTCACTTTCAGAATAAATTAAATTCAAGCTTCAATCCTTCTTAGAAAGCTGTCACAAGTGTCTTGATATTGCACCATCAGTTAGGGAGAAAAGCCTCCAGTACTTGGTGGGACGATGGGAGTAAACACTTACACTACACCAAGCTCTATGAAAGTTTAAACCACTTTACAGCATGTTTCTGACACCACCCTTGAATATTATAAGGGAGGAGTGTTACACTGTAGGGTGCACCTGGTCATATGGGACAGCCTCATTCACTTGCTGCTGTACAAGCCAGACATCACAGTATACCTGTAGAGTGGAACCTACTGAGCAAATCTCTCTTCAGATTAATTAAAGATTAGTTAGAGAAGTTAGGTAGTTCAAAACATAACGCATGAGGTACATGGCCACTCATCGCCACAGTGTGCACGGGTTCGAGGCGCCGTGATGACGGCTGTTTAGGTGTGTGCACTCTCGCAGCACTTGTACTTGCACAAACATACAAACAAACAGTGTATTTTTTAAATTTAGTTAAAGGGCTTATAAAATAGCAATAATATTATTATTATTATTCTTGCTGTTACTTTATTATTGTTATTGTTATTATCATTATCATTATTATTATTATTATTATTATTGCTATTATTATTGTTATTATTATTGTTGTTATATGAATAATACATTTTTTATTGTTATTATATTTTTTGAATTTATATCACGTCCATGTAAATGCATTATTTTAAAGCATATTTCAATATTTTTTCATATATTTAAAAAATAATAATGTTCATACCTACAGGTTCTTCATATCCCCTGCCCAAAATACGTAATATGCAGCCTTTCAATTCCTTGCTGTAGGTCTTGAACACAAACAGCAGGGGGCAGTGTGAACATTTTCCCATATAATGGTATTGAATTGAATTCACTACAGTATTCAAAGAATGTACTGTACAAGGTTTAACAGATTAGCTTTAATCTTAAATCACTTCATAATCCTAATCCTATGTATTTGTAGCTGCCCGGGGATGGCTGTTTATGTTGCCACACAGGTTATCTTTTGCTTCTCTGGCATGTTCAGGGAAATTGAGTACTAAATACGATTTGTATCTTCAGAGGACAGAGTTGTCACCCAGTAAAAACCTGTTAAGGCCATAATGATCACAGTCAAGCTCAGAGCCTTTTCTGACATGGTTTGTTCCTGTTTCATCAAAGGCCCATTTAAGAAGTAGACCCTGCTGCTCCGTTTTATGTGTTCCAGTCTATTTTAGTCCCTGAGAAAAATGTCAGGTTTGGTGCCATACTGGATCGCAGCAGCCTCAGCCAGTTCCTAAAGCATCTGTTGCTTATAAAGGATGTTCTCTGGACTGTGGATCTAAGCACCTTGTGGTGCAGCAACAGTGACAAACATCATCAATGGTTCTGTTCTCTAGTTCAATTTCCTGCTCAGCAGCAGTATTTTAGGTCTCTATGGTTCTATGTCTCATTTCTTAAAGAGAGCTAGAACCTAATCAGCCTACACACAACAGCAAATCTCATCCAGGCTTTTAGTATTTGCCTGTATTAGTATGTATTAATATTGGCATATATACTAAGAAATGAGTCACCTTGTGTGATTATGGTGGTTGTAACTTCAGGCTCCAGTAGATGGTGTTGCATGAGGATGATCAGGCTATAATACCTGTGGAGTGTGAGTAACGGGATTCATAGATTGAGAATAGGTGCTACAGTGCAGTGAATGTCTGGAATGTGTGAAATAGCTCCATTGGAGATCCTAATGATTGGCTAAAAGGACTGATCGCATTTGGACGTGCCAAATGCCATAGTGTGAACGAAGTAGCTGAATAACCCTAACCCTAACCCTACCAGCAATGGCTACATTCCCAGTCTAAAGGAAATTCTCTTAGGAATCCTGCTAGGGAAGGCATCCACCAAATCTGGCCCAACTGCGCAATTCTTTGATGATTTTGTTATACACCACTGTACATCACAAACGTCTACAGGCAAATCATTTATAGTCATCATTTTCAGGATGAAGATGTGCTTCAGGAAAAAAATGATTTAGTTGTGAATGGAGTATGTCAAATATCAAATGTCATGTGGGCAGAATTCTCTTCTCCAAAAACACATAGAAACCAGTTAAATGAATCTAAAATGACTGGAATGATGGATTTTGGTTTACTAAGATAAAGCATGACATCATCTGTCATCTGCATGATGTAAAGCTTTGATTACAGTACATTACTATGCATGTTAGTGTACTGCTGGTATTGACTCAAAATAAAATAAGTAAAAAAAAGCAAAAAATGATGCCAGTTTGTTAAATCAGGAGTGTCGTAGCAGGGAAAGCGTGGATCTGACTATCATTCATTCAAGAGACTAGAAGGAACCTCCACAGGGCACAGGGCACTTGAGTACCCCAACTGATTAAACCATGATGGTTTGTAATTGCTGGCTTGCCCCTGAAGGAAACGGCAGAGCTGGATGCTTTTCTAAGGACACCTGTATATAGTATCATTTGTTTAACTGTGTCCTAAAACCCTTTTACATCTATTGCTATTCATAAATTTATATAGTGAATTAATTTTTGCTGTTTTATTTATTTTATAATCAGTATACTAGTGTGGCAACTGGCTAAAAATAGTTAAAATATAAAAATACCTATACTATAACTGTACCTGGCACACTGTTGTTTAATGGGGGCAATCCCATAGTAAGCTTTTATGCTGGTGCACTGATGCAAGTCAGTCAATCTTACTATCTATCTTTTTAGATAGATAATTTTTGGGCACTCATGACCCAATTCTATATTTTGCTGCAGTTGCATAAACACAACCGCTGCAGCCATGTGACACCTTAAAGGAGCAATATGTAATATTATGTAAAATAAACGCATAACATGAACTAAATGATCCACAGGTTTGGAAGAAATGACAGTTCTCACAAGTTTCATGTTGCAGCGATCTACTAAAGTTGGCATTGTAAAAAGCTAACCCCAGCCCGCCCTGTATCATGACCCCACTTTGTACCTCATAGCAACCGCAGAACATGCAAAAACCCATATGCTTCCAGTTGTAAAGTCCAAACTTCATTTACTATTTAGGCCTTAATTGCTTGGTCAAGAACTTTCATTGGGAACTGCTGGTTGATTGGCATTGCACAAAGTTTCTAGAACAACTGTAAATAGTGATAATCTTTTATTGAACCTTTTACCATCACTCAACAAACAGGAGCTCCTGTAAGAAGCTGAAATGACAAGAACTTATGCCTAGAAAGCAGAGGAAAGCTATATAATGTAGATGTCAAACTACACCTAGCTCTGAACTGATCAAGATTTAAATAGTCAGAGAATGACAACTCTTGACTGGCCTAACCAGTCATAAGGGGTTAATGAAGGCCCACTGAGTTAAGTTCTGAGACTTTACAACTTGAAGACACAGGTCACAATTAAATCATTTAATCATCTTTTGTAGTTATGGGGCAGTCGTGGGCTGGAGTTTAGGGAACCAGGGTCACTGATTAAATTCCCTGAACTGACAGTAACAACCAAAGTGCCCTGGGTAAGGTACTTCAGCCCCAACTGCTCACCAGGCGCCGTGGATAGGGTTGCTCACTGCCCTTAGTGTGTGTGTGTGTGTGTGAGTGCTATTGATGCTCTACAGCATGGTTATGGATTATCTGCAGCTCTTTTCATCACTCTGGATACAATTCAAATTTGTCTGCAAGCCGTACCATATTTCAATCATTTTATAGCTGGACAGTTATCTGTAACAGCCAAAGATGGCAGCCAAACAAATGATTCCATACTTAATGCACCCTACATGTTGTAATGCATGGGTTAAAGAATGATTTAAGAATCACCCCCACCCCGCCAAACCCCTCCGCACCAAGCCACAACCTGAGCTTCTAACTGTGGCTACAGCACGGTCCCTGCTTCTGATTCCACAGCAACAGGCCAAGGTGATTGAGTCATAGTTCATCGTGACCTATCAGTTTAGCCCTGAGCAACTACCACCCCTCCCACCCCTCCTGAGCCTCCTCAGGCTCAGCTGGGCTGGCGCAGCTTTCATTTCACAGGGATGCATGAAAACAAAGAAAGGAAGCATCGCCAGGGCTGGCTACTTCACTGCCAGTCATCTGACCTTCCTCAAAACAAATGCTAAAAAGAATGTATCATAACAGTGCACGCCCGTGTTCAACATTCAGAGGTCATCACCTGATCACTGATACTGGACGGTCAGATGCAGACATTCTCCTCTTTAAACATTTATCACTCCTTCGGTTAACCTAATTACTTCTGTCACGTCCTTTGAGCCAGAGAATTACATCTGCTCCAGCATCCTTCATTATGTCCTGTCATAAATCACTGACTGAAGCCTGGTTGTCAAGGTGACAAGCAGTAGCACCCAGAAGATGCTGAATAATGGGGAGACAGAAAAAGACCAAGTCCTGGTCACCTCGACCCACTGAGGTGAGGTTCCAGAAATGAGAAGGTGAGTGGCTCCAAAGCAGAGCTGACAAGGTAAACATTAAAGAACCATGAAATTCCAAGCTGTAGCCAGGAATTATTCGCAGTACAGGACAGGTCAATCAGATCGGAGAGGTCACACACTCTAATATTTCGTTGGACTGCCTTTAGCTTTGATCATGGCACACATTTGCTGTGCCATAATTTCCACAAGCTTCTGCAATGATCACAAAAGTCTGAAAGTCTTCTCCGACACATCTAACCAAGATTCCCAAAGATTCTCAGCTGGGTTCAGGTCTGGACTCTGTAGTGGCCAAACCATGTGTGAGAATGATGTCTCATGCTCCCTGAACCACACTTTCACAATTTGAGCCAGATGAATCTGAGCATTGTCATCTTGGAATATGCCAGTGCCATCAGGGAAGAAAAAATCCATTGATGGAATAACCAGGTGGTTCAGTATGTTCAGGTGGTCAGCTGACCTCATTATTTGGGCGCATAACGTTGCTGAACCTAGACCTGACCAACTGCAGCAAGTCCCATCATAGCAGTGCCCCCACAGGCTTGTACGGTAGGCACTAGGCATGATGGGTGCATCACGTCAGGCGACTCTCTTCTTACCCTGATGCACCTGGAACAGGGTAAATCTGGACTCAGCAGACCACATGACCTTCTTACATTGCTCCAGAGTCCAATCTTTATGTTCCCTAGCAAACTGAAGCTGTTGCTTAGCCTAGCTGATAAGTGGTTTTCTTAAGGCTACACAGTTGCTTAGTTCCAATCACCTGAGTTCCCTTCGCACTGCATGTGTGGAAATGCTCTTACGTTCACCATTAAATCTCTAATTAATTAATCATTAATTAATTAATTAATCATTAAACATCTCCCTGAGTTCTACTGTTGTTTCTCTACCACTTGATTTCATCAAATGTTTAAGTGATTGCCCATCACCATCATTTAAGATTTCCAACCGCATTCCTTCCTGTAAAGGTGATGTTTTCCCATCGTCCTTCCACTCTTTAATACTGCATTGGACAGTTCTTAACCCGAGTTTAGTAGTTTCAGCAGTCTCCTTACAGGGTTTCTCTGCTTGATGCATGCAAAAAGCTTTATTAACATCTTTTCCATGATCACAGGAGAACATCTGCACCCAGAAGGAAGTGTGGGATTGCAATGCTATTGGGAAGGAAGATAAAGGTAAGGCTTATCTACGGTGGCTGAGAAAGCCCAACGCACTGCAAGTTAAAAACGCGCTGCAAAGTCTCAAAACACAAGCATCAAAATGACACGACTTGCACAACATTAGCCAAACGCGCTGCAAGATCTGAAAACACAAGCATCAAAATGAGACCGCTTGCAAACCATTAACCGAACGCGCTGCAAAGTCTCAAACGCGCAGCAAACACTGAAAACACGCGCAACTTCCAAAACACATGCACAAAGCCTCAAAACACAACGGAAGTGTTTCCGGGGGACACTGAAAGTGGACGGACCCATTCGAGAGCGGGCTCTCGAATTAATATTATTAGTGAATTAATATTAATTAATTAATATTAATTAATATTATTAATGAATATTCAGTCGGGCTATTGGCCAGGTTTTTGGTTATCGCAGCCCGCTCTCGAATGGGTCCGTCCACTTTCAGTGTCACTCCGAAACACTCCTGGAAGTTGTGTGTGTTTTCAGTGTTTGCTGCGCGTTTGAGACTTTGCAGCGCGTTCGGTTAATGGTTTGCAAGCGGTCTCATTTTGATGCTTGTGTTTTCAGATCTTGCAGCGTGTTTGGCTAATGTTGTGCAAGTCGTGTCATTTTGATGCTTGTGTTTTGAGACTTTGCAGCGCGGTTTTAACTTACAGTGCGTTGGGGATTCTCGGCCACAGTACTCATCTTTGCCTGCATCACATGCACGTGCCGAATCTGAAATGTGTGTCATTGGCCTTTCTCATGATGTCAAACCTACCCACCAAGTTTCATTCCAGCTATCTGAGCACCTACTCTTTCGATGATCATTGTGCATGTTCATTTCCTTGTATTGGCTAAGAAGCCATGACTTTCAACCCGGAACTGATGTTTACTGAGTGAATCAGCGGGAGAGCACAAACACAGTAAGCCACAGGCTTCAATCTGCTGGTGACCCCCTCAGCGAAACCCACTGCTCGACCTAAAACAATGCATTACACATAAATGGCAGAGAAATGGCAGAGCATGTAACAGTGCATCTTGCATCTTGTCCTTCATACCATTATATCAGTAGTGTGTGACGAGTGGTGATGCTTTAACACGGCCCTCACACATATGCTTTATCTCAAGATTAAATGTTACATCATCTAAACTGTCGAAAGCTACCAAGCTGCTTAAAACTGGAGGTGAAAGGAGAAGAAGAAGCGCTTCTCTGATGTGACCCCTGTCACGACATTAAACACACATTAGATGACGACCTGGAGCGGAAAATCTACTTCAAAGGGTAAACCAGGTAAAGTGCTTTTGTCCTTGAGCTCTGTGCCAGTCTCCTGGTTACGTGGCACACATAAGCACCAGACCGCTCTTGACTAACACCAGCTCAACCAAAGCATCTGCGTAAGTGCATTATAGTGCAGTGGCTACTGAACATACACCCATCACCACCTTCTTCTATCTACACTCACTGTTCATTCTATCAGCTCCATGTACTATATATGCACTCTGTAGTTCTACAATTACAGACTGCAGTCCATCTGTTTCTCTGTATACTTATACTCTTTAATAGTCAGGACCCCCGCAGGACCACCACAGAGCATGTATTATGTGAGTGGTGAATCATTCTCAGCTCTGCAGTGACACTGACGTGGTGGCAGTGTGTTAGTGTGTTGTGCTGGTGTGAGTGGATCAGAGACAGCAGTGCTGCTGGAGTGTTTAAACACTGTGTCCACTCACTGTCCACTCCTACCATGGTGGCCCATCGTATAGATGTAAAGCCAATGACGACAGCTCATCTGATGCTGCACAGTCAATGTTGGTCATACTGTAGTCCTGGTCACCGCAGGAGGTTCTCGTTCCTGTTGGCTGGATAGGTTTGATCCACTCACACCAGAACAACACACACTAACACACCACCACCACGTCAGTGTTACTGCACTGCTAAGAATGATCTACTACCTAGATAATATCTGCTCAGTGGTGGTCCTGTGGGGGTCCTGATTATTGGAAAAAAGGTGATGTGGAGGATAAATTACACAGAGAAACAGATGGACTACAGTCTGGAAGTGTAGAACTACAAGGTGCGCCTATGTAGTAAATAGAGCTGGTCCAATGGATAACGAGCGTAGATACACTGAGGTGGTTTTAATGTTACGGCTGATGGGTGAATGTTCTTTATCAAGTGTCCAAACATGGAAGAAAACGAGCTCCTGATAAGCTGGTTTAATGTCACACCCAGCCTGAACACTGTGTTCATTCATCTAAAAATAAATAAATAAATGAACAGGTTTTCCCCTCACCCAGTTCACAGTGTTCTCAGAATGACCTGAATTCACCAGACAGGCTGAATAACACGCGTAGGTCTTTTTTTAAAACCGTGTAAATCAAAACCACCGAATCGGCCAACACTTAGAGCTCAGCAGGAACATGGATATCTTATCTGGAGAGAAAAGCCTGTGAGCCTCTTCCACGCGCCGCTGCTGCAGGGAGAGATGGGACGTCCTAACTTTCACATTCCCTCCGAAAAGTCAGCACTGGCCACGTCTGCTTGTGGAGGAGCTCCAGACACCTGGCATTACACTGTGGATGGGAATTGAGGAAAAACGATTAGGGCTGGTGGTGGACTTCCTATTCAGCTAGTACAGAGTTCTCCAGGATGGTTTCTCTATGCAACAGGTGGACTCCAGATTCACACGTACCTGGTCTGCAGCTGGTAGTAGTTTTGGGTTTTACGAAAGGGGAGAGATAAGTGCCTGTCTGTAATGCAAAAAGAGTGAACAGTGAATTTGAGTAAGGACTCAACTTCTGAGTGAGTTACTAACAGTGAGCCAGTTCAGCAGGACAGAAGGGTGATAATCTTACTTTGTAAGAATCACATTCCATTTTAATAGTTAAAATCAATGGACTGTTTCTGAGCGTTCTGGACGTGTGGTGTATCCGTGTATTTCAGAGACTGAGCCACATTAGGCGCATCTCCTTCAGCTGCACAGCCTGTCACCACAAGGAGGGATATTTTTGGGAGGGTCCCTTTTTGCGCCCATGCGGGACTGCTTAGACTATCACCGAAAAGCGAGCGGTGAGGGTTCGTTTCGTACTGCGCTCCTAGCTCGTTTCAGCCTGAAGCAAGCAACAGACGCTAAAGCCTTTGGCGAGATGGACCTGGTGAGCGCATCGAGCGACTCGTCCGGCAAAACCGCGAGAGATCTGGGTGACTACATGGCGAAGTACGCGGACCCGAATTTCGCTCACGTGAAGAGCACAGGCGGGGAAAGAGTTGCGCCTTGCCTCCCCGTGCCCGTGCGTAATCTTGGAAACGCCGACTCTCCGTGCGCGCTCTCCGGTTCTCACGGCGACATCCCCACCGAGTTCGTGCCCGTGGAGAAGTCGTTCGGCGCGAGCGAGCTTCTAAAACTCGAGGCGGGAGAGTGGAGCGACATAACTGACAACATACTCCAGTTTACGGACGCTCGGGACAGCGCGGAGGGGTCCGTTCCCTCGGGAGCGTCCATGCGCAAGTTCATTAAAGACGAAAGCGAGCCCTCACTGATTATGGAGCCCACACAGCCCTCGGCTAACTTCCAGCTGGCGTCAAGTATTGTTAACCTGGAAGGCTTCGACTCTGACAGGAAGGAGCCGTCCGCCGTGCTGGAGGACTCCACGGCTCTCCTCGTCGCCGCCGGCGGCCTGCATGCAGGGGTGGACAGCTCCACCGACTTTTTGATCGACTTGAACCAGCCTAACTCGCCGGGTCCGTTCTCTCAGCTAAGGGGAGACTCGCGGCTCGTGCCCGCCGCCAAGGCCATGCTGAATTTGGACGTCGTGAACGCGCCCTCGCCGCAGCACCTGCTCATGTGTAAGAGTGAGGTGGGGAGGTGGCAGCACTCACCTGCCGAGTTCTGGTGCCAGTCGGCCAGGGTGGGTGAGGAGATGCACGGACAGAGTGGCTACGCAGGCCCGGACGGGCTTCAGGGCTCAGGCTTTGGTCAGCGGTCAACCGTCTATGGCGGGTTCCCGGGGTAAGTGTTATTACGCATGCGCAAAAGACTCATTAATGTGTCAATCTGCCCGTCTGTCTTCCTACCTAGCTAACCTTCTTCGTTTCTTTCTTCTTTGTTACAGAGCCCCTAATTTGGTTTGGTTATTTTACTATAATGTGGTCTCGGATTACTATGTTGAGGCCACAGATTAATATATCGGGTCCACATGTTACTATACTGTGGCCACAAAATATGAGACATTGAATTGTTGCCTCATTATGGTAAGCCGAGGCTGCAAAATAGTAAACTGTGGCCCCCGATTACTCCCGATAAGGCCACAAATAAATACATTTGACTATATCAAAAGCACAATATATAAGAATCTTAACTTGTGGCCTCAATACAGTATTCTGAGGTCACTACATAGTGAATTGTGACCTCTGATTATTATTTTAAGGCCACAAATTAATATATTTAGGCACAAATCACGATATTAAACCCATAATATTTGTGAAACTTATAGTAATGTGAGGCTACAACATAGTAAATACTGATCTCTGGTTACCATATAGAGGTCACAAATGATTATATTGAGACCACAAATTAATATATTAAGGTAACAAACTAATATATACTACAAATGACTACACTGAAGCCACAATAACCGAGACAATTAACTAATACTAATACTAATAACTAGTTAATGTATTTGTTTGTGAACATGCCTTATTAAAATAATAAGTACAGTGTCTCCTTAAGGGTTCTGCTTCTTTCCTCGCTTCTTTCTGTTCAGTTTGTTTACGTGTGGGTGACTTTCAGTATATTTTCATGTGCATATCTCCCACTGCTAGAAATACAGCATTTATTTCTATAGGGTTACAAATGCAGTGAAATTACCATAATGCAGATGTAGCACAGTGGCGCACAATCGTTCTGCTTTTCTGGAGTACAATGAACATATCATTATATACCATTTTGAAATATCGGTGACATCTGAATATTATTAGGTCCCTAATTTTCCTTTTGCAGTACAAAGATTTATAATAACACTATATGAAATTGTTATGCCGTACAGCAGCATACTTGCCAAATCAAAGCTTGATATAGAAATGTTGCATTCTTTTAATGATTAAAAATACTTTCTGTTTATATACATCCATCCGCTTATCTTTTTAGTTATGTCTCCTTTAGAAGGGTTATCCACGTGCAGAGTTTAATTCTAACCCAAATGCCTATTAAATTTGATCACTGGTTGGTGACCATAGACCATTTATAGTCTACTTGCTCTGCAAGGTTTTGTATTCTCCCTTTTCAAATCCACCAGATTTCCATAAGAAGGCCTTGATCATTACCAAACGGTACAGTTGTATGCAAAAGTTTGGGCACCCTGGTCAGATTACATGTCGTGAGAGTTAACACATCCTAATAACAAACCATTATATGCGGTATGTGCAGCAGTCTATTGAACATAAAGTCTGTGTTATGTTCAAAATGAGCCATATGTCTTGGAGTTAGGGTCAAACTTGTGTTGTAAATGAATGTAAATGAAATTCAGAAAACTGATTTCTTCCCTGCCAAAGTAAAAATCATACTAACATATCATAACTAGAGGTTCTGTATAGCTTTTTCATGGCTGATACTGATGCTAAAACCTCAACCTTTAGTATCAATATCATCTTTTTTCCAATCTTAAACAACTAAACTGGGGTACATTTATAATAAAATATCTTTATCTTTGCTTAACCTTTTAAAAAGCATCAAGCTAATGCTATTCAGAAGGAAGATAAAGCACGGCATGGAGTTGAAGAGGTTCCTAATGGTGTCCTGTGATAATCCATCCCATGCAGCTTAAACATTCTTACCCAGTTCCTGCAGACTTTGCGATAGGGGTGGAGCCTTGATAGCGCGTCCAATAGCATCCCACATATTTTCAGCCGGGGACTGTTCAGTGCCTCCACATACGGATTCGTCAGGTGTCTCTACCAAGACAAAGGCAGGACTCGTCAATGAAGATTACACACTGCCATTTTGAGTCACTCCATGACAGTCTGGGATGATTGCAGTCTTCTGGTGACAATGGCGTGTGGTTAAGGACACTCATCATAACTGTCTGCATGCATGTAGTCCTGCATCATGCAGCCGTCTGTCAATGGTGCTGGCAGGATGGCAGTCCTGGCTTTTGGGTCACTCCATGCATGATGGATGATCTGTCGGTTCTTCCTCTCCATATTCTTACTGTCGCTGGTGCATGCCTTCTTCTATCCACAGTTGCCAACAGCGTGCTATGCTATTATCCACACAACTGATATGGCTCACGATACGTCGATAAGATGCATCTCACTTCTTGGGGGCTATACGATGCGACCCCTCTCCAACACTTTCAACTCAAATTGCCTTCAAACTCGTCTCCAAGCCATACTTTGCTTGCTACCGGCACAACAGCACGAATCAGCATGAAAGAGTGCACAACAGGACAAACTTATATAGTCAGTCAGGTGCAGCAATAAGGCCTGCACAACCGAGAGTGAAATTTGAAATATTCATATGTCTCATAATGTGAAACCAACAAGTTTGATTCTGGTCGATAGCTTCTTTTTGAGTGTATTTGTTTATATTTGATTGAATTTAAAGTATAACGTCACACAGAAGTTTACCAAGGCATGATACCTTAGACTAATGATTCATATTTTTATTTACACTGCACTGATACTGATATTGATTACCGTATTGCCACAACCATGTTTAGGTTACCACCTCAAAGAATGTGTGTGATATGCGGAGATGAAGCCTCAGGATGTCACTATGGAGTCCTTACATGTGGAAGTTGCAAGGTGTTCTTCAAGAGAGCTGTGGAAGGTGAGAAAATGTATTTATTGCTAAATGACATAACAGCATCATAATGCTGAACAGCATTACCACACAGAGAATGTATAATAATCACAGTATGAATAGGACCGATCTCATGTTTAAGTTATATGCTATAGTACAGGGTTTCTCAACCTGTGGGCTACAGACCACTAGTGGGCCATGGAAAGTGAACCTGTACCCAGGTAGTAGCTTTTAATGGGCCAGAAACATCATTCATAACCCTATTACTGCTATATCAGATATATTCATTTAAATGTATGTATATTAATGTACACGTGCACAAATCAAACTGTCACACTAGCATCAGGCTAATAGAGTCTTCCATTTGAGAGCCACTGGTGGTGGGGGGTTTCTTGGGGGCCGTTTCACAGCTCCCTTTCAATTTGGACGTATCATTTCTCTTTATCCACATTTCTTGGAGAAATTGTATTTAGTAAAGTCGATATTAGTTTATTTGTGGGCCGCTATGAAGTTATTATCAGGTGGGCCTTGGGGCGGAAAACGTTGAGAACCTGTGCTACAGTAAATATACTGTAGCATATATGCTTTAGGATAACACTCTGAACTTCTGTAGAATTGTACAATCCAGTATTATAGACACGGGCACTGCTTGAAGGCATTGGACCCGTTGTTTTTGGGAACTATAGTGTGCATATATGAGAGATATAAGAGATGTGCAGTGGCCATGCTTTAAAGTTTCTGTCCATGAATCATCTGCCCACATTGCTTTGCAGCGGTCAGTAAATAGGCTATCATGTGGATCATTACCAGTGTTCATGATGTTCTCTTTTTCACACTTGTTATTCCCCTTATCTTCCAAAGGCAGATATGTAAGAGCCACAATGTCTGACCATGGCCATGTCACTCTGTCCTCTCAGCCTTGCCTCAGATTCACTGCGTCTTTTCTTCTTTTTTCCTTTCTTTTTAGTACTCTCTCTCTCTCTCTCTCTCTCTCTCTTTCAAAATCTTTATTGATTAAAGGATACAATGTCCATAATAATGACTTCAAAGGAACTAGCTGGCTTGTATGTTTTGTCCCATTCGGACTAAAAAGGAGTTTCCTTTATTTGTGCATTAACAGTGCTTTTCCCATTATGCTGTTGTGCAGGACATCACAACTATCTTTGTGCTGGGCGAAACGACTGCATCGTGGATAAGATCAGGAGGAAAAACTGTCCTGCTTGTCGGCTCAGGAAATGCTACCAGGCGGGCATGATGCTCGGAGGTAGTTTGTACTTATGTATGGGTCTTTTGGGCTTTCTAGTAGGCCTTTTTTTGCAAGTAAAAATTTCACTGCATGAGATAATATTAAAGGAGGCACCTGAATGCAGCTATAACCTATTATCCCTGATCTTCAGACCGATGACTCATCCGTTAAATTGCAGTACGAGGATCAGCATGTACTTTTTATAGCTGTTAAGTAAACCCGTTTCAATGGATGAATAAACCAATTTTGAACCCCTTTTTGACCCTCATCCTTCAGAGGTCATTTACTCTACTAAGACTCCTGTGAATCAGCTACAGCGGACATGAATATCCAGTATGACCATATTCTCTCCTTACACAGCTGTTCAATGGTTTCTGCACAGGTCGTAAACTGAAGCGGTTTGGAGTTTTGAAGGCCATGGGTCTGAGCCCATCTCTGATGTTCCCGAGCTCTCTGGCCCTGACACCTGAGGGCCACGCTTTGGCCTCCATGCCTTGCATGCCCGGGATCCGTGAACTGCAGATCTCTCCTCAAATCATCAACATTCTGGAGAACATCGAGCCGGAGGTGGTCTACTCAGGCTATGACAACTCCCAGCCGGAGTTGCCGCATTTGCTTCTTAACAGCCTTAATAGACTGTGTGAGAGACAACTCCTCTGGATTGTCAGGTGGTCCAAATCTTTGCCAGGTAAGGAGACCTTTGTACCCATTGGCACGGCTGGTTCACCATAGTGCCTAATTAAGATTTGTCTAGGAGGACATGCTATTTTTCTTCAGTGTGACTGGTAGCAGTGATAGGGAGACCCGGGTGGAGTTAATCATTTGAAGTTTGCTGTGGAACATTATATACCCAGTCTTACGCCGGACAAAGTCTGATTGATGCATGCTGAGCTAAAATCAAGGCTGGGTTTATTTAACAGGTTGAGAATCAGGCTCAAAAACAGAATCCAAGCCAACATAGAACAAAGGACAGGCAAAGTCAGATATGAAGAGGCAGTCAGAGGTCAAAACCAAATAAGCAATCAGAACAGAGCAAGCAATTACAGAGGGTAGAAGAAGAGAAGGGGCCAACCAGAGATCAAACAGAGTCAGAAAGTCAGAATCAGCATCACTAGGACAGAGCGCTCGGTAAGGCAACAGGAGTTGGCAGTACATCACAATGGCTGCATGTGAACCAGGAGCTTATAAGCAATGACATACGACTGAAAATAATCAATGCTCTGGTGAGGACAAACGAGGGAATAAAGCTTGATTGGGCAAAGATGGACATGTGACTATGACATTATCAGGTAGTGAGTTCTAGGAGATCAGCGGCAAAGGGGAAACCTGGAAGCGTGACACCCATTTAAAGTCATGAATCAGTTTTTAAATCCTTGTATTATTATTGCTTATATAAACCACTGATTTATTAATGATTTCTGTAACTTGATGGGTAATGTGGTTGTATCTAGGGCTGCAAATTATTCAGTCAACTATATGGTCAATCACTCATTTTCTAACTTGCTTTATAAAGCTTGGAATGCGGGGGGGTGGTGGAGCCCATCCCAGCATTCAGCTGGGGCAATGCCACCAATCCATCACAGGGCAGACAAGCAGCCATGCACACTTACACGTAGGGCTCAGTTTAGCATCTCCGATTCACCTGACTGCATGCCTTTGGACTGTGGGGGGACTCCCACACAGACATGGGGACAGCATGCAAACTCCTCACAGAGAGGACCTCAGATGCCTCAGCCAGGAATCGATCCCATCTGAGAGCAGTACACACTACACATGACTGGTTGGCTGAGCTGCGTCTCAGTTTATGCAAACTACGTATGAGCGCAAACAGCAGCCGAGTTCTGTACTAATGCATTAAGATATATAGCAGCTGTTTCTTTGTGGCCATCAGATTAGCCACTGTGTCAGTGCCTGTCTGTTCATTTTGCTTCTTCATATTTTCCTTTTTTGAGGGTGAGGACTCACTGTCCTTTACTTTTCCATTGTTGGGTTTTTTTTTTGGATAAATAACAATTACAGCCCTCCATTTGTCAATATCTGGGTTCTCAAAGTTCTCACAAAACAGCACTGGTGTTCTATCTAATAATTTTAGCTGCTGAGCGCTTCTACTGAGCATGCTTAGTACAGCCCAGTAGCTCAGTGTTTCCAACCTTTCATTGTGTTTTAATGTTAATTCCGATCAGGCTCAGCTTAATAGAAGTACTTTCCCCAGAAGTTGATTTGGGCAAACAAAACATCCAAATATTAAATTTTCGGATAAAAAATATTTGCCAGTTTCTTGTTTGATTGTTTCCATTCCACCTTAAATGATGCTGGTGCTCCATTTAAGGTCATATGCAACAAGAAGCTGACTATTGTGCTTGGAGTTGTATTCATGGAGCTCCCAATAAATATGGATACTTCTTGCAACATGTTCCAACATGGCGTTATAGCGCCACCAAAACACGCAAAAATCCGAAACACACACAATCCAAAAGGCATTCACCTGTTCGACATATTCCTGAAACAAATAGCGATAGGATACTATGACTTCCATATTCTGGGGTTAGAAAGTTATATTCACCACTCATTACTAGCCTAAGTTAAAATGAGTATAAACACCATGGGGCAAAGTTTGGCTTAGTATGCTTTTAAAAGCCGTGGCCAGTTACCACAGTCTTCTCTATACTTACTGCTTTTATAACAAACCTCGATATCTTGCCTTGTTGTGGTTGTTCTATAATCCTCAGATAAGAGCTGCATGCTTAATTGTTAGTAAATGTATCTGGAGGAACCAGCTTCCACATATGTGCACAGCTAAATCACCATACTCATACACACATACACCACACACCATAGACTATTGTGAACAACAGAGGTCAGTTCAACACTGGTGTTGATTAAACATTTCTTTGTAAGGTTTTCGCAATTTACACATCAATGACCAGATGACCCTAATCCAGTACTCTTGGATGAACCTGATGGTGTTTTCTTTGGGGTGGAGAAGCTTCCAGAACGTCACAGGTGATTACCTGTACTTCGCACCTGACCTCATCCTTAGTCAGTAAGTCAATGTAGTTCCATTTTATTTCTATGTATTAAAAACTGAAGAACCTTAAATGGCAAACGATATTACTGAACTGATCACCACCATGATCCATGACTTTGATCCAGTATGAATGTACGCTGTTTGTACTGTCTGACACTTTAATTCCAAAGTAAATTGTTTTCTGTTCTCTGAACACAAAGGTGCTTCAGTAATAATCTTTTTTGAATTGAGATATGAATGCAGACATGAAAATGTATTGTGGTAAATTGGTAAATTGCGTAGATACTTTACACAGTACAATTTGGCCAGTCTAGCCTCTCAAGAATTTTTCCAAAAACTAGGAAGATCGTTTCAACAACAACAAAAAAGCCCACACGATGTCTCATAATTATGACTAACTCATAATTGACTTTCTCATAATTATGACTTAACATAATTGACTTTCTGATTATTACGACCTTCATTCTCATAATTTTGACTTGATATATGGCCTAAGTGGTGAAAATGAGCTTCCATATAAAACTGATAGTCTATCTAAAGGTAAATGTTTTGTGTATCTTTAATACAAACTTGACACAGATACATTACATTATCATCCTCAACTGTTAGCATATCCTCATACCACATCAAAGCACATCCTTTCTCCTCTTTTCTGATGTGTTAGAGACCGGATGAGGAGGTCTCCTATCTATGACCTCTGCTTGGCCATGCAGTTCATCCCTCAGGAATTTGCAAACCTGCAGGTGACCAGAGAGGAGTTTCTGTGCATGAAGGCCCTAATGCTGCTCAACACTGGTAAAGTTACACCCTCCTTGGTTTGTCCATTTTTATGCCACTGACTCATGATAAACAACAAATGACCTTCTACTCACCTGAGGGACTGACCTCCTGTGTGTCAGTTAATAGCATTCTGTACAGTCTCCAGGCACTGGGGCATGTGAGGATAAGTCTAGTTCTCTGTAGTCCGACAGGAACTTGATGAGCAAGAGATCTTCAGCATCAAGTACCAAATTTACTTCACTTCAAAGAGGAGAAAAACAAGCAGACAGTTTCAGAAGGAATGGGATTGAATAGGGCTGATTTGGAGGCTTGATTCAAAGTAAAAATGTGCAACAACAACATAATACATAATAATCCAGACATATTTTGTACCTTGGGCAGACCATAAAGAGGTCCTATGGTTCTAAAGAGCAAGCTCACCTTTGTAACTTTTTTAAAATGGCTTTTAATATTTAGATTTGGGATGATCCAATTTTGACCAACTAGCCCACTATTTAGTTAGCTGGGCTTTGAGTAAAGAGTAAGGCTTGTTTTAGTCGAGGGTCTATTTGTTTGTTGTCTTTGCTGTACAGAGCATATCCCCCCTCAAATCAGACCACCTTTTAATGGGACAACACTGAAGACATGACACTTTGATACAATGTAAAGTAGTCAGGGTACAGCTTGTGTAACAGTATCAATTTACTGTGCCCTCAAAATAACCCAACACACAGCCATTAATGTCTAAACTGCTGGCAACGAAAGTGAGCCCACCCCTAAGTGAAAATAACCAAACTGTGTCCCAAGTGTCAAGATTTTATGTGGCCATCATGTCTCTAGAGTTCACTAGAGCTTCACAGGCTGGCACTGGAATCCTATTTTACTCCTTCTTGACGACATCAGAACAGAGCTGGTGGATGTTAGAGACCTTGCTCACCTCCACCTTCTGTTTGAGGATGCCCCCACAGATGCTCAAGAGATCTGGCACCTTCACCCTCAGTTTCTTTAGCAAGGCAGTGGTGGTCTTGGAGGTGTGTTTGGGGTCTTTATCATGTTGGAATATTGCCCTGCGGCCCAGTTTCCAAAGTGAGGGGATCATGCTTTGCTTCAGTATGTCACAGTACATGTTGGGATTCATGGTTCCCTCAATGAACTGTAGCTTCCCACAGCTGGTAGCACTGACACTCTCCAAACCATGACACTCCTATCACTGTGCTCTACTGCAGGCAAGACACACTTGTCTTCATACTCCTCACGTAGTTGCAGCCACACACGCTTGACACCATCTGAAATACGTTTCTTGGTGTCATCAGACCACAGGACATGGTTCCAGTAATCCATGTCCATGTGTGTCATCTTTAGAAGAGGCTTCCTTTGGGACGACCTTCTTGCAGATCAATTTGATACAGTGTGTGGCGTATGGTCTGAGCACCGACAGGCTGACCCCCCACCCCGTTAACCTTTGCAGAAATGTCAGCAGCACTCCTACGTCTATTTTCAAAAGACATCCTCTGGATATGACGCTTAATCATATGCACTCAACTTCTTTGGTGGACCATGGCGAGGCCTGTTCTGAGTAAAGCCTGTCCAGTTAAACTGCTGTATGGTCTTGGCCACCGTGCTGCAGCTCAGTGTCAGGGTGCTGGCAGTCTACTTACAGCCTGGGCCATCTTTATGTAGAGCAGCATTTCTTTTTTCAGATCCTCAGAGACTTCTTTGCTATGAGGTGCCATGTTGAACTTCCAGTGACCAGTATGAGAGAGTGTGAGAGCGATAACATCAAATTGAAGACACCTGCTCCCCATTCACACCCGAGACCTTGTGACACTAACGAGTCACATGACACCGGGGAGGGAAATGGCTAATTGGACACATTTTGGCAATTTTCACTTAAGGGTGTACTCACAGCCATTGCCAGCAGTTTGGGCATTAATGGCTGTGTGTTGAGTTATTTTGAGGGCACAGCAAATTTACACTGTTGCACAAGCTGTACACTGACTACTTTACGTTGTATCAAAGTGTCATATCTTCAGTGCTGTCCCATAAAAAGATAAAATATTTACAAACATATGAGGGGTGTACTCACTTTTGTGAGATACTGTACAGCAAATTGCTCCTTTGGCTTTCCTGAATCCTACTTTCACATCTGGCAGTTCTCTTTCAATGTAGTCTGCATCAAATGATCTTGAGCCTAATTTGTGATATTTGGAGAATTAAAAATGTGAAAGTTTGCATTGTTTATGTTTCCTGTCTTTGGTACCATGATATATTTTGCATATACATATACTACACCAAAATATGTATTTTACAATCTTTATACTTTTATGATTTGAAGATCTGTATGATTATAATCAGATTTCTGAAGTTTATTTCTATATATATTCTTGTGTGTTCTCATTTCAGTGCCTCTGGAGGGCCTGAAGAGTCAGGGCCAATTTGACGAGATGAGACAGAACTACATCCGGGAACTGACAAAGGTTATTCAGATGAAAGAGAAAGGAGTGGTGGGGAGCTCCCAACGTTTCTACCACCTCACTAAGCTCATGGATGCCATGCATGAGGTATGCAGCACTGAGTGCACTTCTAACAGATCAAGGGTTTGAGCCAGCTTATTTAAAGCAGGGATTTAAAACCTGTGTAAGGTGCAAAATCTAATCCCTCCTTTACCCCAAAACATGTCTCCTATGGCATGACTTTGGTCATGAAGGCACCCTGCTCTGCACATTTTAGTCCTTTCCCTGCTCCCAACACACCTGATACAACATATCAGCTGATTAACAGGCCCGTTCAGAATAGCAGGATGTGTGTTAAAGGAGGGAATCCACTCAAATGTCTCAGGTGTCTTCAGGACTAGGGTTGAGAAATGCTGTCCTACAGAATAGATAGGCATACATTTTTTAAAAAGCATTTTTCTAAATATCACAGCAATCAAATTGTCAGGGTGTAAAGCAAGTCATTCAGACTGTTCTAATGTACAACGCAAATATTGGATCCACGGGAAAAGTACTGTTTCAGATTTATTATTATTATAATTTAGAACTAGACTTAGTTTTAGGAAAGCGTGTGATGATTTATGTATAAGCATGATGATTATTAATCTACATAAACCTCCATTACTTGCTATATCCATTAGCCTTCTAGCACCCTCGTATCTGCATGTGAGGTGAGTGGAATGTTGTGCAATTTGGACTGGATTGATGCCTTGTTATGTATTATTTTACATGGTGTAGTGCACTCAGTAGTTGGGTGAAGGCTTTCAGGGTGGGAGATGCAACAGGGGGTTAGCTGCTTTCCCTGACCTCCAGAAAGAAATCCAGGCGAGACACAGCCATTCGGAGTACTGCACCATTTATTGGGCAGAGGAGCACCCACACCTCGTGGTTACAATCCCAGACAACACTGCAGCAGAACATAGAGGTTACAAAAACCCCCGTAACCATTCCGCGTGCCGTACTTACATAACCGTTAGCTTTGTACTCCCTCTCTTTCGCTCACGACATACAGTGCATGTGCTCAATGCTGGCACTTAAAGTGACCGTTACAATGGACACAGATTTACTTAGCTGTTAAGAACAAAATGCTGGTTCAGTTTAGACTGAAGCGGAAGCATCATCAGCTACTGCATAAACAAGACTAAATGTCTGCATGAGTGTTTTTCAACTGTAGTAAGCCACACGCAACGTACAGACACTTATCAAGCCTTGAAACGAAGCACATGACGCAGGCCTCGTCCCATTTCCAAAATGCGGACACGTGCACGTTTAATCCCAAACCAGTGAGAAAACGTGATAATGTGATTAACACTGTGCGTCACTTTCTGTCTGCACAGATAGTGAAGAAGGTCAACCTCTACTGCCTGAGCACGTTCATCCAAGCGGATGCCATGAAGGTGGAGTTCCCCGAAATGATGACCGAGGTCATTGCATCACAGCTCCCAAAGGTGCTGGCCGGCATGGTCAGGCCCCTCCTCTTTCATGGCAAATGATGTTGTGACGGTCCAGAGTGAATTATGGAACATGGATGGACTTCCTACAGTGTTTAAAGAAATGCCTGAGAAGCTTGAGGGGGTTTAATGTGCTGAGGGAATGACCTAGCAGCACCAAATGTGTCTCATCATACTGGTCATAAACAGTGTCTCGTGCCGTAATCCAAAGACACAACGATATCATGTTATACTCATCTCTCTTTTACAAAAACCAGCTGAAAGCTGATCTAGTGTTGCTGTCTTTAACCTACAGACGATATATATATATATATATATATATATATTTAGTTTCCAATTTTGAAATGCATGGCTCCCAATCACTTGTCCATTACAGGTGGTTTGGGTTCCATTGCCTTTAAAGAAGCTGTCAAATGACAAGTGCTAATAGCACCTGAATTATACAGAAGAATAATTATCTGTGTATATGGTTGTAGGATTAAGGTTAAGACACTGGAATTACCTGGATTTATGATTAATTGAATAATCACTATTTAAGTCATAAGTATAGACAAACTAACAATCTAACTAAACCAGTAACACACAGACATCTGTACCTTTCTTTTCTTTTACTGAGCTCATTGAGTACCATTCACAGTGCAGGCTAGAAAAAGTAAGTGAACCCTTTAATGTAATAACCTGTAGATCCCCCTTTAGTATCACCCCACCCTCCTGTACCCACTTTCCTGTAGCTGCAAATAAGATTTGCACCATGTTGACCTGCAATTTTGGAGCTTTTCTCTTTTTTTTTCAGTGTCATATCTTTTAAACACACCATCTGAGGGTCTTTGAAAGTTGTTTTTGTCAAGGCATGGTGCAACCACATGGTGCAATGAACAGATTTGTCTAAGCAGGCTTTGTGTGCGGACTTTATTTAATGCACCTGTGAAACCTGTCTCATCTCTTTAACACTTACTCTCTTTTTCTAGCTTGCACTGTGGATGGTACTCAGTGCGCTCAATACAGGACATGAAATGTTTGTGCGGTATTAGTTTGTGACTTGGAAAACGACCAGACCACATTTTATTAGAAATCAATGCAGAAATTCTGGGAATTCCACTTACGTTTCCTTGCAACTGCTTCTGTTTTGTTAAGGTAATATATTATAGCCCTTTTCCACAAATTAAGACTGGGGTCACTGGGGTCTCAATGAAATCTATCACATGATTTTACATTTACATTTACATTTAAGGTATTTAGCAGACGCTCTTATCCAGAGCGACTTACAACCGTGCTTAGTGTTCCGTTGGATAATATTCCAGCTAGTGTAGGAAGTTTAGAGCCTAAAACTCACCACAAGCTCAGACACTGCCCGAACAGGGGGCTAGTGATGGCACCTAGAGATTAATACACAGACATAGAGCAAGTAAACCATTACCTGGCAACCCCAGCCAAGTGCTCATTCCTATAGAGGAGAAAAGGTTATTATAAGTATATAAAAATACCACCAGGACCAAGCACCACAGCACCTCCCTCCCTCTAAGTAAAAGAGTCCTGCTAAGAATGGCCGGTTTGAGAGCCTGTTCCTTTAAACGAGGCTGGGGTACATTGACCCAAGTTGGAAAAAAGTCCTGACAGAGGAGGCTCAACCAGCTTCCTATTTGGAAACTTCCTGCTTGCATTTTCTCATTTCATCTTGTACTGATGCAGCAGATAACAGCTGTTGCCTGAGGTGCCAGAATTTAAGATGGAACAGGCATTTCGAACAAGCTGGACAAGTTGCCTGAAGTGCCAGAGTGTGACTGCTGCACCATTTAAGGTAGAACAAGAAACATATTGAACAGGAAGCTGCCAAATAAGAAGAGTAATTCAGCTTCATTGACATTCCCTCAATAATAATAATAAATAGAGAATTCTGGTGGCTCTAAGTCATTTTTTTATTATATGAAGCCATGTTAAGCTGGCTCCTCATGGAATCTTCAAAAATTGATACTTTAAATTACAGGTTATTGGTCATAGACAGGGTTTATGGCCAATAGGCTAGACAGGTAATCATTTTAGCACATTAATAAAAGTTTATAGGTTTATTTATCATTCAGTGAACAGAAAAAGCTTTGTATTACTTAGGATTGCTTTTAACCAAATTACCAGGTTTATTACCAGCATGATATGAGGGACGTTTGGTGCTAGGTTCATAGTTTAGCACATTAAGCCAGGCTTTAGAATGCCCCAGTTTGGAAGTCCTTGATGAAACCACAGTGTGATGAGCTGGGAGACTCTTAATTTCTTGTTTGTCTCTGTTTGAATTATAGTTTTCTGCTCCAGTGTTGATGTTACAACTTTGCTATTGCTTTGCTTTTATTTTGAAATGGAATTAGTAAACACGGTGTAGTATAAGACGAATTCTGGGAGATGTTTTTCTTGTTTGTTTCGGCTCTTATTTGGTGGATGAAACAGTTGAACAAGTGTTATTTACTTCAGTTCCACACTGTAAATACTAATCTCTCTTAGGAACTCACTGTAGATGATCCACATCTTCATTCTGTTACTGACAGTTCTATTACAGGGGGCAAGTTTTCTAAATACACATTACTCAGATTAGGCCTTAGGGATTTGTTCCCATTTAGGGCCATAAAGAAATGTAGCCAGATGTAGACAGTAAGGAGTGCTAGGGGTGGTTGTGGTTTCATGTCACCCTGTAATCTACCAGTGCATCCCAATCTATAAATGTACACGGATAATAAAGTTCAGCCCTGACCGTCCCTACATTACAGTACTGTGCAAAAGTCAGAGACCACACTTTTCATTTCTAGTCCAACTGGCCTATAAGCACAAGTTATTAGCTTTTAATAGTTCACAGAATATAACACAGTGGCCTCAATAATTAAATAATTAAAGGTCAGTCTAAGAAGCATTTTCCAAATAACTCCAACTCATTCAGTGATGCTGAGGTCTGGACTCTGAGGTGGGCCGTCCACTGTACTTTTTTTTTTAATCCATCTTCTTTTTTACTAAGGGCTTCTTGACAGCTACACATCCATTCAAAGCCAGATTGTTGTCCTTTTATATTAGAAGGAGAGACAGATTGGGATTTTCAAAAAAGTAGACCATAAAACTTTCCCCTTTCTTTCAAATATGAAACTTTCAGGCTCTGTTTATCTAAAAGGGGACACTTTTGGCAGCCTACCAGTTCCAGTTTTGGGAAATTATGATTTTTTTCACATGGTTATTTTCCTTTTACTTTCTCGTTTATTATGCAAGTGGATTATTTTGAATCTAATCGACTAAAAAAGAAATAACGCCCACTAAGTGGCTGTTTTGGTTGACTGAAATTTAAATAAAGTGATGGGTGGTCCCTGACTGTTGTATAGTACTGTAAACAGTAATCAGTGCTTTTTTATATGTACTTCATTTACATGTCAACATCTTCTGTAATAAAATGCAAAGACTGTGTACAGTGAAGAGTGTTGGAGAAGGCTGTGTTGTGTAAAGAAACTGCCTGGTGCTGTATTTTAAGACATTTCCGGGATTTGACCTTCCAGACCCAGCTAAGGGGAGTATCGTTCCGGCATCAGCACTCAAGGCCATGACACATACTTATGCATTTAAATGGAAAAGAACATCGAGATCTTGGCACCTGCCTCCACCGTGTCCCAACACCCCCCCACCAATGTGTCCCAAATCCCTCAAAACCCCCCTCCCCCAAAGAACATTCTGCACAGACGGTTTTAATTGTAACGTCTTATGAGTGCAACTTTTCAAAAGTCATTTCTGTTTATACAAATTAGGGAGCTTTAGCCTTATGTGATATCTTCCATTAAAAACAACAGATGATTCTCTCTTAATAGACATTTATTGACAGTATGAAAACAAGTTATACATTGGGAGCTCATCAGCAGCATAGAATGCTCTCTCTATTCACTACACACTGTGTGACTTGAGTATAGGAATCAGCTTTATCTTAGACTGTGTGAACAAGTGAACAAAACTGAACCTTTTACAATTACAAAAAAGCCTATATGACCAAATAAAACAATTATTAATAAAATAAGACAGGAAAGAAAAAGATACTTTGGCAAAATGACATCTGTGACCGTACCAAAACCTGCTTTCAAAGTGCAATAAGACTTATACTTAAAATTGCAGAGTGCGTAGGCTATCATACTGGTTTAATTTAAAATCACATTTACTCATTTTTATTCTGAAAGGCACTTATTTAAAGATTGTACTGACAGAAACATTATTTGATATTTTTTTATTATTGAGATATTTACAGATAATATGGATAATTTATTTAAATCTGTTGCCCTTGAGGAAGACGTGCGATATACTGATTAACAGAAGCAACATGATATTTAAAAATGAAAAATAAAAGTACATTAGAAGCTTAAAACTCAGTAACACTTCAGTATAAGAGCACATTACAAGGTCCCGGTAATGCTCTTATTGGGCCAAATGCACATTACCCTTTTAATCAGCAATAACTAGAATAAATTACCCATTTCCCAGAATACCTTTAGGCATTGGGTCTCAATGTGCTTGTGTAATTCCATTCCTGTCAATTCCTCCATAAAGCATCAATAAGCTCTAAATACTGACAGCCTTCTGAGTTTTCGTTCTACAGTGAACATTTCTCGGTCCAAATGTTACCTTCTGGTGTATGGAGTGAAATGTGCGTAGCTTCGAGTTAACACCCAGCCTATTAGACTACATCTGAACAGTAAAGCACTAGGTGGAAGTCATCTTATCAATTAATATTACGCATGTTTATGTTGTATAGTACACACATTGAGCTGCGTTCACATGTTCAGAACAGCAAACTGACTATTCCATCGTTTACAATGGAGTCACTGTAGAAAATTCAGTTACCATAATCAGCAACATCTCATAGACCACAGTGGTGTCAGGGAAACACTCTATCAGGAGTTCAATTTGGCAGTCAAGCACAGCATCAAACAGCTTGTTGTGGAATTCCCAAAGGTTGGCTTAGCCATGCCCTTTGTACAATTGAACATGCATCATGGGGAAAGCCAGGTGAAGACTTTATCTTAACTAACTTAATACGATGTATGAAAATGCCTCACTCAACCCAGCACAGTGAGCGTCAGATAGTAAGGACTAATACTGTCTTCACATGTTTGCAGTAGACAGATAACGGCAAACTGAGTATGCCAATGAATTCACAATGAACAAATCTGCAACCATAAGCAACAACATTTCACAGCACTGAGCAGAATGCTCCATCAGGAGTGCAATCCAAATATCTTTTGAATTTCAGAGGACAGTATTATATGAAAGAAATTAAAGGGTACAGGGCATCCTCCTGCCTTTCACATCCACAGGGCCTAAACTCTCCAATTTTCTATTTTCAGCACCAGTGCTATCACCACGATAACATTTGTGTGGCTGCATGCTGCCGTCGGCTAAATACAGCCATGATGTGTGAAATGTTGTTAGCAAGGCAAACATGTGAACGATGACTCGTATTGGGCCAAAACCAGTGATCAGTCCTTTTCTAGTGTGTATTGGGCAGGTCTACTAGCTGTAGGCTTAATGAAGCGTAAGCGTAGGGTATATGATTCACAAGCATCATAGTCATATCTCATATATCATACATCAATAACGCAGTGTTGTGGAGCCAGTTGATTACCAGCTATTAGCATAATTAGGCTGAACAAGGGCATTAAGAGGTTTTATAACATCCTCCTATACTGAAGTGTTCCCTGCAGCTGCTACACTACATAAGACCTTTGTGCTGATGCTTCTATAACAGAGTCATCAGGTTAACGCACAGCAGTTCAGTGGTTTTATACAGTACTGTATTATCTGTGTTCCTACAGATAACAGTTTGGACTGCAGAAACAGGGCTGCTTAAGACCGCATACATACAGGGGCTGGACAATGAAACTGAAACACCTGTCATTTTAGTGTGGGAGGTCTCATGGCTAAATTGGACCAGCCTGGTGGCCAATCTTCATTAATTGCACATTGCCCCAGTAAGAGCAGAGTGTGAAGGTTCAGTTAGCAGGTAAGAGCACAGTTCTGCTCAAAATACTGCAATGCACACAACATTATGGGTGACATACCAGAGTTCAAAAGAGGACAGATTGTTGGTGCACGTCTTGCTGGCGCATCTGTGACCAAGACAGCAAGTCTTTGTGATGTATCAAGAGCCACGGTATCCAGGGCAATGTCAGCATCAAGAAGGACGAACCACATCCAACAGGATTAACTGTGGAAGCAAGAGGAAGCTGTCTGAAAGGGATGTTCGGGTGCTAACCCGGATTGTATCCAAAAAACATAAAACCACGGCTGCCCAAATGACGCTGTACTGGCCGCAAAAGGAGGCCCTACACCATACTAATAAATGATTGTGGTCTAAAACCAGGTGTTTCAGTTTCATTGTCCAACCCCTGTACATATATCATATATTATGTATCACTGTTCGCTTCATATTCGCGATCATTGTTTGTATCTTTTTTTTTTTTTTTTGCTGTGTGGGTTTTAAACTGCATAATAATTATGCACACAATCCACATGCTGGATTCGCATTTTCCACTATTACAATGTCACTGCTACGTCCGTCTACGTTACCATGGATACCATGAAATGCTCGATGACGTCTTCAGGGGCGGAGTCAGAGAAAGACAACGTAATTTTCAGGCACCAGTCCCGTCCGGCCCTCGTATGTAGCCTGAAGCCAGCCGGGCTCCACCGAAGGATACACTGCGGAACAAACAGTCCCAGAGTCAACCACAACAGAGGACAGAGGCAGAGCCTAATTAACCCCTTAATGCATATGCACAGGCACGTACACTGATCACCCATAACATTAAAACTACCTTCTTGTTTCTACACTCTTAATCCGTCCATCAGCTCCACCTGTTACACAGCATATACAGTATCTTATTCACCCTGTTAGCCTTCTGAACATGAAGCTGGTGGGTTAGGCAGAGGTATCATTTGCATGTAAGGGCCCAAATTCTCTCTCTTCACATTACTGCTTTTATTTACTAACCGCAACAAGTGTTTTGACACTACTTCTCGACATGCGAGGGAGCTCTGGATCTAAACTCATAATCCATGCCAGGCTTGCCTTTGCAGCAGGGATATTATCATTCCAAAGAACACTGAAGAGGGTCTGAAGAGAGGAGAGAGACGCCCTGGTGCACAGGCACAATGAGCTGTGATGTTAGATGAAAGAGGCAGTCAGGGCACCGTGTTCTTTTAAACGATCAGCATAAAGCTTTCAAATAAAACCTCACAACAAACTCTCTCTTGCTCATAGCAATGACTCAGGTTCAGTTCCAGCTAATGAGTCCCGGACCTGCGGTACTGAGCAAGAGAGACCTGAAAACATATTGGTGAAGATGGGGATAAATAAATAAATAAATAACATTTTTAGAATAGAAATATTAAAAGATCGGTGGACTAAAAGTGACACCTACAATGAGCTGATTAAGAGTCTTGTTCTAGAAATGATAACAGGACATCAGAGCCAGTGATGATGTGAGGCATTGCACATCACAGAATACCTGAAGATTATGTACACTTACCCAACCTCTGTAGAAGAGGAGGGAAAAACAGAGTAAGTGGGACAGAACAGACTATGGTCGTGAACTCCAGGATCCCCTCAGGCCACTAATGGTTTAGCCCGAGGGAGGGGTAACCCGTTTAAATGTGGGGTTACTGGAGGGGAATGCCGCTCTTTTCAAGACAGAGCATGGATAGGGATCTGCATGACTTTGTAGTCATAGATCTAAACACTCTTGCCAGTAAAGAATATCATTGTCATTTTATTTCTTTTTGTCCGTGTGCGGTATTTCTGTAAATATGTAACTAGTGTCTTCGTCGGTGTGTAAATAAAGGTGAAGGGGAAAAACTACTCTTGTGTATACCACACCTTTTTCCAGACCTCAAGACTATTCGCCTGACACTACCCGTAAAGGGCACCCCCTACCACGACTTTTGTCCGGTAGAAGAATGCGCTTTATCACAGAGCCATAATAAATAATGCTCCTGTTACTCTCCATACTTAAGCACATTTGAAGGTAAATACTTTAGTACTTTTACTCAAGTGGAGGTCTAAAGGGAGCAACAATTCCCTCACTGCACACTGCTTTACTTGGCGGGATAGTAGACCTTGGGTATCTCTACTTTAACTCAACTACTGCGTTTGTGTAACTCATTCAGCACTGGCCTATCACACTGCACTGTACAGTTTTGCACTTGTGTTATCGTGTTGACCCTGAAAGGAGGTTGTTTTGTTTCACTGTGTACTTCTATACAGATGAAATGAAAATGAAGCCTCCTGAACCTGAACCTGGTATAAAAGTGCTTATATGATGCATCCTCTACAAAATGCTACAGTATGTTCTATAACTGTGTCTGAAAACGTCTGGTAAAGGTTCCCAGCAGACCACTGTTTCTCCATTAAAACTGTGACGCTGCATTAAACTTATAGATTATAGATCATTATATAATATATCATTCCCTTCCCAGCTGATGTGACATTGGTTGAGGTTGTAACCCCAGCCCAGACAAAGTTTTGAAAAAGTGTTCTCTGGCTATCTCCACGCTGTCCTGTACATAAATCTCCTAGATCACTCCACAGACGATAAACTCACTCAGAGCTCAGGAACCACAATCATAAGGCCTCCGGGTCTGAGCCCAGCAGTGCGTGTGTTTTATTGAGTTTGTTATGTTGACTGAGGAGGAGAAGGAGAGATGTGATGGAGCTTTCCACCACTAGGTTAGGGTGACCTGGGTGAATGCCTTGGTGCCCGGCCAAGTTATTTCGGAAAGCATAAGCAGCTGTAAAGGAGAAATCCCAGGGACGAGGAGGAGGATGGAATAACAGCAGACGCCACCGAAATCTCATGTACTCATTGCTCATTGCTGTCTGAGTGGAGCACGTCAGTGGACTGTCTGACATTTGCTGAAGCTTGCAGGTGGTGACACCGGGGACATTAGTTTACTTCTGATTTTGTGTGCAGTGACATTCATGTGGAGGAGGCACCAAGTGTGTGACATTAGGGCTACATTTGAAGCCGTAGCGACATGCAGCTGCTGCTCTGAGCCTTGCTATGTGGAGTAAAGCTTTCAGCATGGCCGTATGTTTGCATTTGGACAGTAGGGACTTGTCCCTACCAATACTTTGGCCAGCACATGGGGTCAGAGCGGTGCTGCGCCACATGAATGTGCCTCAGAGAGGCCATTTCTCCAATACAACTAATTTAGATATGCTAGCATTTGTCATTTGGCATGTCATGACCTGAACATACTGTACTTACTGCCAGACACAAAGGAGGTGAGAGCTGATCAGTGTGCTAACAGTGCATTATCTGTGCTGTCAGTTAAAATCCAATATTGTTGGATGACGGGGTTAATAGATGGGTTTTGTGTCCCTACCAATGTTGCAACTAAAGCTATGCCTTTGGCTTTCTGTACTTTGATTAACACACCCCCAAGGACACTTTTTAGTGCAGTGTAGCATAATCAAAAAGTAACCAGTTTAACAAAAACAATAATAATAATAATTGACTGAAAAGTCAATAATAAACTACATGCGTGTGATAATAATAATAATAATAATAATAATAATAATAATAATGAAAGCAAAGCCTGCAGTTTCACATCTAAACGTTTGCATACAAATGTACAAACTACAGACAACTGATAAACTAGAATTTGGGCCAAGAAAAAATTTGTGTACATTTGATTTTTTACCAAAGTATGGATTTGAAGCAGTAACCAGTGCACTAGACCAGTCCCTCTAATGTTTCCATTTAACAGAAGAATGCACATCAGCATTTGACGTCAGCAGGAGATGATTTGATGCCTGCTGGATTTCAAATAAATGGCTTTAAGCCTGTGTTGTTGCTGCTGGCTTACCATTTGAGAAGTGTGCCCCCTGGGGGAAGCTCAACTCATTGCTGTGCTCAGCCTCGCAAGAGTACATCGCCTTTGCGTCTCTGAGGAAATACAACCACAGATATGCAAGTTTGGTTTAGCATTATTGAACCATAAAATCAGAAATGCATAAAAAATTAATTAAATTTCAAATTCATCTATGATCTTGTGCATAACAAAAACTTACTAGTACTTTGTACATTCACATCTACATTTATGGAATTTAGCAGACGCTTTTATCTAGAACAACATACAACCATGCTTAGTATATGATCAGTATAGACAGTTTTCATATACATACCCTATACCTATAAACACATCATCTACACCAAAAATGCCATATGGCACAAAATAAAATATTTGCAGTTTTCCTTAAATGTAGTTAATTAGCCAAAACATGTTAGGTATTTAATGTTGATAGAAGCTAGCATGCAATGGAAGTTTCTATCCCACCGATTAGCATTATGCTAACTGTATACCTATATCATGAAACAATTCAGACGGCATCCAGTGTCTCAAAGTTTATGTGCTTTCTTACACCAAATGGCATACTGTCTTAAAGTAGCAACAAACAAGCTACAGGAACAATATACTGTATAACCACACGGTAAACATTCAGGTGTTTTTAACCACACACATCACTAACAGGTGTAAAAAGAACTACATAGCCAGGCAATCTCCACAGACATAAGACAATGTGTCAGACTGAAGAGCTCAATTTATTAGACTTTAAAGATGGCAGTGTCATAGGATGCCACCTTTTGCCACAATTCAGTTTGTGAAATTTCCATCCTGCTAGATCTGCCCTGATCAACTTCTAGTGCAATCCCTGTGAAATGGATGTGTCTAGAAGCAACAACAGCTCACCACAAAGCAGTAAACCATACGACTAAAGGACCTGGCCCCTATCCTCCATTGCTTTACTAACAAAAATGTTCCGGACTGCCTTTGGAAGCAACATCACAATAAGAATGACAGAAGCTTCACGTAATGGGTTGTTTTGGTTACACACCAGCCTTAGATCAAACGCACAAAGCCAAGAATTGTCTGGAATGGTGCAAATGTGGAAATGTGTTCTGGAGTGACGCAGAACACATCTGGCTGTCTGACGGATGAATCTGGGGTTGATGGATGCCAGGAGAATACTGCATTGCAAATAATCTGGCACTGCTTTTCAGGATCTGAACCCCTTGGTTCCAGTGAAAGGAGATCGTGATCCAATTTTAGAGAGGGGGACTGCTATTCTTAACAAACGTGGTGGACAGCATATTAAACACTTTGCCACTTTTGAAACACAACAGACTTCATAAAGATACACACTGGGTGTGCCAGGCACTGAGGCTCACCAATGTTCTGCTGACTCAATAACTACAGAGTTCCAAACCTCCCCAGCACAAAAACTGTGCACCAGGTCTCCATGGTATGGGTTTTCATGGCTGAGAAGCTGCATGCCAGCCTTACATCTCCAAACACAATAATAAACGTTGGATGGAACAGTGTAAAGCATCTCCACCTAGCTCTGGGGCAATTCATGCTTCTCTATATGGCAATCTGAAGGATTCTGAATTTGGCAGGGAGAATACCAGGAGAACATTACAGTTGGCACAATGGAGTCAGACAGGTAAAGTTTGGTAGAGGAGGGATAATGCTATGGGGTTCGTTTTTAGGGGTCGTCCCAGAGCCCCTTAGTTCCAGTGAAGGGAAATCTTACTGCTTCAGCAGACAAAGATATTTTGGACAACTGCATGCTTCCAACTTTATTTAAGGAACAGTTTGGGGAAGACCCTATCCTATTCCAGCACAGCTGTGTGCCCAGGTGCCCAAAGTATTGTCTATTAATACATGGTTGTGTGAGGTTGGCATGAAAGAACTTGACTGGCCCACCCAGAGCCCTGACCTCAACCCCATCACCTTTATACTGAACTAGAATAAGGACTGTGAGCCAGGCCCTCTCCTCCAACATCAGTGTCTGACCACACTAATGCTCTTCCTGGATGAATGGGCACTAAATGATGAACTTCAGCATCCTACCTTCCCACCGGACTGGCCTGCTGTGCAGGTGAGGGGTTTTCAAACAACAGTGCTCTGGCTGCCACCCTAGAAAAAAAAAGTGATTTGTCAGTAACATTAAAAACATGTTTCTACATCTGATCTGATCTAATGGTGTCCTCTTAAAGTTGAAACAAAATGGACAGCACCTCAAAGGGGTGTGCAAAAACACAAGAACACCATATAAAACACTCATATTCACTGACCACATTATCATCAGCTATATTAACCATATATGTAAAATCAATTACTGACTATTGTCAATACTTCAATATGTACAAGAGGATTGAAATGGTGTTACTCTCCGACCCAAGGTGCAGCACATACACATTTAACGATAAATAGATTACAACTAAGGCAGGAGTATAATGAATATATTAAACAGTGAACATAAAATAGATAAATGCAAGACATACCATAAAAAAAGAGCCCTGAGATATAGAGACATAAAGGAGACAATAAGACACTGAAGACAATAAGGGTGATAAAGTGACATATGCAGTAGCAGAGGTAAGATGTAGGATTAAAGTGGTATGACAGTGTCAGTGTAAACAGTAATGCAAACTGAAAAGCATTAAGGTTGTCCTAAAGGGATGAGTGCAGAGCAGTTCTTGAAAAAGTCACAGTGGGGGTGTAGGGGGCAAGTCAGGTTGCTGAGGTTGTGTGTGTAGAGGGCAGAACAACGAGGGGGAGGCAGAGGGAGGAGGGGGCCAGGAAGAAAGTTAAGCATCCGGACAGCCTGGTGGATAGAGCTGTCCCTCAGTCTGCCGGTCCTACTCTGTGAACTCTTTTGGTTTCCCTTAATCTTTTTTCCAAGAGGAAAAAGGAGACTTGCTTTCAGTTCTTCAGAAATCTACAGGTAAATTCTTACACACCTCCAAACTTCAGTCTAACACACTAGTTGTGTTTTCTAATCCCTATCATCCAAGTATCACCAAATTCAGTATCGCAAAATGATCTTGAGAGCCTGGGCTTTACTAAATATCTGATCTGATCTTTCTCTGTAGCTCCAGCTGTATTCTTCATAACTGTATTTTAGAAAGCCTTAGGCACGCCCAGCAGTCTACAGCTACATGCTCAAAAACAACTCTGTGCCAACAGAGTGCATCTGTGCTACTGAGGGCATTTTGTCTGGTATCCACTGTAATAAAATCACTTTCCTTGCACAAAATGTTAAGACTCTAACATGTCAGAGCATTTCCTTACATTTCTTGGCAAAATAACTATTTGGTATCCTCAGCAATAAACAATAACTGCTGTTTTACTTACTCTCCATTGACTTTCTCAGGGATTAAAAAAGTGGATCATCGTATATATTTTATTTCCAAAAACATTCTCCAAATTGAAAATCTTTACAGCAGTTTTGAATGGAAACTAAATAAATGAAAGTGGTCTCTACTGTCTGAACAGTACTCCGGGGTTTCCTGATCATTGCTCGGCATCAGTGACAGTTTTATATGGCATTCCTGGGATTTCCGCTATTGTTTTCCTCTTGTGCTAAGAGTCAAGGGGGAGGGGCGGGCACTTCATTCTTTTGGCCTGACCTACTGGTCTATGTGTTCTGTCCTTTGAGCATATAGAATCACAGGGGTCAAGGTAGCAACAGTTTAGTTAAGACATGAGCTTTAAAAAGGAGAGAGGAGAAAAGGGAGGAAAGAATAAAACTGCGTCATGAGAAGTCACGTTGCTTTTTCCCTCTGCATGACAAGCGGAACAATATATCTGTCCCTGGAGAGAGAGTTAACCAAAGCCGAGCTGCTGGGTCACATCAACCCCATCAGCAGCCTGAACGCAATTACTGCTCGCTCCAACAAAGGAGCAAAACATCTCCCTCTGCACTCTGAGTCTTACTCACTGCCCCACACACTGTGGTTATATCACTGCATGCTGGGGGAGACAAGCTGTGCTACATGATAATAATAAAGTTTTGGTCTCCCCGAAAAAAAAAAGACTTGTAAATGCCTCATGATTGATCCCAGTATCATCTGGCCTGCCACAGAAATTTGTCTTCTGTTATTCAGGCCACATGTGTTCAGTCAGTGTAAGGTATGGCAATACTGAAAGTTTAAACTCATTGTTTGTAATAATATTAGCAGTTCTGTTCCAGATGTGTGCACACGGCCCTTTCAAAAACAGTCAGTATAAAACATCTAGTAAACTTTGAGTAGAATTATGATCATTTAAGTGGTGACAAAGTAGAATGTTCAGCTGCCGGTTTTGGGAAAATAAACAATAATAAATTACAGGGCCTTTCAAAGCAAAAGGCTAATAGTCTACAGTCCAAGGCAGTCTGACATGTGTTTCCAACCCTGGCTTTGAACCAGTTTGTTAGAGTGATCCATATTACATCTGATGTTTTCAAAGGGACCTCTTATGCCATGCTGTTCCAGTTTTTCCCTTTACTTGCAAGATTTAAATTACATGCAACAGAAATCACTTCTTTCAGCCTTTTCTGTTACATGGTGACATCATCTCATAACACAATCCTTATTGACTGCCTACTTTCAAGCTCAGAATGCCCTCTCAACCCCCTAAGGTCTATCTTCCAGTTCTAACTAACTTAAGGGTATAGAAAATGTAATAACTTTCAGGGGCAGGACTTGCTGCTCTTTAAAAGTCCAAAAAAATGAACAATGTAGATAAAAAGGGGCAGGCAGCCCAAAGTGTGGCCCTTGGGATAAAGCTAACTCCTGAAGATACCAAATTTGACTTGCGAGCACGTTACCCATATATATTCTTTTACACTAAACATAGCTGAAACAGTAATATTTCCCAGATTGTATTTTATCCACCTACATTTTGTTTCAGTCCAACTTTGAACTTTATCCAAAACGTTAATTTAGTGTTTAAAATAGTTTTGGATCAGAGATGGTGAACATTGGACAATACTTCTCCTGAACGTTCCATTTATACCTGATTATGTCATCACCTGTTACATATCCACCTGCATACCTGTGAAATATTCCACAACAGGTGTTTTTGATCATTCCACAAATTTACACTCTTACATGATGCCTGTGCCAACTACGTTTGGAATGTATCGTGAGCATCACATTCGGAATTAGCATATTTAGCAACTTTAAATATTTCTTTTTGATACACCTATAGGTTAAGAGGATTCTAATACCACCACAGCCCTAGACAGACAGATGTTCTATTAGTCTTAATTGGTAAATGTCACGCTTCCGGGTTTTCCCGGCTCCCGTGCTTCTCCGGACTCAACTTCCCAGAGGGCAACGCTCGATGAAGCCACCCCGCGTCGAATCCGCTTCGCTCTCCATCACCAAAGTTTTAGCGGACAGCTGAACCTAATTTACGACCTCCATTTATACCTCTCCACGTTCTTTCTGTGTGTGATCTCGTTTCTGGTTCTTGATCTCTGTTTCTGTTTTTGACTACCCTTTTGCCTTCTCCCCTTAACTTGATTGCCTCCGCTGATTGTCTCTTCTGGTTTCGACTTTGCCTGCTTTGACTACGTTTTCTAACCCTACCCTTGTTGCTGTATCTACATTGCTGCTTAGTTTGATCACTTCCCTGTTTAATAAACATCCTGCCTTGACTTTTAACTCTGCAAGCGTCGACCCGGAGTCTTTTGTCCTGACAGTAAATCATATCACAAACAATAATTTATTATGATTATATTTTTCATAATTATTTATTTTTCAGTATTGAGGAATATAATCTGAAATGATACTAGGTTAACTTTACTTAAATATAAATGTTTTTATTTATTGAACAGACCTTGAAAAATACAATTTGGGGTCATTGATGTCTTGTGTGTAGTATGTTTTAATTTGTCTTGTGTAAATTCATGTTAAGTAACAAAATCATTAATATGAGAAAATTCTATATGAACGAACATGAAATATTATGACGTACACTATTAGTCAAAAGTTTAGACACACCAACTAAATGGACGTTGTTGGTTATCTTAAGGACTCTACAGGCTTACACTTAACAGTTGCAACTGATCATCAGATGTCTGAAACAATACATATCCTTATTTGTCCTCCACCATATATACTCTTGACGGATCACAGTATTATATTTTTAGCATATCGCCACATCTGATAATGGACAGATCAATATAATTGTTAAGAATAAAATATATCAACCTCCATTGCAGGTTAAGAAAGCTGCTTATCCTCCTGTAATGTTTCATTTCGGAGGCTTTTAAGGTGACTGCAAAATTCCATGAGTGCTATTTTATAGTTTGATGAAGCTAAAAATAAGTAAACCTTTTACGAGTAGTCATGTCTAAATACTTGACAGGTACTGTATTAGCAGTTGAAAGCTGTGGCATAAAAAAAAAGAGGGATTTGGGCAGGGGCACTCACACTGAGCCAGGTCTCTGGTAGCCGTTGCTTGAATCTGGCCGGTGGCGGAGGAGCAGTTTGGGGGGCAGGTCAGGGTGTGGGATGGCCCTGGAGCCATCTCTGTGTTCCATGGCCAGCAGACTCTGCACAGAGCCAGCACAGCTTCGACGAGCTGAAATAACACAGGCACAACATTAACGAAAGAGCCTGCAACGAAACACTGCTCGCTTAATACACCATATTATGCAAGTGCTACAAACAGGCTTGTCTAACATTATGACTAATACATTTACATTTATGGCGTTTAGCTGACGCTCTTATCCAGAGCGACTTACAAGGTTTACAGTGATTACAGGTAGGCCAATGTAGTGTTAGGAGTCTTGCCCAGGGACCCTTATTGGTGCAGCTCAGCATAGTCACCCAGACTGGGATTCAAACCCCAGTCTCCCACATGTAGAGGTGGCACCCTGAGTAGTGGTGTTACCCACTGAGCTACACCAACCACCTAATAACTTTCATACTCATCCAATTAGGGGTTAGCGAGTTCCCCACCCAACTAAAATTCCACTGTTCCAGGTCATTACTAACAGCATCATCATTTGGAGGACTAACAGACTTTGTAGATATACAACAGCTACACAACTGTGATCCCATTGATTTGAGAACCATTCACCAACCAAATATATCCAGACAACAGTGGCCCCACAAACATAATCAACAGTAAGGTTTATAGATGGAGCCAACATCAACGATCAGCCACTCTTGCATCACAGAACTGCACTATTTGGCCAGATTTGATGGACACCGTTCGCTTCCATACACCTACAAATTTAGGTACTTCCTCCACACTATGGTCTTTGACACACCCAAATGCAGTCACTCCTTTTAGCCAATCATTAACATCTGCCTTGGAGCCATGTTCCACACATGGACCGAGACATTCACTCCACTGTACCAATCAATGAGTCCTGTCACTCACCCTGCAGGTATGTATAATCTCATCACCCTCGTACAGCACTTTGAAGCTCATATTTTTGATTATCTGCTGATGCCAATATAAGGCTGATATCATTGTGCATGCCTAAAGGGGATGCAAAAGGAATGTGAAAAAGCAAACACCACTAAATCTAACCTTGACCTTGGTATATCTGAGAGATAAAACCTCTCCTCCTCAGCTTACAAACAAAAATGTGGCTCTGATTAAAAAGTTTGAAATACGCAGTTTCACTTGTTTAAAGTGGCTACATGTAAAACAACATGAATATAAAAATGCATTTGTTTTATTATGAGGGATCAGAGCTGATTCAGGCATATTTCATAGGATCAGGTATCAACTACAGCCCTAATCCTCAAATCTGGACCTTTAATTCACTCATGAAGTTTGTTTTCACTGGAAGGTTTGGGAACAGTTAATCTTATTGACCAGCCACGCAATGTCACAGCTAGCACAGAATTACAAAGTCCAGGACTGAAAACTGGACTCAAGGTCCAAATTTGTAGACCCCTGAACTACAGTACAGTAAGTGTGATCCAGGTATGATCCTCTGATACTATTTAGTCAGGCTGTATTCATGCTTTCCTCACACCTTGGGCATTTAACATCAGAGCATGCAGTTATTAGACTTCAAGTTCCTTTTCCTGCCACATACTGTGAGCTACAGGAGCAGTGCATTACAACCAAGAGAAAGGAGCCAGCTACCGCAAGCATTTTAGACCAATATGAAACTGTATCATGTTCATAACGCTATGAAATAGCTGACATAAATAGCTCACAAAGCATTTGGAGGGCATCAATTAGGAGCGCATAAGGAGGGCATGATTTTGCTGCAGACAGATGTTCAACTTCAACAGTTCAAATGTTCAACTTCCACTTAGTTTAAAGTGGAATGGAACATTCAATTAAGAAGCTGCACAGTAAGAAGCCAATTTCAGCCTCTGAAGGCAAACATCAACCATTGAAATCTCCATTGGAAGGGAGAATCAAGCTTGTTTACATGGAGGTTCATGTTATTTTCCTGTGAAATAAAAGTTTTGACTAAACAATGGAAACAGCTTGTTTCCTTCTAGGGTCAAATACAATGTTTTTAATAAATGTTTAATACTGCATATATTGCCCTGGTCAGAATCATGTGGATGAGAACAATGCATCCAGGTACTTTGCCCTTGCATAATGTCTCCGCCCCTTTTTGGGTAGCGACGGCTGCCCTGATTTGACTGACGAAGTCCAAATTACGAGGTCTTAGATAATTTAATAGTATAAAATAAGAATGGCCTACTGATTTACAGTTACTAGGAGCTTAAATCCTGCAGCCAGGTGGGAAAACAATTACATCACGCCACTGCTTTTGTGTTATATAGCAAAAATGAAGGATATAGGGACTAATGAGCGAACTTTCAGTCTGCCTCCAACAGAAATCCAGATTTACTTGGATGTTCTACGCTCTGCCCTTTCAATGCATCCACATTCACTACTTTGACCTTTAACACTCTAACTGTTGACTCCAGTGGTGGACGAAGTACATAAACCATGTAGCTGAGTTAACGTAGAGATAGCCAAGGCAAAACATCACTCCAGTAAAAGTACAAGTTCCTCCCTTTAGACCTCTACTGGAGCAAAAGTACTAAAGTATTTACCTTCAAATGTACTTAAGTATGGAGAGTAACTGTAGTATGATTTATTATGGCTCTAATGTCCTGTTATCATTTCTGGAACAAGACTCTTAATCAGCTCAGTGTAGGTGAAGAGACTCTAGTGTCTCTCAGTCCACCAGTCTTGAATAGAAGGTCATTAATTAATCAGTTTTAGATTTATTTGCAGCTTAGTTACAAGTTTAATAAAAGCTTGCTTTAAACAGGATCACAAATGAGTTGCCCTTTGCTATATTGCATCTGTAGGTCTCTGTTCATAAACATTAACCAGCTGAAACAAATTTAATATCAAAAGAAATAGTGTTTGAATAAATTCTGAAAAAAAAAAAAGTTCATGTGTACATACAGGGGTTGGACAATGAAACTGAAACACCTGGTTTTAGACCACAATCATTTATTAGTATGGTGTAGGGCCTCCTTTTGCGGCCAATACAGCGTCAGTTCGTCTTCGGAATGACATATACTGCGTCCTGCACAGTGGTCAGAGGGATTTTAAGCCATTCTTCTTGCAGGATAGTGGCCAGGTCACTACGTGATGCTGGTGGAGGTTCGTCCTTCTTGGTGGTATGCTGACATTACCCTGGATACCGTGGCTCTTGATACATCACAAAGACTTGCTGTCTTGGTCACAGATGCGCCAGCAAGACGTGCACCAACAGTCTGTCCTCTTTTGAACTCTGGTATGTCACCCATAATGTTGTGTGCATTGCAGTATTTTGAGCAGAACTGTGCTCCTACCTGCTAACTGAACCTTCACACTCTGCTCTTACTGGTGCAATGTGCAATTAATGAAGATTGGCCACCAGGCTGGTTCAATTTAGCCATGAGACCACCCACACTAAAATGACAGGTGTTTCAGTTTCATTGTCCAACCCCTGTATTTCTATATTGTGGTCTACTTGCCCACAAAGTTAGGAACAATAATCCTATGGATGCAAAGAACCCATAAATAAGCTTGTTTCTTTTTGACATGTTATGTTTTATGTGCACATAAGCCGAAAGGAACGACAAATTAGTTTAGCAGTTAGCAGTGTAATATTTGAGTACAAGGTCGTCTAAAATGAAAATACTTTAATAAACATTCACAAAAAAAAAAAGAATTAATTACAGTAACAAATTACATTCGTTACTGTCCACCCCTGGTCGACTCTAACATCATTAACTGACCTGTGATAAAGTTTGTGCCACAGAAATACATGTGTGTTCAGACCACACGGAAGTGACATTGCTGAACAAATGCATCCTATGGCACACTTAAGTAAGACATTTGCTGTTTACCTTCCAGGTTGTGCAGTGATCTGAGCGATGGAGCTGGTGAGCAGGAGAACTGAGCTGATTTCAGTGCAATGCTTGAAGAGTGGGGGGCTTTTTTAGGGGCCGGAGACGATCTGGAGGCTTTGGGGACAGAGCTGAGGCTACGGGAGTCCTCAGAGTCTGTTCGAGCTGTGTCTTCCCGGGAGCTGGACTCGCGGCTGCTGAGGCTGGTGCAGGCCGGTCCTCGGGCCTCACTGGAGGACAGTGAAGAGGGGCTCCGACGCATGACTGTCAAAGAGGGCTTCTCCTTGGGCAGGGGAGAGGAGCCTGCCTTTGAGGAGCTGTTCTGCTCAGATGAGTGGGAGGAGAGGGACTCCATGCTGCCCATAGGGGTGCTGCCTGAACTGCTGCTGAATGTGTCACCTACTTGAACAGGGCCGAAGTTAGAACAAATACAGTACGTTACTTTACATCCTGATAAGGTACTGCACAATATGAGGTTTCATTTCATGGTTAAAACTAAACAACAAGCAGACAGCAGGAATTCTGTAGCTATCCATTGATGCCACATTTGCAAGTTCAAGTTTGCATGTTCAGCATATTGTTGCTGTCCAAAGAAAAACATGTACAGTGAGGAAAATAAGTATTTGAACCCCCTGCGACTTTGCGAGTTCTCCCATTTAGAAATCATGGAGGGTTATGAAATTTTGATCTTGGGTGCATGTGCCCTGTGAGAGACATAATCTAAAAAAAAAAATCCGGAAATCACCATGTATGATTTTTTAATAATTTATTTGTGTGTTACTGCTGCAAATAAGTATTTGCCCAATCAGCAAAAATTCTGGCCCTCAAAGACCTGTTAGTCCACCTCTAAAAACCTCCACTCCACTTCTTATTCTAAATTAGAAGCACCTGTTTGAGGTGGTTAGCTGCATAAAGACACCTGTCCACCCCACACAATCAGTAAGACTCCAACTACTAACATGGCTAAGACCAAAGAGCTGTCCAAAGACACCAGAGATAAAATTGTTGACCTCCACAAGGCTGGAATGGGCTACGGGGCAATTGCCAAGCAGCTTGGTGAAAAAAGATCAACTGTTGGAGCAATTATTAGAAAATGGAAGAAGCTAAACATGACTGTCAATCTCCCTCGGACTGGGGCTCCACGCAAGATCTCACCTCGTATCAGTGATCCTAAGAAAGGTGAGGAATCATCCCAGAACTACATGGGAGGAGCTGGTTAATGACCTGAAGGGAGTCCAGAGGAGTCATGGGAGAATGTTCTGTGGTCAGATGGTCTTAATTCCACTCGCCGTGTTTGGAGGAGGAAGAATGATGAGTACCATCCTAAAAACACCATCCCTACTGTGAAGCATGGGGGTGGGAGCATCATGCTTTGGGGGTGTTTTTCTGCACATGGGACAGGACGACTGCACTGTATTAGGGAGAGGTTGACCGGGGCCATGTATTGCGAGATTTTGGGGCACAACCTCCTTCCCTCAGTTAGAGCATTGAAGATGGGTCGTGGCTGGGTCTTCCAACATGACAATGACCCAAAGCACACAGCCAGGATAACCAAGGAGTGGCTCAAGGAGAGGGAGAACTTGCAAAATCACAGGGTGTTCAAATACTTATTTTCCTCACTTTATGTCCATTTCTGTATCTAGATTTTTACTTTTGTGCATCACTTCAATGCAGCATCTCCTGTTTACGTGGTATGAAAATTTAATGATAAATGGACCAACAGAAATGTCCCAAAACTGCTTGGAAAAATTTCTGGTTCTATTGACTTACATTAAAATTAAGTCCACAGTGACAGTATTCTATGGTGGTTTGAATATTGTGGGTATAGTTAGTGATAAAACATATTCTTTTTTTTTTTTGGTGTGTTACATGACAGCAAATGGCAAAAGTTCAGACCTGTCAATATGTGATGTCATTTAAATGTAAATCATTTCCATCTATAGGGCTAATTGTGAACTTTGAAGCCCGAATCCAAAAAAGTTGAAACAGCAGGTAAAATGCGAATAACAACAGAAAGCAGTGATGGGTCAAATGCATTTTACACATTAACACCAGCACACAGAAGATACTAACACCAGCACACAGAAGATACTAACACCAGCACACAGAAGATACTAACACCAGCACACAGAAGATACTAACACCAGCACACAGAAGATACTAACACCAGCACACAGAAAATACTAACACCAGCACACAGAAGATACTAACACCAGCACACAGAAGATACTAACACCAGCACACAGAAGATACTAACACCAGCACACAGAAGACACTAACACCAGCACACAGAATACACTAACACCAGCACACAGAATACACTAACACCAGCACACAGAAGATACTAACACCAGCACACAGAAGACACTAACACCAGCACACAGAAGACACTAACACCAGCACACAGAATATACTAACACCAGCACACAGAAGATATTAACACCAGCTCACAGAAGATACTAACACCAGCACACAGAAGATACTAACACCAGCACACAGAAGATACTAACACCAGCACACAGAAGATACTAACACCAGCACACAGAATATACTAACACCAGCACACAGAATATACTAACACCAGCACACAGAAGATATTAACACCAGCAACAGAAGATATTAACACCAGCACACAGAAGATACTAACACCAGCACACAGAAGATATTAACACCAGCACACAGAAGATACTAACACCAGCACACAGAAGATACTAACACCAGCACACAGAATATACTAACACCAGCACACAGAAGCTACTAACACCAGCACACAGAAGATACTAACACCAGCACACAGAATATACTAACACCAGCACACAGAATATACTAACACCAGCACACAGAAGCTACTAACACCAGCACACAGAATATATTTATTATTTCACCTTATTAAATTTACTGGGTTTTTTTTGTACACCAATTCCAAATTTGATCAAGCAACACATTCCAAAAAAGCTGGAACAGGAGCAGTTTGTGGAATAATCCAAAACACCTTTTTTGGAACCTTCCACATTAGCCTTAATGAAAGGATTAGTCACCACTTTATGAAAACTGCATGAGCGAATAGTCCAATAACACTTTCTCAAAGATACAGTAAAAAAAGATACACTTTCTCTACAGTACAGTAAAAGGGTACAGGCGCTAGACTGGCCTGTCTGGAATCCAGACATCCCAGACTTTGAGCAGTCAGAAAGTTATATCAAGCAATAATGGAAACAAATAAATTGCAGGTGGGATCCTCAGTTCCAAAACCTTTACTGAACATCGTTAAAGGGAAAGTGATGTATGGACTGTGCAACGGATACCAAACTTAGTATAAGAGTACATATACAAAACACAGTAAAGTTAATCGCTTGAAATGTTAAACACCTTGTCTTTGTATTGTTCTCAATTTTCTGCAGGAAAAAAAGAAAGATTTGCAAGTCTGTTTTCATTTCACCCACTGGCCTACTTTTTTAGAATCAGGTTGGTACATTATTACAATAGTTGATGTATTTAATTATGAAGTACAACATAATGAAATAAAAGCTTAGGATTATATGGACTTGAAATCCTGCAAGAAGGACATTTCAGTAGGGGTTAGAGTAAATGTTAAACTCACTGTCTGCATCAGCCAGACACAGTGTGGGAGTGTACGGGCTCTTGGGTTTGCGGGGTCCCGTGGAAAGGCAGATGGCTCTGCTCCTGCGCGACTCGGGCCGGGACTGGGCCTGTGGTAGTGCCACATTAGGGTCTGGTGCCTGATGGAAAATCTGCAAGTGTGATGCATATGAGTCAGCAAAAACAGTGCCCGCTCTGCAGCATGCCAGTATTTTACACTATGGATACACCATTTACTCTTGTCCCCACTAACAGCCAGATTGTCTACCCAATTCTCCCATCCTTTCAAAAGTAAAACCAATCAGCTACAGCTGAGTTCTCCCTATCCACAGGGGTTCCTGCATCCTTCCACTGTGAGGAGACATTTCGATAATACAGGTCTGAAAGGATGTGTAGCTCTATAGAAGCCATTACTGGAACAAATAACTGGACCAGGAAGGAGAAAGCTGTCATTAGTGCACTGACAAATGAACAACTGGTATTTAAATATATATAAATACATATTTAGTATAAATATTTATATATTTATATATTTTTCTCTGTAATTTTGTCAGTTTTTAACATTAGCAAAATATTTTGCAGTTGCATGTACTTTAAAGCAGGGTGGCATAATTACTATCCTGACATAATTTAGTTACAGAGGCCTATTCAAGGCATGACTTTGCAACGGAACATGTTAGTTAGTCGACATCCACAATATTTTCAAAATATAGGGTCACCTTTTAAGGTGGAACCAACTTCAGGTTCCTGCAGATGGGACTACACGAGGATGATGTGGCTAGAAAATCCCTGTGGGGTGTGAGTGACGGGAGCCATAGATTGAGAGGAGGTGGTACAGTGCAGTGATTGTTTTGTTCCATGCGTGGAAAATGGCTCCAATGCAGATATTAATAAATGGCTAAAAGGAGCGACTGCATGTGGTCGTGCCAAAGACCATAGTGTGAAGGAAGTAGCTGAATTTGCAGGTGTATGAAAGCGTACGGTCATATGGGTCTACCAGCAGGGGCTCCCAGTCTACAAGAATCTCCCCTCAGAATTGTACCAGGAAAGGCATCCACCAAATCTGGCCCCACTACACAATTCTTTGACGCAAGAGTGGCTGAACATTGATGTGGCCTGCATCCAGAAACTTGTCTGATGCCATATCGAATCACAGCTGTTCTTTTCTAGTAGAGGTATTAAACACTATATGTAGATTTCAGTTACAGTTTTTTTTTTGTCAGGTCAGCTGAATTATATATATCATATTGCCCACCCCTACTTCAAAGTGTTCAGTAGCTGTCGTGTGTTAATGTCTAGCTTGAAACAAACAAGGAGCTGCAGATAAGGTGCATTTAAATAGTCGGACACTTTCTACAGTGCAATAAACCTGAGAACTTGCCTTCTCAAAGTTCTCAATCAAAATCTCCACCACTACATTCTGAAACTTGATGTTCATCATAGCAGCCACAGTCTCCTCTTGAGAGCGCATGAGCGTGGGGCCGAAGATAACTCCCAGGTTGGACACGGTCATCATGTTGCTCGTACTGTGGGTGGACACACTACAAAAAACAGACATCAGAATTCATTCAACACACATAGAGCATTTTTCCCTGAAGAAGTGAACAGATGTACTGATGTATGAGGGGTGCTGAGATAAGACTGCAGCTTGCTCAAATGTCTACAACTGTCAGTGGTGGGTAGCAACTAGTTACATTACTCTGCTGACTGTTTTTAATTGTAATGTGTTTATTTCTACGATATTTATAAGTATATAAAAGAGTAAAGGAATCTACTTTTTACCTGTACTTTTTGTACTTATATTTTACATTCTAGCCGTTCGTATTTAGTTACTAAATCATTTGGGCTTAAATTTATTTATTTACTTTTTTATTGTTCACAGCATAAGAACTACTTTGTGATTGGTCATATGAAGAAGAAGAAGAAGAAAAAAATTCAGCTCTTAGCCGCTAAAGAAGTTTCATTACCGTTATATAAGCTACACCATACTTAGTGTAGGTAGGTTTTTAGCCTGATACCTTTTATTCTTTTACTCAAATTTCTTTATATGAAGGAACTTCTTACTCTTACATGTGTCAGTATTTTACTCTTTTACCTAAGTTACTTACGTTACATAACCCACCTATGACAATTAAACATAATGACGAGTTGAAAACACAAGTCAAAATCTTGTTCTGTGGAGTCTGGTATTAACTGCTTCCCACAACTTGCTTATGTTGCATTAGTAGACTTTAACAAATCTATTTCATCTAAAAATAGCAATCAGCCTGGTTACATAAAAGCTAAACAAACAAACAAACAAATACATACAATTCTAGTTTACACTTTGCTGCATGTATTTGTCACATAATAGTGGTTAATGACCCTTCCCTGGAAATAAGAGAGATCTGCTAAATGGCAGCAGCAGGTAAAGCAGAGGGTAAACAGCTGCAGTATAGCCAATAAATACAAGAGAACCAGTTCCACTAGGAGACCCTCATACCCATGCCATAACACTATCTCCACCATGCTTCATATATGAGGTGGTTTACTTTGGATGGTGAGTTCTTTCTTCTCTTTTTCAGTTCTCCAGTGCTCCAGGATATTTCTTTCTATCCATCCATATATACAAATACATACATACATAGATACAAACACACACACACACACGCACGCACGCACACACATAGATACAAACACACACAAAGATACAAACACACACACACACATACAAACACATGCGCGCACACACACACATACAAACACACATGCACACACACATAGATACAAACACACACACATAGATAAAAACACACACACACACATAGATACAAACACATACACACACACACACATACAAACACACACGCAGATACAAACACACAGATACAAACACACACACACACACATAAAAACACACACACAGATACAAACACACACAAAGACACAAACACACACACAGATACAAACACACACACAGATACACACACTCATAGATACACACACACGCACGCACACACATAGATACAAACACACACACACAAACACACACACACAAACACACACAAAGATACAAACACACACACATACAAACACACACGCACACACACACATAGATACAAACACACACACACACACACAGATAAAAACACACACACACACACACATAGATACAAACACATACACACACACAGATAAAAAAACACACACACATACACAGATACACACACATACACACACACACAGATACACACATACAAACACACACACACACACACAGATACAAACACACACACACACGCATACAAACACACACACAGGTACAAACACACACACACACGCATACAAACACACATACACACACATACAAACACACACACAGATACAAACACACACACACACATAGATACAAACATAACAACCATACTTTGTGATAAAAGCTGCATTTACCAAATGCTTGCCTCACTGAGCAAATTCAGGTTGAGAGTTAACAGCAACAAATTAGAAACTCAAGATCTGAAATCAACAGTGGAACAGTGGAATGATTCTGTCATTTGGCTGATTTGGATGATGTAAAACCCCTTTAAATTAAAGCTAAAAGCTTCTGAACTCGTATTTATTAAATATTGAACCCCAGTATTCTATAACTATCTATGGTCCTGACGGCATAGACTATAGGTAACTGGTCAAAACCAGTGCTTATTTACTTTCACATTTACTGAGTAGTTGAGACAATGTAACACAGAGTAGGTGGGGGAGGGGGTGACGTACGTCAGCAGGTGCTTTATTAGAATCTCCAGCATCTCCTTATTTCGGTCAGGCAGTTTGTGCACCAGAGCGTGCACGGCACACACTCTGTAGTTCTGGTCATCCGACTCTGTAACAAACGTAAACAAATGGATGTGGGCCTACAGCTGTATGCAATGTTTGTTCAAATGAAAACTGATTTTCTATGTGTTGCAGTTACTAAACTTAATATTAATACATTTCATAATTTAATATGAGTCATATAATTCATCACTCCAAAGAAAATATAAAATAAAATAGTCATATAGCAAGTTTGTATAATTGTGATGCTTCCATAGCTCAGTGTGTCCGTATAATAGGTGGTAAAATAGTGTATTTTATGTTTATACACTCTACTGCCCAAAGTATTCACTCCCCCACCCAAATCGTTAAATTCAGGTGTTCCAATCACTTCCATGGCTACATGTATATAAAACCAAGCACCTAGTCATGCAGACTACCTCTACACACATTAGTGAAAGAATGGGTCAGTCTCAGGAGTTCAGTGAACTCCAGTGTGGTACCGTGATAGGATGCCAGGATGCCAGGATGATAGGATGAAATCTCCTCACTACTACAGGTGAATGCAGTGGTGTAAAGCATGCTGCCACTGCCCATTAGAGCAGTGGAGACGTGTTCGCTGGTGTGATGAATTACGCTTCTCCGTCTGGCTATCTGATGGACGAGTCTGAGTTGGCAGTTGCCAGTAAAACGGTACTTGTTTGACGGCATTATACCAAGTGTAAAGTTTGGTGGAGGGGGGATTATGGTGTGCGGCTGTTTTTCAGGAGTTGGACAAATACCTTTGGTAGTATAGTGTATATACACACACTCCTATACTCTTTGACCACTTATTATGCAGACACCTGACCTATGTAACATAATGCCATTAATAAGTGCGCCAAAAGTAGTAATGCAGTCAGTTCAGCCTGTCACATGACCAATTTTAGTCGTTTACCACTCAGCATTTTTCCTCTGAATAGCATTTATAACATCACAGAGTGGATCAAACAGGTTTCAGGGATTTTCTGTGATGACAAAAACAAGCAACTTGTTTTCTGACTTACTGACAGCCAGGATAAAGTCTTCGTGAAGCCTGTAAGTCATGAGTGGCTCGGAGAGACACCTAGTGGAAAGAGAGAGGAAGTACAAACCCTGAGTTCCCATAACCATCTCACTTTTTCACGACTTCTATTCAGCTGTGGAGATCAGGCATTTCTCAGTATGAGTTATGTTCCAGAACACAGGCCTGCTGCCTTGCCCAGCACTGTAATGGAGAATAACAGCAGCCAGTAGCCAGTGTAAAAAAGGACAGGAGCAAGCTGACCTGAGGTAATTCTTCAGTCCGCTGGTAATGGTCTTATTGTCCCATGTATCAGGGTCGAGGTCCATGTCTGCCGAGGCTTTGGGCGCTGTGAGATGGATGGTTTATATGAGAGAAGCATTCACATTACCAATATTTGCCAAAGTGGACCTGGCCACTTACAGGGAACATCCACCGGTTTTCAAAATGTCTGTAATACTTAGTCAGTATAAGGTAAATACCAGCATTCAGGATGCTTTGATGTGGAAAGATTCACTGGAGAGAAACATGACAGCTCAGCTTCTTACGAGTTACCATGACTACGACTTACATACTGCCATTTTATTTAATAAGCTAAACAGTCAGTAAATACTACTACTACTACAAACTACCACCACCATTACTACTACTACTACTACCACCACCACCACCACCACCATTACTACTACTACCACCACCACCACCAACATTACTACTACTACCACCACCACCACCACCATTACTACTACTACCACCACCACCACCACCATTACTACTACTACTACTACTACCACCACCACCACCACCACCATTACTACTACTACCACCACCACCACCACCACCACCATTACTACTACTACTACCACTACAACCACCACCACCACCATTACTACTACTACTACTACCACCACCACCACCACCACCATTACTACTACTACCACCACCACCACCAACATTACTACTACTACCACCACCACCACCACCATTACTACTACTACCACCACCACCACCACCATTACTACTACTACTACTACTACCACCACCACCACCACCACCATTACTACTACTACCACCACCACCACCACCACCACCATTACTACTACTACTACCACTACAACCACCACCACCACCATTACTACTACTACTACTACCACTACCATCACCACCACCACCACCATTACTACTACTAAAAACTACCACCACCATTACTACTACTACTACTACTACTACAAACTACCACCACCACCATTACTACTACTACTACTACTACCACCACCACCACCACCATTACTACTACTGCTACTACTACAAACTACCACCACCACCATTACTACTACTACTACTACTACTACAAACTACCACCACCATTACTACTACTACTACAAACTACCACCACCACCACCATTACTACTACTACTACTACCACCACCACCACCATTACTACTACTGCTACTACTACAAACTACCACCACCACCATTACTACTACTGCTACTACTACAAACTACCACCACCACCACCATTACTACTACTACTACTACTTCTAACACCACCACCACCATTACTACTACTGCTACTACTACAAACTACCACCACCACCATTACTACTACTACTACTACCACTACCACCACCACCACCACCACCATTACTACTACTACTACTACTACTACTACTACCACCACCACCACCATTACTACTACTACCACCACCACCACCATTACTACTACTACAAACTACCACCACCACCATTACTACTACTACCACCACCACCATTACTACTACTACCACCACCACCACCATTACTACTACTGCTACTACTACTACTACAAACTACCACCACCACCATTACTACTACTACTACTACCACCACCACCACCATTACTACTACTACTACCACCACCACCACAATTACTACTACTACTACCACCACCACCACCACCACCACCATTACTACTACTACTACTACTACTACTACCACCACCACCACCATTACTACTACTACCACTACTACTACTACTACCACCACCACTACCACCACCACCACCATTACTACTACTACTACTACCACCACCACCACCACTACTACTACCACCACCACCATTACTACTACTACTACCACCACCACCACCACTACTACTACCACCACCACCATTACTACTACTACCACCACCACCACCATTACTACTACTACCACTACCACCATTATTAATACTACTACTACTACTACCACCACCATTAGTACTACTACCACCATCACCATTACTACTACTCCTACTACTACTGCTACTACCACCACAACTACTACCACTCCTACTACTACTGATACTACTACCACCACCACTACTACTACTGCTACAACCACCACCACCACTAGTACCACTACCACCACCACCATTACTACTACTCCTACTACTACCACCACCACCACCACCACCACCACCACCACTACCACTGCCACCACCATTACTACTACTACTACTACTGCTGCTACTACTACTACAAACTACCACTACTACTACTACTAGGAAGTTTTATTAGCAATACATTACTTTGGATGTCTCGAATCCATCAACACCATTAACAATAATTCTGATTCAGTTTGAGTTCTGAGGCTTAAGACAGTGTTTTATGAGAGTTTGGGCCTAAATGTAGTGTAATAAAAAATAATAATAATAACCTGAACACTAGCTCAAAGTTAACCCCAAAACAAAAGTATATATATATATGTATATAACTTATAGTTATACATAATTTAGATTTTAGAATTTAAATTAACCCAGGACCAAATAAGAACTTTTTTTCATCTCTTCATTTCTTTTGGGAATTTAAGCACCTAAACTGCAAAGGCCCACACTTGTACTTTCTCAGTCCCATATTTAAGCAATTTTGACATTTTTCTCTATTTCATAAAACGAAGTGGTACAACTTTGCAATACAACTACCATTATGAACAGTTTGACATCAGTTTGTTAATTAATTAGGTTATAAATGACTAAACTAATCTAACACCATTCATAAACCCTTTTATAGGAGTAGCCTGGTACACCTACATATGTTACATACCAAGTATATTTAAGATGACCTACATTACTGGCAAGTGGTTAATGCAGTTAGCACAATGCTAATTAATGCTAACTGCCCCCCCCCATTACTGCTTCTGCCACATAGACCCAATGCAAAACTAGGGAAGTAGACCTCCGATACCAAATGGCCGAAGTCATCCTCATTATATTGTTGGGTAGCTGCATGTGCGGCAGGTGGTCTGGATATTTGTTTGGGGGGTAATTTCTGTTAGACTATCAGCAGGAGGTCCAGCCAGTGGAGAAAAACAACACCAACCTGCACTCAAACATGCTCACGGCTAATCAACAGTGTCTGCCAGTAAGGGTTTTTGTTATTAGGAGGGATTTATTGCTAATCAGGTGTTTGTTTACAGCTTTATCTGCCTGTACGTACTCTTGTAGGATCGCATTAGAAACAAGGTATAACCTTAAAAGACCATTTAATTGAATGTCTACTCAATTTCATGATTAGATAGATAGATAGATAGATAGATAGATAGATAGATAGATAGATAGATGGATAGCTGGATAGATAGATACTTTATTGATCCCGAAGGAAATTTAGCAGCCAGTAGCAGTTTCACAAAAAACAGCACAGATACAAATACAAATTAAAGAATAAAAACAGGGTTGTGCAGTATGAAAAACCTAAATGGGTCGGTACCGGCAGCAGTATTATTAGCTGTTAGCTATAAACTATAAACTATACATTGTACAGGTCACTATGGATAAATATCTAAATATAACTATGTCTCACTTCACAAGGAGGCAAGAAATATATAAAAGAAAATATAGATATACCTGTATACTGTAGAAAAGTGCAATAGTAATAAATAAATGTGCATGATTGTGCAAGGGGCGCAGTTATCAGAAGATAAATGACTGAATTAACATAATATACATGTGCATATATTGGTATTTAAGTGGAGTGGAGTGTCCAGGAGTTCATATATACAGTATATACAGTAAAGTGTCTGAGAGTATCCAGGAGTTAAGATGTACAGTATATACAGTAAAGTGTCTGAGAGTATCCAGGTAAGATGTACAGTATATACAGTAAAGTGTAATAATGCATAAATAAGCCTATGATTGAAAAGAGAATTTAGTCCTCAGCAATCCTCGTCCCACTTCCGGCCCTGCTGGCTCTCGGGACAAAGGATCTCCTGAGTCTGTCATTATTCTATCTTAATTGATGGATTTGTGGGTTGTTTTTATTATGAACTGATCTTTTTGAACTGATCTTTGACAGATGCCACTGATGTTTTTGATAGAAAGATTGTTGAAATCTGTTGGTTTTCTGCTGTTGTCTTCGGTTTGATTTGAGTTGGATGGGACTACATTTAGTACAGGACCTAATATCAGACCTGTCAAAGTACCAATCAGCTGTTACAGCCTTATTAACAGAAGTGAAAGTTTTTATGTTTAAAAAGAGGAAAAGGCTCCACTCTTGCTTCAGATTGGGGAAACCTCCACAGGTGCTTCTGTCCACTGTGAGAACGAGTCTAAAATGATATGTAGCTGTCAAGAAGCTATTACTGAGAAAATGAAACAGACAAAAATGGACTAAGGGGTCTAAATTTAGAGCTGATTAGGCGGTACTGGCTCTGCAGAACCCAGGTCTTCTGAGGAGAACAAATGCTGTGATAAAGTAAAGGAGCCTAAAAATTAGGAGGCAAACTTTTTATCCAGGCTTCAAACAACAGAGACATGATTCAGTTGGAACTATGATGACAGCTGTATAAAGCATGGGATTCACTGGGGATGCTATTGCCCCAAATCAACTGCATGTGGAATAAACTTTTCTCAGCAAAAACAACAAAGTTTGATCATTTGCAATACAGAATCCTCTCTACCACACCATAAACAGTGGTCTATTAAAAACACAGCGGGCTGTGGAACGCTCTACATTGTTAATTAAGGTCCTGTGTTAAGTAATGTTAGATATTAAGGACGTGAATGATTAACTGATTAAGCATTATACGTCAGTTAAACTGTTGTTTGGTCAATGGGTTTCTCATTTTAGTGGTAAACTGGTAAACTGGTTCCACCAACACAGCATATGTTTCCAACACTCTGAAAAAAAGTGAAATGAACTGCAAGGTGAGCAAATCTGTCAGAGAGGGACAAGATGGAACAGCTGCTTATATCTAAAACGCATTTTAACTGGTAGCCTTAGTCTTCTGATTCAATCATCAATCAATCTGGTACATAATAAAAAACACTATAAAATGATAATTTACAAAAACAGGTACACATTTAGCATGGCATATAATGCATATTCTAAAAACATTGATGTTAAAGTAGCATGTTAAAGTAAACAGCAGTCTAGAATATCCTACCTAAATTCCCCAAATGCGCCCATGTCTGTTGCTGTGCTATGTACAGGAATACGAAACTGCATTTAGTGTCAACAGATACTTATTATTAAGGCCAGTTTTGGGCTATAGGTTAGGGCACCATCCTTGTGACTGGAGGGTTGTTGGTTCGATTCCCTGAACCGAAAGGACATGACTGAAGTGGCCGTGAGCAAGGCACCTAATCCACGACTGCTCCCCGGGTGCCATGGATAGGGCTACCCACTGCTCTGAGCGAGTGTACTCACTGCCCCTCTAGTGTGTGTTCTCTAGTACATGTGGGTGTTTCACTTCACAGATGGGTTAAATGTGGAAGACACATTCCTCTGTGTGCAAGTACAAATGGCAAATCGTTCCAAGTTCTACATTTCAAAGTACACACGTGTCATTTGGTAGAAGATGTGGTGCAGCCTCGTCTCTGTGTAGGCCTCTATGCATGAAGTATATCAAGATTCCAAACCTGAACGATTGTGACAGGTTGCACTCGTTTTTGGGGGCCAGTTATTGATCAAAAGAAACGGCAAAAATTTGGACCCCTGTACGGTACGATAAAGGACAAGAAATAGGTTAAAGTGGCTTACAGAAGACTGTGGTCATTAGCTTCTGGACTTTGGAGTTGACCCCTCCTATGCGGTATAGGCCCATAGTGTTGATCCCTAATAGAGAAGTGGCACAACAGAGAGGGGAGATACAGACAGACAGACAGACAGACAGACAGACAGACAGTCAAAATCAAATAATCATCTTAATAGATGCACACCCACATCTTGAGAGGAAATGAATTCCTGTCGGGAAACGGCAACAAAAAACACTCCAGCCAAAGATTACAGCTCGACTCACCCCTCATCTCCACCATGCGTATGCACTTCTTCACAAAGTTAAAGCCAGCCTCGTTCAGATGCGCTGTTTAAAGAAATATAGAAGAAGAATACAGATGAAAGGGCACGTTTGGACCCGGCGGATTTAACATTTGAAGTGCTCCTGAATGTAACGCTCTCGACCTTGCCTAGAGAACAGCGCAGCAGAGACAGATAAGAGTTGCCATGAAGCATTGTCTGAATAAATAACCATGATGAATGCCTGCGCAGTGCATGTCGGGTCACGACTGTCTACTAGACTCGTTTGAGCTGACTGACGAGCCCGGGCGCAAGGTCTAATCCAGACAGAAAAGCTTTCGAAAGATGTGAGGGAAATGAAATATTAAGCCTTCTACTGCGATCAATTAAACATGTGATTAAAACAGTAAAAAGCCAATGTACTCACTCTCTTCTTTCTTGCTCAGGATGGCCGGGAGGTTATAGATCTAGGATGGTACAAATGATAGCAGCATTGCTAATGACAGTGAAGTGTTGCAGTTTGAATACTGAGCAATGTTTTAGCATTTTAATAAATATCAGAGGCAGAAAAGTCAACAAAAGGACAAAACCAAAAGTTGAATGGTACTAACACTGTGTAAAACAACAAAACGTTCATGATGTGATCATTATATCTTTCCAAAAAAATAAGAGAATAACAGCAATACTGGCCAATAACACACAACAAAGGCATAGGCCTAAGACTTTGATCAAACAGCCTCAGTATCAGTACAGCCGATACTTGTAGTCCTTTCAATCGCCTAGGAGTGCCCACTTACCGGTTCTTTGCCATCCATAGCCTCCAGCCACAGCCTCCTGTTGGACTCAGACAGTGCCTGCAGGGTTACGATACCATGCCTGCACAAAGTACAGCACACATTGACATGCTTCAGGGACAGATCACTTCTGTAGATACAGCCTGTTATCCTAAAGGCCTTCAGACACCACTGTCTGTTTTTTACTCTCTTCCATGGTTGATCTATGGCCCTTTCTGCAACCCTGAATGCAAGACCATGCCAGAAGTGCTCTGTTTTAGTTTGAAATTAAAAAAAAAAAAAAAACACACCAAAAGGTCAAAGGCTAAGGGTAAGCTTAATTCTCTTATCCCAAATGCAGTCAGTCAATTAACCAAGACATTTGTGGCGTCAGTGGTTGGCTTCTTTAGTTTGGCACTGGAGCCATGAGGCTAAAGCAGCTAACTACATTACTATGAATGCTAAACAATAGATGATTGAATTAAAATATATAATTAATGCAGATCACATATTAGTATTGAGTAAATCAACACAAACGTCACCTCTTCACTTCTTGTTTTGAATCTTGGCATAGTCATGCTGTGTGAGCTCCTGCTATTGTGGGTGCCAAACTGTTTCCTCCCTTTAATGATGCACAAAAAAGTGACCTGCGCGCTAATAGCTCCCCCATGTGCAAAAGTTTTAAACTGCTAAACAAGTGCGAGTGAGTGACCACCAAGGTCAGGTACTTCAACCTGCAGTTGAGACAGAGTGGGATTTTCTCTAAAGTAATCTTGCAGCCCATTAAAGGAGCAATATGGAAGATTTTTAGCATAAAAGATTACAATGTTAACTAAAATTATCATCAACAGAATGTGAAGAAATATTAACCAGCTCCTAAAGCCATGTTGTACCTCAAGAGGCATTAGTGCGTCATTGTGGCATTGAGTTGAATTAGTCCAGCATGAGAGGATGAAGGGGCACTACTCCAACAGCATAGTCTAAACGCCTGTGAATTATGTTGAAGTCCCTGCTCCCAGTGAAACCAATGAAACGGTCTGTAAATGGAATGATGGTTGAAGCTCTTGGGATGCAAACATTAACAGCCACTGCCACCTACCCTTGGCAAAAATACGTGTTCAGCAACAAACAAAAGAAGTGACATAAATAGAGCAAAACATTGGTGCTGCTTTTACTGCTAGGAACACTCCTGGCGAGTAAAGGGATGAAGTTTGATGTTGAACTCAATATTTCTTCAAGACTGGTAAGAACTAAAGTGAGAGGAGGAGGGTCTGTGTATTTCCATTTGCAGTTCGACAGGTTTCATCATTTTACATATTGCTCCTTTAATGCTCTGTGATAATGTATCATTATCATGTAACTTTTCAATTACTGCACCAATTATGTGCCTTTTTACAGAAGTAAGCTTCAAACACCAAACATATCTTAGTTGAAGGTCTACACTGAAGGTCTACACTGAAGGGTGGTGGTGGGGGGTAGATTCCATCTATTGCTGAACTTCAAAACCCAACTGCACACTACTGTTGTAGCAGATACATGTAAATACAACTAAATCTAAACACTACACAGTTCATTCATCAAAAGCACAGAATAGATTTGCTTCATAGATGCTGGCATTTGTTTGTGCAGCAGATCTGTGCAAGCAAACTGCACACGCCTCTTTAACCACAAATCATACATTAATGACTAGCACTAGCACTGTCCCTGTCACAATGCAAATGTTAGGGCTAGCTCACAGTCCTCACAGCCCGGAACCAGCCATGACTGTCACTGAAGCTCGGGCCTTGAAGATAAAACCAGGCTGTATGGGCTAGTAGCGCGCTACAAGGTGAAGGTGAATGATGAAGCCACAAGCTGGCACTGGCTGAAGGTCAGTGTGCCCTCTTTGTTAGAACAAAGCGCTTTTCTATGGAGGCCACGTGGTGACGTTCACTCGTCTGCAGCTTTATTAGAAACACTTACCTTGCTGGAGGACAGTAAGAGACTGTTAAGCTTGTCTCTTGCCATGCACATCTTAGCCATCCACTAGTTTTTGACCACAGAGCCATTTTTGGCTGGATATTTCTGGGTGGTGGATCACTTTCAATCTAGCTGGCACACACACCCACCCACACACACACACACACACACCCCTACAGAATGATATAATACAAACCCAGTTCCAAGGGAGTTGGCACAGTGGGTGAAAAGCTAATAAAAGCAGATAGTGGCTTCTAAACCCCTCTGCTACAAGTATTTAACTGAAACCAGCACAAAGATAAGATATTTAATATTTTATGTTATGAATGAAACCTTTTTTTTTCTTTATTCCAAATTGCTCGCATTCCAAAAAACTGTTGGGACATGCAGAATGCTAGAATGGGAGGTTTGTCGAATGATCAAAAACATCATTGTGTTTTCATGATTTGCAAAAATTCGAAACAAATTTTTCAGTGTACGATTGTAAATTAGGGATTTGACCATCAACAGTCCCTAACATTATTAGAATATTCCGAAAATCCAGAGAAATGTGTAAAGGGAAAGGCTGAAAACCTATGCCAAGCAAACTTTAATCCCTCAGATGCCACTGCATTAAAAACCAACATGTTTCTGTAATGTATATAGCCAGGCCTGAAATACTTAGCCAACACAGTTCAACCGCTAGGTAACACTGCTACACAAAGCAGGTGTAACATGTCAACTACATCCAGAAAGAGTGCTTTCTAAAGCTCATCTGAAAAGTGGAAACGTAATGCGGTTTGGTGGGCCAACCAGCTACATGTGTTCTCCATGCCAAAGGCTAACAGTACCCTCCAGACTGTTACCAATGCCCAGTTCAAAAGCCAGCATCTGTCTTAATGCCAGGGTTGTGTTAGTACCACTGGCTTGGGTAACATGCACATGTATGAAGGTACCATTAAATGCGCAGAGGAAATTAAACATCATGGAGCAGCATATGCTGACGTCTTTTTCACGGACTAAGGACTATAAAAACCGAGGAATGAAAAAAAAGTAGATTAACTGGCCTTCAGCCCTCAAATGATTATTAAGTGTTATTAAAAATGAAAGTGATGTAACACATTGGTAACACGCTCCTGCCCCAACTTTTTTGGAATGTGTTGCAGGCATCAAATTTGGAATGAGCATATTTACAAATAATCCTCAACAAGTAAAACATAGATGTTGGTGTTTTAGTACTGGTTCCAGTGTACTACAGGTTTAACACGATTGACTCACCACTGCTTTCTGTTTCCAACTGGCATTTCACATACTGCCCCAACTTTTTTTTTTTTTGGAATCCAGTGTTTGCTGTTCTTTGATGGCTCAGCGTACTAGGTGCATATAGGCCCTGAAATAAAGCCGCCAAGCTGAAACGTTTTTGTGCCCTGATGTCAAGCTAGGATTGTGTGGAGCTCACTCAGCTGAGCCACTTTGTTCTAAATCAAGCCATCACCACATCATTTAGAGGTAAAGGGAATCATTTCAGTGGGTTTCTCTCAACCGCATCATTCGGCCCCTCCAAAACCACCAGGTAGTGGATGATTATGATTGGGTGGAGTCAGTGGAATTAAAATAGCAAAAAACAAAACCAAACTAAAACAAGTGTCCGCTCAGAATGGGGATGAGTGAATGACATTAAAAAGCAGTGCACATGCGTTCTGACATGCAGCCGCGCTGAAACAGCACACAGCGGGTCACATACCGGACTTTACAGAAATATTGCAGTGGTCGGAAAAGAGTTCCACGACAGACGGCATTTCTACGTCGACATAAACACAAAGAAAGGGAAGAATGCACACAGTACACAGTTCATCAGAGAAACAGGTGCAGTCTTACACTAGATGGGCAAACATATACACACACCAGCACAACCCCTTATCTTAACAGTACACTGCAATGGTACAACTCAAATACCGTCCTGTGCTGCAGTGTTTGCCCCCACTCCTGATTTCCTCTTTGGTTTTTTTGCATGTTAGTTACACTAAAGGTTTTAAAAGTATCTCAATTTAAATTTTTTTTACTTTTACACATCATTTGATTACATGAGCTGCGATTTACATCTGCTGACAATTTCATGATGAATGGACCAACACAAATGGCTTAAACTGCTTGGAAAAACTATTGACTTACATTAAAATTAGATTAGGTTTTTGGCCTTTGCTATCAAATTGTCATTTTGGAGATCATTTACTGAGGGTAAAAAGTTTTCATACTTTTATCACCCACATAAAGTCACTTAATAACTGGTCATGCCAACGTCCTCAATCAAACGCACCCTAGACACAGGAGATAAGCCCCTCACATCACTATGGATAGGCATTCTTTGCAAATTCTTCGCCAAATTGCTTTCATTCAGTCACATTTTTCTTTTTGGCAGCCTATATGTTGGAATCAGCATGCTGACCTTATGCGAGGTCTGTATTCCCTTAGATGTTTAATCTAGCATCTTTTGTGAACTCCTGGATGAGCCGTTGCTGTGCTCTTAGGAGAGTTTTGATAGGTCAGCCACAGCTGGAAAAGTTCACCACTGCTTTAAGTTTGCTCTGTTTGGAGATAATGGCTCCCGCTGTGGTTTGCTGAAATCCCAGGGCCTAGAAATGGCTTTGTAACCCTTCCCAGACTGATACACACTACGGTTTAAAAGTTTGGGATCTATATATGATTTGATTCATATAAAACTCAGCCCCCCATCTTACTTTCCTGCAGAGTCTAGTTCCAACATGTATGCAATAAGTTGCTCCTCTCCTTACTTAACATCAGAACATCTGATTTACAGGTTGATTAGCTGGTGTGGCACATTGTGTTTGGAACTCTGAGACCACTGATCTATAGTTTAAGGTTTAATGATTTATATTCCTCAGCGAAGTTAGCGATGTTAAACCTAGGCATTAGTAATTTTTTTTACAAGAGGCTATTTAAATTAAATCTTTTTAGAAGATTTTTGTATGAAATTACAGTTCAACAAATTTTCTATACTTTCCTACATTTTTGATGATAAACAGACCTGTAAGTGATTTTATGACATCATCTGCACAGAATTAAGAATGAACTTATAAAAAACTGATATCCGCATTACCTCATACTTAAAAAAAAAAAAAAAAAATCTGGCTAATTAAGTAGCGGCATGAAATTCCAATACACAGAAAATTACAGCACAGTATTAAATAACACTTTCTTATTTTACCATGGCTTAACTTTATGTTGTGTAAACTGTTAATAAAGTATTGGAGTTTATATTATATCATTTGAATCTACACTGTACAAGTTATCACTAATAGTTCAACGATGTGACAAATGATTCTGAACCGTCAGACTGTGGTGCAAATTACCAGCTTTCTTTCTCATCTCTTCCAAATTCTTATCTTTGCATCATAGCATGTAGCTTGTTGAGGCCTTATGGTCTACTTTACATTCTGGAAAAGGTTTATTGAAGTGATGTTTCGATAGTAATCAAACCTGTATGTCTACTTTATGTATGTCTGGGCCCAATTATCAACTAAATGTGCTTAACTGGTTGACTGAATAACTACGAAGCAGTTACTTATTACACTGTTGGTGTTGGAGAATGCAAATAGGAAAAACATAAAAGTAATCATTAGAGGCTTTGGTTTTCTAAAGCAGAGGTCCCTAGACCCCCTCCTAGAGGGCTACTTTTGCAGAGTTTAGTTCCAGCATGTATGGCCAGATGCCAGAGCATCTGATTTAAAGATTGGTTAGCTAGTGTGGGACGTGGCTGGAACTATGGATTACTCAACTGCCAGAAGTGTTTCAATAGGTAGGACGGGCATTAAGCTAAAGGCTAAAGCTAGCTACCTGGATATCAAGATATCAATTTTTGGTTTTCGGGCCGATTGCCAGTTTTTATTTGACCCGATTGCCAGGTTTTTGACAGTAGGTGAACTTTTGATTTGTGCCACATGCCATGGTTGGCAGGTATGATACATATTTGCCCCAGTATAGTAAGATGGAAAACAACTTCAAGGACAGATACGAGTAAAGTACACAAACAAGGCCAGTACATAGTACAAGGTCAGGAAAGCTTTTATAAAGACCATGCAGTACATTAGAAACATCTCTGCAACTCTTAAGGCCCAGTCACAGTAGCTTTGTAACTGAAATTACACACTGTTCAGGAGAAATTGTTTTTAAATTTGCCGAACCTGCCTGTAAAATGAAGTGTAAAACTTCAGTTTAAAGTTTAGTTGAAATATTCTGGTTTACTGGCTGTGCTGACCTGTGAGAAGGCTCTACAGATAACAGAAGATCCAAAATGGACTGCTAGTTTTAGCATGATACTTAATGTATTTATTCCAGAGTACCTAAAAATTCATACATAAGAGATGATATACAGTACAGAGTCAGTTAGATGCTGGATTGCACAAGGCTGGCATAGGTAGCGGTAGGGTGTTCAAAACATTTCAATACTGACACTAACAATAATAATTTTTAAATGTAGAAGCAATAAATGAATCATCACACTTCATTATCATATGACCATTATCCCTTTCTTTAGAATTGAACAGCCTGTTTTCACTGAGCCTCTAAGACTGAAGTGGATGACCTCTGGTTCTTATTGACTGAGCTACTGCTTCCTTCAAAAAGCAGTCCAGGCTGAAACACTCCTTTAAACTTCTGTGTAAGTGGTCAGGGTTAAACTGCTATAGGCTGAACAGGTGGACTAATTCATTTTATCTGTTCATTAAAAAGGGGTCATTTTCACGGCTTCCAGTGGACTAGATCTGAGAAGGCAGAATGTTACAACCTTAGGCTATAACAGTGCCATGTCGTCAGTATGAGCCCTTCTAAAAGAGACTGCATGGTTAGAAGCTTGATTTTATACACCTGTTAGCAGTGGGTGTGGCCAAAACACCTGAACCCACATACTTTTGGCCATGTTGTGTATTTGTGCTTTAATGTTTCAGACATCCAAGTTAGCTACTACTGAGTGCGAGAGTTTGGAATTTCCAGCCTTATATTTCTACCTTAATTCAGCAAGAAGAAAAATGCTAATTTCTAGTACGACTGCAGCTTTAGGGTTGATAAGAGGGACGTAGCTCTGAGGAAAGTGTGACGTGGAAGCTACGTGCTACATATTAGAACTGATCTAACAGCTGAACAGACTATGGGTGTATAGAAGGATTAGGAATAAGAAACGATTAGTCACCTCTCCATCACCTCAATGTCAAAACAGAAACGTTTATCAATTGAGTCAGTTTTTCTTCGGATACAGGACTTCAGCTTGAACTTCTCTGTAGGGTTCAGCACCACACCATTCTGTAAGGGAGACATGGAGGAACTGAGTGTGAGAATGAGAGAGCAAGAGTAAGAGACTCACAGGATTGACATCCAGTTATTTAGAGGTTACTGCACCTGCTTAGCTGTGGCTTTGGCCTCTGTGTTGGTCATGACAAAGGTCTTGCTCCCTTTCTCATAGGTGCAGTAATGTCGCGTCCAATTGCAACCCAGAGGTCCTGCAAAAAATGTAAATATAGCTTTGATCCCTAACACTGTCATTTAACCAAAGTCATGTTTATTACAAGCTGCTATGACGCTTCCTGTCAATTAACTTTCCCATTTTGGTAAAGCTGAATTTAGCAGCATTTTGTGACAATATCTTCCAAAATGTAGCAACTTTGATGAAGGTTTAGCTCCATCCACACTCTTCATGCCATACAGTCAGATTCTTACATACACTCATCATCTAAAAACAGTCGCACAAATAGTTGCACCCAGAAGAAATCAACCAACAGGAACGAAACTTGGTGGGTCGGTTTGACATCTTGAGATATAAGTGATTGAAGATTCACGTGCATGTGACATAAGCAACGATGGGCCTTATCGCTTTACCTCACTGACCCAACAGCTACAATTGCAGAATTCATACCACATCATCATCATCGCCGAATATTTCAATAGTGTTGTGCCAGACTGTCATGGAGTGACTCAGACAGGAAGTGGGTCATCTTCAGTGACGAGTCCTGCTTTTGTCTTGGTGGAGATGACCAATGAATCCACATGTGGAGGCACAGTGGACAGTGCTAGGATAGAAGAGTTTGATGTTGCATGTCACACGTCCAGAAGGCCTGTAGTCACTCCACCCCTACCGCACTATCTGCTGGAACTGTGTTCAAGATGAATGGGATGGATTTTAACAGGACGCCATTAGGAACCTCTACAACTCCATGCCGAGACGTCTGGCATGTTACATTAGCAACTCTGTGAGACGCTACTTCTGTATGTGTAGCTCAAAAAATATTGCCTGTTTCCTTCTGGATGCAACAATGTTTTACGATGAGTGTATTTGGACTTTTGGAGCACAGAGGACTGGGCTGCAATCTCAGACTTTCAGCTTTGATTTCAGCATATTTACCTCTTGACATACTTTCATAGCCCACCACTTTTAGGAGTGCTCAGTCATGCACCTCCCCGTTTAGTTCAGGTGCGATTAAGCATTTTAAAAAAAGTTAAATTTGCATTAGCAAGCTGTTGATTTCAAATCTTAAGTCCAAAAGGCTGAAAGCAAGCAGAATAAAAAAATTAGAGAGAAAGCAAAAACATTAGGTGTCACCAAATCAACTATGCGGCTCATTTTTAAAACTGAAGAACACACTTGTGAACTCAGAACCACTGCAAAAAAGCCAAGGAAGGACACTGAAAAGAACAGCGGTGGAGGACAAACGTCTAAGAAAACATTTCACAACAACTGGCCAGAACAGGAACATCGTCCTAAAGCTAGGCATCTGGGGCAAAGTCGAATTCCAAGAGAAGACTCCATGAGAGTAAAAACAGAGTGGCAGGGGAATAAGAGGATGGTGGGAAATGTTTGTGGTCCATGGCAAACCACCTCATCTGCTAAGAATGGCGGATGTAGTGTTATTGTAATGAGAAGGCTGGCTTACCCCGCATAAGGATGAAACTAGGGTGGTCTCCTGGTTGGGAGACCAGAATGCTTAGGATTAAGCTTCCAGCCAAGTACAGAAGTGGATTGTGGTGCAGAGCGCTATGGGACTCGACAAGCTGTTTAAGCCAAGATAATTCTTGTTTAGATGGGCGAACAAGTCGCCAACCTTATAGTCAAAAACCCAACATGCACACTGTCAGGCCACTGGCAAAGAAAAGACTAAAATGAAAAGATGAAGGGTAAACAATCGTAAATATCTCACGAGAAAAAAAAACAAAAAACAAAAACAAAAACATGTCTTTCTATATGTTTCACTGACCAAGCAAGGAAAGACTAACCAAATGTGTTACAAGTTGAGCTTATTTTAAATTACTTACACTGAGTGTTTAACTCAGGTAGAGTAATGGGGCTATAAGTACCTGCAGGGTGTGAGTGACGGGATTCATAGATTGAGAAGAGGCTACAGTGCAGTGAATGTCTCGTTCCATGTGTGGAAAATGGAGGTGTTAATGACTGGCTAAAAGGAGTGACTGCATTTGGGCATGCCAAAGACCACAGTGTGAAGGAAGTAGCGGAATTTGCAGGTGTATGGAAACGGCAGGTGATCTGGGTCTACCAGCAGTGGCTAAAATCCAAGTCTACAGGAAATCCTCCCCGGAATTGTGCCAGGGAAGGCAGCCACTAAATCTAGCCCAACTGTGTCATTCTTTGATGCAAAAGTGTTTAAAAATTGATGTGGCCTACATCCAGAAGCCTGTCCTGTCCATGCCATATCCAATCACAGCTGTTATTCGTGCTTATGGAGGTATGCATTTGGTACATTTCAGTCACTAATTTTTATTTTCTGCTCAGATTCAGACTAATGCTCTGAAACTAATTTGATGGCACAAGTTGTTACTTTCAAGGCAAGGAAGTGGCATTCATTAACTAACGGTAAAGGTAAACTAAACACAACCCCCCACCTCAACACAGATTAAGCAGAAACTGAAGAGAGCCCGGTTTTAAAAGTTAACTGTGCACTACAATGCCTACATTTTAAGCGTGTTCGTAAAGCATCCCAGATAGGTGCTCATACAAAACGTGTAGAGCTGAATCAAGGCAAACGGGGGAACTCTAATAGCGTGTTTCCACTAGGCTGCGCAGTATGGCACAGCTATTAATCCAAACCCAGAACTGTCTCTATGCTGACCAAGCACCTGTGTCCACTTCCCATCTCACAGTGAGCAGGTGGAGTTGAATGTATGCATGTAAAGTGTCAATACTGCTTAGAATGACACCAGCTGTTTTTGTTACTGCACCTTTAAGGCTGATATATGCAAATGACTCTGTCACAGTTAGTTCCCCTGTATTCCGTGTCATTCCATCATCAGTCTGAGCTCAGCTACCCCTTAGACTTTTAGCTAAAAGGGCAAGGCTAAATTCTATAGGCCTTGAACAGAAATCAATACTGCTCCACAGACAAAATACCCTCCATGCAAAACATGTTGGCATGGCAGGCATCACTGCAGCAGGGGGCACTGTTCCTCTTTCCCAGGCTTGTTCGCTAGAGACGCATCTAAAAGTACACTCATAATCAAGCCAGATAAATCAATGTTTAGCCCTTCAGATAAAGCTCTTATTCTGGCATTTCCTTTGCTGTTTGAGGGCACATGAAAGCTGAAATGCGGGCTTAAAAGGGCCACAGTGAGGAGAATTAAAACAGATGAAAGGACAGACACATCAAAGCCGATTGAAATGCACTTTGGCCACGCGGGCCTTTGCAGAAGCCTGAGAAACGGCAGCTCGTTGCTTGTTGACTATAACCGTGACCAAACATTAGTGCTTGGAAAAAAATTATAGTTTTCCTGCCCTCTGGCACTGAGAGAGAGAGGGGGGGGGGGGCAGAGAGAGAGAGAGAGGGGGGGGGGGGCAGAGAGAGAGAGAGAGAGAGAGAGAGAGAAGGGGGGGGACAGAGAGAGAGAGAGAGAGAGAGAGAGAGAGAGAGAGAGAGAGAGAGAGGGGGGGGGGGGACAGAGAGAGAGAGAGACGGCGGGGGCAGAGGAGAGAGTGAGAGAGTGAGCGAGAGAAGGGGGGGACAGAGAGAGAGAGAGAGAAGAGAGAGAGAGAGAGAAGAGAGAAAGAAGAGAGACAGAGAGAAAGAAGAGAGAGAGAGAGAGAGAGAGAGAGAGAGAGAGAGAGAGAGAGAGGCAGAGAGAGAGAGAGAGAGACAGAGACAGAGAGAGAGAGAGAGAGAGACAGAGACAGAGAGAGAGAGACAGAGAGAGAGAGAGAGAGAGAGACAGAGACAGAGAGAGAAGGGGGGGGCAGAGAGAGAGAGAGAAGGGGGGGGGCAGAGAGAGAGAGAGAGAGAGAGAGAGAGAGAGAAGTGGGGGAACGAGAGAGAGAGAGAGAGAGAGAGAGAGAGAGAGAGAGAGAGAGAGAGACAGAGACAGAGAGAGAGACAGAGACAGAGACAGAGAGAGAGACAGAGAAAGTGAGAGAGAGAGTGAGACAGAGAGAGAGAGAGAGAGAGAGAGAGACAGAGACAGAGAGAGAGACAGAGACAGAGAGAGACAGAGAGAGAGAGAGAGAGAGAGAGAGAGAGAGAGAGAGAGAGAGAGACAGAGACAGAGAGAGAGAGAGAGAGAGAGAGAGAGAGAGAGAGAGAGAGAGAGAGACAGAGACAGAGACAGAGAGAGAGAGACAGAGAGAGAGAGAGAGACAGAGAAAGGGAGAGAGAGAGAGAGACAGAGAGAGGGACAGAGAGAGGGACAGAGAGAGACAGAGAGAGAGACAGAGACAGAGAGAAAGAGACAGAGAGAGAAGGGGGGGGCAGAGAGAGAGAGAGAAGGGGGGGGCAGAGAGAGAGAGAGAGAGAGAGACAGAGACAGAGAAAGAGAGAGAGAGGACAGAAAGAGAGAGATGAGAGGAGAGAGTGAGAGAGAGAGAGAGAAGAGACAAGAGAGAGAGAGACAGAGACAGAGACAGAGAGAGAGACAGAGAAAGTGAGAGAGAGAGAAGAGAGAGAGAGAGAGACAAAGAGAGAGAGAGAGAGAGACAGAGAGAGAGAGAGAGAGACAGAGAGAGAGAGAGAGAGAGAGAAAGAGAGAGACAGAGACAGAGAGAGAGACAGAGACAGAGACAGAGAGAGAGACAGAGAAAGTGAGAAAGAGAGAGAGTGAGACAGAGAGAGAGACAAAGAGAGAGAGAGAGAGAGAGAGAGAGAGAGAGAGACAGAGACAGAGAGAGAGAGAGAGAGAGAGAGAGAGAGAGAGATAGAGAGAGGGATATTCCCTTGCTTGAGAGAGAGAGAGAAAGACAGAGACAAAGAGAGATAAAGACCAACATAGACAGAGAAAGTCAGATGTGAGAACAGATTGCATCGAGAGAGAAGAGAGAGATGTTTAGAGAGAGAGAGACAGAAAGAGAAAAGATATAGTGGATTTATTCAGAGAGTAGAGAGAGAGATTGTGGAGGGAGATTATTTTTGGGACATTTTTCT
>JAMWET010003340.1:537500-662500 GCA_024036415.1 Prochilodus magdalenae | reverse complement strand
CTGAGATACCCTTGAGCAAGGCACCTAACCCCTAAATGCTCCCCGGGCGCGGTGGATAGGGCTGCCCATTGCTCTGGGTAAGTGTGCTCACTGCCCCCTAGTGTGTTCACTAGTGAGTGTGTTTGTGGTTTTTCACTTCACGGATGGGTTAAATGCAGATACTAAATTTCCCCACTGTGGGATCAACAAGGGATTTAAATCCAAATCTACACCTGTTAAAGTGGAACGGAAAAATCTGAACAAAAATGCTGAGCCACCACTTTGTAACTGCTGCACCATTTAAGGTGGAAAAGGAAAATTCAAACAAGAAGCTAAGGCTACATTAGGCTGCACAGAGTTTTGAGGTTTTGCCCCTAACCATGTAGAGGATCATGCAAAAGGCTATCCCAAGAAGCACGCTGCATTTGAACAACACCTCACATGAAGCACGTGTAGGTTCACTGATCATTTCAACTAAAGAGGCTATATTTATGATGCACAGACATTGCAACGTCGAGTTCCCGACACTACGATTAAATTAATAAATGACTATAGTAAAGTTTCTATTTGATGTCAATGATAAATGTGGTCTATAGTCAGAAAACATTTCCATCTGAGTTCCTGACAGTTTATTATTTCTATAATATTCCCACAATGTAATGTAACAGAGATCTGACCAGATTCTGGGTGCATAGCAAGTACATCATGGACATATACCTCTAGATGTCTACAGCTCCTAGACCACAGTGCTACTATTCTACTGTTTCTGCACTGCCAGCACTCTGTCGGCATTCTGCTGTCTTAATCTGGTCTCAGAGAGAAGTTCTCTTAAAAGGAGGGCGCACAAATGTCAGCCCCTGCCAGTTAAACTGCTACTGTAAGACACCAAATCTCAGCTCGGTGAAGAGGTCGCAGGGCTTAGAGAGAGTGCTAACTATGAAACTGCCTAACAGAAGCTTTGGGTGATTTATACTGTGAATGGCCTTTTGCCTGTCTGTTTCCAGCAACAGAGTGTGAAAGTGTCTTGGGGAATGCACTGAAGGTGACTGCAGTAACACCGACGTGGTGGCGGTGGTGTGTTGGTGTGTGTTGTGCTGGTGTGAGTGGATCAGACATAGTAGTGCTGTTGGACACCTTAGTGTTCCTGCTGGACTGAGAATAGTCCACCAAGCTAAGCTATCCAGCCAAAAGCGTCCCGTGGGAAGAAGACTAGACTAGATGACGACCCACACAAACAGTGTACTGTTTTTTGTCATAAAGTAGACCTAGCAAACCTAATTTAAATAAAATTATAAAAAATATTTTGAATATATATTTAATGAAAAAGAGAGGTACTGTTTTAAATTGTAATGAAGTGACAGTGCATATTAACTAACCTCACTAGTTTAACATGCATGCCATTAGAAATAAAAAATAAAATGAACACCTTTTTAAAGGCATGTGAATGTTACCTCAACCCTTTTACATTCTGCTCAACATTTTGGTAGAGCATATTTTGAGTCACTTCATAAAGAAAATGTTGAACTTTACCAACCGAAATGATCCAGCCAACCACATCCAGCGGCCAGAAGACAAGACTAGATGACAGCCCAAAACACAGCTCTGCTGTCTCTGACTTTACATCTACAAATGGACCAACAAGGTAGCAGTGTTGTGTATATACATATAGAATAAATAAGATGAAAACTCTTCACTGGCTATTCTGGTTATTTTTACAGCCTGTGTTTCACTTTAATGACATTACAGAGAGAAATGAGAAAAGCTAAAGCAGTCGCACAAAACACGTTCTTACATTCTGCAGGTTGAACTGGAGCTGCTGTTTGTAGGGCTCAAACTCGTGGGCCAGTTCATATCCCTCGTGGTAGAAATTGAAGAGACCCTGCAAGAAGGCCAGGAGCTGAAACAAACAACAATGGGTATGCTTTAGACAGTAATATTAATATTCTTTTGTTTTGTTAAGAGTGCTACAATAAAACACACCATAAAACACATGTAACTCACACATGTGACCTTCACATTAAAAATAAACATATAACAGCCAAAACAAATCGAACATCAGCCAATTTAGCTGCAAAGGAAGTGAAAGTGTTTAAAATGGTGTTAAAAAAGTGTCATGATCGATGCATGACTACTACAACCCAACATATGGAGATGAAGATGAATAAGTTTCACTGTTCAGAAGAAATACATACTTCATGACATTTCTAATTGTGTTAAAATCCCTGAACTAAAAAAAAAATTAAATAAATAAAATACACAACTAAATGTTGCCTTTTCTTTTTACTTCTGTATTAAAAACGAATTACAGCATGTGTTTATTTATTTTCCCCCATGCCCATATTTTCATATAACACTAGCAAAATCCAGAGACTACCTCCTTGTTTATTTAATTTCCTGTCCAATCAGTAAATTAACCCTTTAAGATACACATCATGATTGCTGGTGGGTGAGAAAAATGTTGTAATGTAATGTTTTTTGTCATAAAATATACCCAGCAAACCTAATTTAAAGAAATTGTGTACCTGTCCTCCAGCTGAAAGTGTTGAATATAGATGAAAGACAAAGGGGTTAGTCGTAACAAAAAATGTCTTATAATTTATAAATAATCCCAAAACAGCAATTTAATATATATAATTCTATCACAGTTTTTGTGTGAATACTACCTCAACCTTTAAACATTATGCTTAACCTATTTGGTAGAGCACATTTTGAGTCACTATATCTTAATGAAAAAGATGAACTTTACTTAACTTGATCATGCCATCTCTACCAATCGGCAGAGGCAGGTTAGGCTAAAAAATCCACTAGACTTCACTGAGTCCTTCAATAGATACGCATTTACTGTTCTCATCTATAGAGGAAGCTAGCAATAATTATATATATAATAATTAACTAGTAAATTATTCCACACATTAAACCGTCAAAGGTAAGCTTATTTTTTCAACATATTATAGTTTCAAAGGTTTGACTGAACAGCATTATGTAACTTTATACAAAAAAGAAGGCTAATATGGGTAAAATCATTTTCATAACAAAACATGCATTACCAAACAGTATAATTGTTTCATGCTAAAGCTGTCTATGCTAAGCTAATGTAAATAATATTGACTATGTGCTTTATAATTATTGCTACAAACAAAAAAAAAAGATCCCCTCTTTTCTGAAGACATTAAAGGGCTAAGTTAATAGTGTACCACTGTACAAACATGCTACAGGAATGAATGCATTAAAGAGTATAATTATACTTTAGACATTTTTTCCTTTACTAAAGAACTCCTGAAGGACCATATTTTTAAACTGTGCGGGTGCTTCTGTGTTAAAACCACAGCAACTACAGACACAAGAATTTAGTTTCAATTCCTCTTGTAAACGTCTGCCTTATAAAAAAAAAAGTGCACAGAGAGGCTCCTGGAGTTTCCCCTTCAAGCTGATAGTATCTGTCACTGTTTAATAGCTTGAGGTTCACCACTGCATACCTGCCAGAGGTGTTTACAAGCTGATAAGAATCATAAACAGCCTGCACACAGGAATTTGATTCAGTCTGCTTTCATTACAGGGCGAGATTTAGAGACTAAGCCAACAAACCACAAAACTACTTTATGAGCGCCACCTAGGCTCACAACACAACACAATATACAACTGCAGACTGAAGCCCATTTGTTACTGTGCATCTATTATAATCATTGTGGAATTCCAATAGAAAGTTCCAATGGAAAATTATCCGATTACGATTAGATGCAGCTAAGTGACATCTCCTAGTGGCCAGGACTTCAGGATTAGCCACCAGTATAATAGAAACTGAGACTGGAATCAACAAATCAATTGCTAATTAGGGTACGGGTGATAGCAGTCATGGTAAAAAAAAAAAACTAGAATACAGACATATTACTTTGTCTGTTACAAACTGTGCTTTAAATATCTGTGTTTTATCTAAACTAGCCTTAAGAAGTTCACATGAATCTCTGTTAGGATCCCAAAAATGCACTACAAGAAATTTGTTCCTCTTGTTTTTGCCAGTTTAGACAAATAACTCAAATTATAACCCAAACTGATTCTAAGAGTCCCAGTTCACCACTGCTTGAGAGAATGCCATGCATCAAAGCAAAGGGGGTTTGACTACTTTGAAAATGCTAAAATGCTGGTAATACTAATAGAGTAAATTGTCAATACTTCTCTGCTCATAATTATTATTATATCTGGTCATGGTTATTCTGTCCAGTAAAGCTTTCAGATAACTCACTACAGACATTTACAAGTCAGATTTGTATAAATCCAAAACTAAGTGTTTAACTCAGATAGTAATCAACTAAATATACACAACATCATAATGTAAAGGGCACATTCTATTGGGTAGTGTCTGTTCTTAAACACTCACCCCTAAATATATACTTGTAGCGATAATAATCTTTAATGATAAGTGATTTTAAAGGTCTGTTTGACCTAGTGACATTGGAAAATTCAGAATTAAAACTTTATTTATTTTCTATGTTTTTGTATGTCTTTTTCTATATCACCGCTATGAAAAAAGGTGGGTGGGGCTTTATTTTAGCCACACACATCCATTTTCCTCCTCATTCTTCATGGCCACAGGGTGAGCAGAGATCCTGTTTTGAAAATAAATATGTCTCAAAGTCTCAAAATCAGTGTGTAATATTAGGAATTAACACTTAACATGCAACACACAATTCTTTTGTCCACTTTTGAAGAGTTTTAATGAAAAATATGATGATTTTTACGTGTGTTTAACTGTTTAAAGCTGCGTATGCTAGTGATGTACTGCTAGCATTTTTAAGTTCTGCTCAAATGGATCTACAATTGTCAGTATTAAAACACTGGTTAAAATAAGTTTAGTATGAACAACATGGGCTATTCAATCTTTTTTTTTTTTAAATAAAATGAACATAACTAAGGTTTACGGTGAATGAAAGAAAAAACGATTTCACTCAAAAATCAGTTAAAAATCCAATAAATTATTTTTTATATACAGTTACAGCATTTAATTTCAAGGCTTGTCACTGCAACAACATGCTGAACCCCCTATTAAGACTCTTCATTTGTAGAAGAAGGTGTCTTCAAAATTTGGGACCCAGCATATGAGGGTTAACCACTGGCTATGACTTTATCAGTAACTGCTGTGGTAAGACACAATAGCATTGAGGGATCAGACAGCGGCTTCTACGTAAAGCTGTAAAGCTGCCACTGTAGCACCGTGAGTCTGCAGATTAGACTGGCTTGTGCGGCCTCCTCCGAGGGAGGGTTGGAGAGGCTTTTCCAGCGCGAGGCGATAAACAGTGCTCCTGTCACAGGCAGGCTAGAACTTTCTCTGCTCGGTATTGAGCTCTTACTCACAGTTTGGAAAGTGCTCGCATAAATACCCTTAATGACCGCGGATGAATCACCTAATTCATGGCCGTTTTTACCGTAAGCAAGGTCGAGCGCTGCCATATAGCCGGCTCGGCTCGCACGGCTGGGAGATTTATGCCTTCGCTATGTATTTGCCAGAGCACCTGTCAGAGGATGTAAACAAACGAGATGGCTCAAGAGCCACTTAGTTTCCATCTGATGCTCTTAGCCTCTTAACACCTGAGAACTTAATGCTTCCTGTTAAGGTCTAGCACTTAAGATTAGCGATAGACAAACTCTCTGTACGTGCACACAGGAGCTGGATTTAGCCCTGAAAGGTGAGAGCACATCCGAAAACATTAACCCCTATTTGAGCTGGAGTAGTTTAATCTGGGGAGGTGCTGTATTCTAAATGATGACAAATGTGATTTGAGATTTTAGTCCAGTATGAATATCGTCACTGTCCAAAGAAAACCATGTATCTCCATTTTTGTTCATTTTTACTTTTGTGCCTCATTTGATCACATGAGAGACTATTTCTACTGTGTGGAAATTTCATGAGGAATGGACCAATAGAAATGGCCCAGAACGGCTTGGGAGGACCCATGGTTCCATTGACTTCCATTTAAATTAAATAAGGTTTTTGGCCTCTCCTGTAAAGTTGTCATTTTGGAGATACCTGTTTTTCTTTGGACAGCGACGATATGCAATGTCTGTGTGGTGACCAGCGACAAGATCCAGTATAAATATGAAATATCAGTAGTTACATGTTTGCCAAGCAATAATTCCACTGTGAATGACCTTTTATAGCCATATTTGAGCTGCATCTGTTTTACTTCGGGAGGTATTGGAATCTGAGTGATTGCCAACATGATCCAGGATTTTAATACAGCCTAATTATATGTAATGCTGTTAGCCGTATACATCTTATTTGACATAGCTCCAAGTGAAGTAGATCAGTAGGCTTTATTTTAGTCTGAATATATAATGTTGGAAGCTATTTATATCCCAAATTGAAGTAGATTGGTAGGATTTAATCCAGTATGAATATGTAATATCAGTAATTAAACTTGTCTCCCAAGTTGGTGTAGCTCAGCTGATAACACCACAACCCACCAAGTAGCCACCACCCCACGTGGGAGACTGGGGTTCGAATCCCAGTAGCGGTGACTATACTGTGCTATACCAATAAGAGTCCTTGGGCAAGACTCCTAACACTTCAATGGCCTGTAATGTGGTTAACCTTGTAAGTCGCTCTGGATAAGAGTGTCAGCTAAAATGCCAGAAATGTAAATGTAATTCCAGTTTGCATGTCCTTATATAGCCATACTTGAGCTGTATTTGTTCACTGGCAGGTGTTACAATCTGAGAGATTACCAACATAATAAATAATTCAGTATGAATACATAATGTCTGTAGTCTGATAAGTAATAACTCTTGTGTGAATCAGCTTGTATAGGCTTATCTAGTTTAAGATTTGTTTTATCTAGGGAGTTGCTGATCACCAACGATTTTTAATCCATGATTTTAATCCAGTATAAATATGTAATGTTGGTAGCCTTATATAGCTCACCTTATATACCTCCAATCCAAGTAGATAAGTAGGTTGTAATTCAGCATGAATATGTAATGTCAGTAATTAAACCATCTTCCAAGCAATAACTCCAGTGTGAATTCCTTATTTCGCTATACTGGAGTTATTTCAGATGGATTAGTTTCACCTAAAAAGTGTTGTAATTTTAGGGATTAGCAACAAGATCCAATATTTGAATCCAGTATGAATATAAAATATTAGTTGTTTTTTGAAGTCTGCTAATATTTCCACTGGACTGACATTTACAGTTTCTGAAACTGGAGCTTCTTTTGTAACAGCAGTGCTGTTTGAATCTATGTCAGGTTAATGTAAAAACAATTTAACGCCAGAGCCAACAACACCTCTAGTTTGTTGGCACCTGGGAGTGCTGGGAATGCTAAGCGCAAAAATGGAACCTGACTTGGCACAATACATTTATCCTCCTACTCAAACATGATTGTTATAACCTAAACCATTTTTGGTGATGGCTTATTAAAAACAAAAATGAAATGTCCTGAAAATACCTCACATCATGCAGTGCAATTTGTGTCCTCATGAGTGGCATTTAGTAATTTGAACAAGTCTACTTTATTAACTAATCTAACCTTATTAGATTTGGCATTAAGGGTATTCATATTTCTAGAATTTCCCCCTGAGGTGCAATGATTACATCGTTTCATGTAAATATGTAAAATTAATTTACATATTTGGGAATGAGACTTTGGCACATACCACAGTTTTTTTATGATTCAAATGCCAAAATTCTTCAATCCATAGCAGCTAAAAAGGGATTTATGTGAATCTCAATTATTTTAGAACATACTAATATAATCCTTTGGGCCACTAGCAAAAGTTAGCATTCTGGGGGAGGTGTGTTTTTTGCGGGTTGGACCTTCTTTTTTTTTCCTTAAACGGAAAACCAAGCTTTTAGATTCAGAGTCACCAAAATCTAACAGTTTAGCCTAGATATACATTTGATTTTTTGCCAAATTATTCACGTAATACACATAGTATGATTTATACTGGCAAGTTTGCACAAACTACAAACACACTGGAGTCAAACACAAACAGAATGCATAAACAGTATACGTCAATGACTACATACTGTATGTGCAGTGCCGTGTGGCGGAGAACGGTTGCAGCATGGACAACTTGGTGTGATTTTAAACAGTTTGAGATTTTCACAGATGATGACTCTACTGCTCATAAACTGATATACTTACTGCTGGTTTGAAAGCCATTAGTGTCCAGATGGCCCAGTTATCATAATGATGCATAACATGCCCACCATTTGGCCAATTCAGGGACATATTTTTGCAGGGACAGTATGTGTGCATTTGTGTGAAATGTGAAAAACATCCAAGTAGAGAAAACAGAGAGAAACAAGGCTAACTAACCTCCCTAATAAGGAGCAGCAAAAACGCATATAATGGTTTTATGATTTCTGGGAACTAACAAATGTCCATGGATTGGGTCATTAGTTAGATTTTAAGGAGCTGGAGATAAGGGGTAACAACTAATCCCAATTTGATTTACGAATATCAATTTTTGCAAGGAGTAAAAATAACTCCCTCTAACCTTTCTGCAAGTCCTAGACACTATATGGCCAAAAGTATGAGGACTTCCAAACATTACCAAGATTGCACATCTATGCTAGCATTGGGTGTGGCTGAAACACCTGATTGATTATTACTTTTGGCCATAAAGTGTATGCCATTGACTGTGAATATGAACAATAACCTAAACACTAAACACAAAGACTTCAAAGGTACTTGTTTAATCTAGAACGGATAATGTTAATGTGCACTGACACAATGCCCCAACTGCTGGTGTAATAATCTGGAGAGCCATCACATATAACAGTAGGTCACCCCCAGTAGTGATACAAGGGACACTAACAGCTCAGGGATATGTGCAGGACATGCTCCAGCCTCATGTGTTGCCTCTCATGGCAGGGCTTCCAACAGGTATTGTTCAGCAGGAGAGTTCTTGCCCACACATGGCAAAGGTTTTCTTGGAATGTCTTCACCAGATTGCACACTCCCATGACCTGCCTGAGCTCCAGATTTATTGGCAGTCGAGCATTTATAGGACCAGCTGGGACGCCAGATTCGGCAATCTACAAGTGGGATCTAAAGGCCCAACTGCAAATCTGTGGGTGAATTTGACAAAGGATGATATCACCGAAGCTGTATGCCTCCATTGACAACCGTCAAGTCATCTTGTATCCAGGCTAGAGACGGGGTACTCCAGCAAGGTACTAGACCCTACTTTCAATTGTGCAGTTTTCCCCAATAAACTCAAGCATTCACTCAATGTTGTAATCATGGAACATATACCATCATTATACACAAACATGAAGTTTTGAGCTCCTTTTTGGTGCGTTTTTTTGTCATTGGGTATATGTATATATCAACCACAAGAAACATCAAACCATCACAAGACCACCAGGCTCTTACCGGCTCGACAAACTCAAATTTCTTCTTCTCCTGGACCTCCTGAATTTTGAAGACATACTCCAGTGAAGCATCGTAGAAAAGCTGCCTCTCCTTATCAATCTGAGCGTCAGCCTGTGAAGTGACAAACAGCAGTGTTGACCTGGAGAAAGATAGAAACTCATGGCTGCTCACTTCTAGCAGGCGTTTCGGCTTGTCGGTTACATCAGTAGCTTTTCGCTTAGATGTAGCTACTATGGAACCAGAGCAGCATCTGTGTACAAGCTCACACGTGAGATATGGAGTACAGTTCTGACTATATATATCTATATCTATATATATACAGGGGTTGGACAATGAAACTGAAACACCTGGTTTTAGACCACAGTCATTTATTAGTATGGTGTAGGGCCTCCTTTTGCGGCCAATACAGCGTCAGTTCGTCTTGGGAATGACATATACAAGTCCTGCACAGTGGTCAGAGGGAGTTTAAGCCATTCTTCTTGCAGGATAGTGGCCAGGTCACTACGTTATGCTGGTGGAGGTTCATCCTTCTTGGTGGTATGCTGACATTACCCTGGATACCGTGGCTCTTGATACATCACAAAGACTTGCTGTCTTGGTCACAGATGCGCCAGCAAGACGTGCACCAACAGTTTGTCCTCTTTTGAACTCTGGTATGTCACCCATAATGCTGTGTGCATTGCAGTATTTTGAGCAGAACTGTGCTCTTACCTGCTAACTGAACCTTCACACTCTGCTCTTACTGGTGCAATGTGCAATTAATGAAGATTGGCCACCAGGCTGGTCCAATCTAGCCATGAGACCCCCACACTAAAATGACAGGTGTTTCAGTTTCATTGTCCAACCCCTGTATATATATATATATATATATACACATTTGTAGCAATTTTGGATACAATACGTTTATGGGCAGATAAACAGCTGGTGTATGGAATGTTTAGCATTTCTCTACTAACGGTGGTATTAATCATGATACAGCATAAACCCCAAGTTCCCAACAACATATATCACGGTCAAACAAACCCATCATTTGTTATTGGGACTACTTTATTATGGAAGTAGAAAATGCCACCGACTGCAGATTTCTGCAGATTTCTTTGAGCAGAGAGCGGAAGTTTTAAAGATACAGGAGAGATACCGAATTAAAACTCAATTATTTTACTGTTATATATTATAAATGCTGAGGCATCTGTGTAATTAACTGAGTTCTACATATTTTATTCTTTATTGCTGGCACAAGAAAGTAATAACTTCTTATTTTGGACGTCAGATTATGTCAATTATAGAACAGTACCTTTCCGTTTGTACAGTGCACTGTGTGTCTGGTATTTCTGATTCATATTCATAAAAGCACTAGATGTGCCGTCTAGCACAGGAGACACAGAAGTGATGCCAACACAGAGTCTTTAATCATGATCGTCTGGGGTTGGGATTTAAATAACTATGACAAAGGGGTTATTTTCCTCTGCATGTCTGACTCACCTCTTGGAGTGATGATTCTTTTTTCTTGGAGGACAGGTTTAGATGCTTCTCGAGGGTTGAGTAGTACTTCTCGGTCTCTTTGTCGAACTTCTTTTTTCCTTCCTATCAGAGGTGAAAACAATTGATTAGGCCTCATCACACTGGTTACTGTAGAACTGGGCACATGGAGAAACAACTGTGCAGTCTTCAACAATTAGAATTAGAATTAGTGAATAAATAACAGAATGTACTACATAATAGATCTAAAGAATAATTACTGAGCAATAAAATGGTTTTAAGAGTTTATGAATTGTTGTATGAAGGGTTGAATTGTATTTTAGGCACATTCTTGTTCATTTATTAATTTATTTATTCATTTATTTACTCATTTATTCATTTATTTACTCATTTATTTACTCATTTATTCATTTATTTACTCATTTATTCATTTATTTACTCATTTATTAATTTATTTACTCATTTATTCATTTATTTACTCATTTATTCATTCATTCATTCATTTATTTATAGTTGCACTCAGAAGGAGCTGTGGGATTGTGGTGCTATTGGGAAGGAAGATAAAGGTTACCAGGACCAATAAATGATGATACATGTAAAAACGATGATAAATGTGACTGATATGGGCAATATTTATTAAGCTACACATACAGAAGTTGTGTCTCTTAGTATGATGTTGGGCAATGCAACATGTCAGACGTCTTAGCATCGAGCTGTAGAGGCTCCTAATGGTGTCCTGCTATAATCACCAGAAACAATAACAAAAAATTTATGGAACTACACATACAGAAGTAGCTTGCTTATGCAATATGCCAGATGTCTAAAGAGTTGTAGACATTGGTGTCCTGCTATAATCCATCCCATGCATCTTGAATATTCTCACACAGTTCCTGCAGATTGTACAGTAGGGGTGGGGTTGGAGTGACACCAGTGACAGCAAACCGTTCATCTTGGCGCTGACCACGGTGCCTCCACACACAGATTTGTTGGTCGTCTACCCCAAGACAAAAGTGGGACTCATCACTGTAGATGACCCGCTGCCATTCTGAGTCACTCCTTGACAGTCTGGCGTGACACTTTTGCAAGCTTTGGTGATGCAGACGTGGTGTTAAGGGCAGTCGTCAGAGCAGTCTGCATGCATATAGTCCTACGTTTTGCAGCCAGCCAATGGTGCTAACAGGACGACTCATGGGGGGCCTCGCTGCTCACTGAATGTCTGCGGTTGTGGCTGTCGGGTCAGTTGGGTACAGTGAAAAGGCCCGCCCTTGCTCACGTCACATGCACAGCTGGTTCATATAGTTCACATATATAAACGCACTGGTAGTATTTTGGTAATTTTTTGTGGGGGGTCCTAGGCAGTGTGGGGTCCTCGACACTGTGGAAATCCTACTGACTGGTACTGATGCTAGTTGCAGTGGCAACAAAATGTTTGGTTTAACAATTCTCTGTCTGGAAATGTTCTTTTCAAACCTCGTTATAAGCTTTTTCACACATTTATAGAGATTTGGATATAGAGTTCTTCTGGCTTCAGTTTGAGAAATGAGTAACAATTCACTCTTTCCATAGAACTCTTGGACAATTAAGCAACTTTTAATTTTATATGCTATAAAAAGGAATCGTGTTAAAAAAAAAATTTTTAGGGACCCCCAGGAATTTAATATGACATTCAGTCCAAGAGATGACTTAGGAAGTGTTCGACCCACCAGGACCCCTTCTATGTTGTACCTTGAATATACCCCATATGCAGCGTAACATCATGAACACATTTATTTTCAGGGACCCCCCAATAATTTGATTTTCAGACATTCAGAAAGTCCAACAGTTTAATTAGACAGCCCTAGACACCCACCCCGCCACCTCTGGGACACCCATGCACTTTGATTGTGCCCTAATGAATAGCATAACGTCATTAACACATTTATTTTTAGGGACCCCCCATAATTTAGATTTTAAGACATTTAGGGGTCTGGGAGTTTAATTAGTAAGTTCCAGATCTCTCAGGGCCCCCTGTAATTCACACCTTGGTCTTATTTGACTCATTAAGCCAGTCAGGTGTAGACAACTTCGCGACCCTTTAAACCTCTCACAGAGTCATGCTTACACTTCCCATGGGCTCACCTAATTTGGCGAATGATATGTATTTTTTTAACAAGAAAAAACTATAATAGATATGAAAGCTGAAGTCAGAAAGCTTTTCAATGACCAGCCTACAGCTGGCCTTATTTTAGACTGGTTAGAGATGCATAGCAAAACCCCCACATCACTGCCAAGGACCTACAGTTCATATATATCGTCGCTGTCCAAAGAACAACATGCATCTCCATTTTTGTTGATTTTTACTTTTATGTCTCATTTGATCACATGAGCTGCTGTTTACACTGTGTGGGAATTCCAAAACTGTTTGGAAAGACGTCTGGTTCCATTGACTTCAATTCAAATTAACTGAGGTTTTTGGCCTTTCCTGTAAAGTTACCATTTTGGAGATACCTGTTTTTCTTTAGACAGCGACTATATATATATATATATATATATGTGTGTGTGTTATTATTATTATTATTACTATTATGAGTATTATATATTACTAAAGAGCTAGAACAATCAGAAGTACGTTTAGAAAAGTACTGAGTAACATTTCATGAAAAGAACATGTCAGGTGTTAAGCTAAGCTGTGGCTTTATTATCCTATGGGGTTGTGAGGTAGCCAGTGTTAAGGAGATGGAAGGAGGAAAGGATTCTACTTATCAGTACAAGTTATGGAAACCTGCAGTCAGAGAAGAAAATGTACTTGAGAATCCAGCATGAACCATTCCAGGAAAAGCACACCAAAAATTATGGGTAAGGTCCTCGCCATTCCCAGACATTAATGTTACAATCAAATCTGGAGCTAGATGCTGTGCATGCAAAACAATCTCTGCACAGTTCCGCACTAGAGGTGTTCTGCGAGGTTCTGTGCAGAAGGTGGCGTTGACGGCTTTTCACTTAGAAAATCAACTAAATGTGTGATTTCTCCAACATTGCCCACATTTTCACATCCTTCTGTGAGCTGTGACAGCACTGCTGTGCCACTAGGTGGAGCTCTGTGTCTGCATCTATATCTGGGAACCATTGTTTTGACCACGGAGAGATTACCTTGTGCTATCTCCTGTACTATTTCAACCTGTGATTTACAGCAAGGCTATTTCAGAGCAAGATTATCTGTTGAGTGGAAGAACGCCACACTACCCAAGAGAGAAACGCTTCTCAAACTGAGCTCAAGGCTTGTAGCATGCTTTGTCTAAAACAACTCTCTTGGCCTTGAAAACCTCACCTTGTTTTCACCAGACAGAGGCACAAGCAGCGATGTTCTGACTTCTACTTTCATGAAGTTGAAACTAAAACACTTCCCCATGAATGTGGGCAACATGACGACATGCTATCATTTTTAGGGCTGCTGTTGACAGGTATTTAGTGATCTAGTGATTTAATCTATGGGTTACTTCACTATTACGGTAAATTATTTACAATTAAGGCCTATATGAAAATATTGCCACTGTCCAAAGAAAAACAAGTATCTCTCAAATGGCAACTTTACAAATAAGGGTGTTATAACCTTATTTAATTATAATGTAAATCAACTGGAATTTTGGCAAGCAATTTTGGGCCGTTTCTGTTGGTCCATTCATCATCACACTGTAAACAGCAGCTGTTGTGTTCAAATGGTGCATAAAAGTAAAAATCAACAAATAAAAAGTACTGTTGCATCAACAATCATTAAAACAAAGGACCAGTTGACTCTATAGTTGGACCTGAGTTGTTATATATAAGAAAGATGATGTCATATGGGACATATATAGACGAAAGGCCTTTTGATAGTCTAGAATAACTTTAGCCAATTTAACACTGCTTCAACCTGCTTTAACCTGCAAAAGCATGGCTTATTAAACCTACAGCAAGAACCACCACACAGAAAACAAAGATCAACAAAAATCAGAGACTACCTTTATGGGGTTTTTTTTGTGGTAGGTTGAAGTTATAATGATGGTTTCCAAACCTAAACTCAAAAAGCTCTCCTCCTTGAGAGAAAGTAAAGTGCTTTGTTTTGCACTTATATTCATAATTACCTTTCTTCTCTATAGGTATGAGAGCTGGGCTGGGGTTGCCAGGTAGTGCGGGTTTGCTTTATATATGTCTGTGTATTTATCTCTCTAGGTATCTGCACTAGCCCTTGTTCGGGCAGTGTCTGAGCTCATGGCAAGTTTAGGCTCTAACCTTCCTGCACTAGCTGGAACATTATCCAACAGAACACTAAGCACGGTTGTAAGTCGCTCTGGATAAGAGCGTCTGCTAAATGCCTTAAATGTAAATGTGAAGGTCCACTCTTGTTTCAGATCTGAAAAATTAACTGGTTTATTAACATGAAAGGATGTGTACAGTTACATCACAAACAGAGCCGCTTGAGGTATGCTAAAGCACATTTGGACAAGCCAGCTTTATTTTAGAATAAGGTGCTGTGGACTGATGAAACTAAAATAGAGTTATTTGAGCATAACAAGGGCCGTTATGCATGGAGGAAAAAGAACACAGCACTCCAAGAAAAACACCTGCTACCTACAGTAAAATTTGGTGGTGGTTCCATCATGCTGTGGGGCTGTGTGGCCAGTACAGGGACTGGGAATCTTGTTAAAGTTGAGGGACACATGGATTCCAATCAATATCAGCAGATTCTGGAGACCAATGTCCAGGAATCAGTGACAAAGCTGAAGCTGCGGTGGGGCTGGATCTTCCAACAAGACAACGACCCTAAACACTGCTTAAAATCTACTAATGCATTAATGCAGAGGAACAAGTACAACGTTCTGGAATGGCGATCTCAGTCCCCAGACCTGAATATTATTGAAAATCTGTAGTGTCACTTAAAGAGAGCTGTCCATGCTCGGTAAACATCAAACCTGAATGAACTAGAGATGTTTTGTAAAGAAGAATGGTCTAAACTACCTTCAGCCACAATCCAGACTCTCATTAGAAGCTATAGGAAGCATTTAGAGGCTGCTATTTCTGCGAAATCTACTAAATATTGAGTTAAGGTTTTTTTTTTTGGTGCCCAAATTTATGCACCTGCCTTATTTTGTTTAGACAATTATTGCACACTTTCTGTAATTCATATAAACTTCATTTCACTTCTCAAATATCACTGTGTTTGTCCCCTATATGATATATTTAACGGAATTTTTTTTATCCAAACAATCAATGCTTTATAAAGGTAAATCAGGAAAATTAACAACGCTGCCCAAACTTTCGCACCCCACTGTATCTGTCAAGAACGTCACTGTGAAGAGAACACAGACTAAAGAGTAGGATATTCAGGACTGGTGACAATCCATTTGGAATCATTATGATTTGAATCAATAGAAGCTGAAACTGCAAACAACTTTTAAGACTGAACAAAAAGAGAAACTCAAGCTTTGTTTGATGGTACACTTAATATCTGCATAAAAGTAGACCTGCTGTTCAGTAACAAACTACTTTAGTAACCAAATTATTTTATTACAATTTTATTAAAATAACACCATCCCATGAAAACCATCCCATCTAGCAGGAATCATTGCCAGAACAGGCTCACATTATCTACAAGTTCTAATAAAGTTTTAAAGAAAATGTTTTAGTTTTCATGTTACAAAAAGAAGTTTAATTTTAGATAATATCCCTATAACTAAGACATAACGGTTCAGAGTATAACGTTTGGAGGATGGAACATTTTTAGAACAAATAATTTTTAGCATGGTTGGTTATTACAAATGGTTGAGCATGTGGAACATAAACTAGAACTAAAACGTTGTTTTTGAACATTAACATGTGATAACACCTTTACAATGCGAAGGCTTCTTTATTAAAAACGGAAATTAAGTAAAAATAAATTTGTTCCATTTTCATATCTGTATGACAAAAATCAACCACAAAAAGTGATCAACCTACAAAATCCTGTTTCTCAAGGCACTACCAAGTTCCAACGGGAAGTCAGTCCTTTGCTGTTGTGACATAACACTGTGTGTGTTTACATGCCCTTAACAATCAGATCAGAATTGATTTTCTGCAGTGATCTGCAAACTGCAGTTATAATTTCAGAAGTTACTAGTGGTCATGTAAACAGCATACTGCCCTGATTTCTTAGATAAGAGGTCTAGAGATCACAGTTTAGCTCATTAATCAGGTTTCTCTGTGTATGTACACTCTTACTCTGATTTCTTTCATTTTTTCTCAGTCTGAGAAACAAGCTACGGTACCAGGCAGGCAGTGTTTAGCACAGCAACTGCAAGATGCCAACAAAACACTTTGGCAAAATAAAGGCTTCTAGATGATATATGTTCATCTTTTAATATAAAATTACTTGTTTAAACAGAACTGCCTAGTGATGTTTTTACTTCACGTCATCTTCTGTCAGTTTATTGGCTGGCTGCAAAGCAAAAATCCAATTACTGCCTGACTCATGTTGGACCGGAGTTCCCCTTTATCTGATTGCTTGAGTGCATGTAAACATGTTAAACTGATTACTGACAAAATCTGATCCTCTGCAGTTATCAGATCATTGCGTCCGTGTAAACACACTCACGGATTTGTCAAAGAAGGCCTGTGAATAACAATAGTAACATGCTGCCGATTGGACATCAGAGCACTATGACAGTAATTCATTTACTGTTTGATTGTTCCTTCTGATAAACCATTATGGCACCATTAATACCAATTTCTATTTGCCTTTTTGAGTGGTGCTGCCATTTCTTTGGTGTATTTTACCCATACCAACTTGTTCAATCTCAGAAAAACAATCATGACACATATCATATTCAACAGGTTTCATGATACATTTGCATTTCCTTACCTTCCCCACCTCCCCACCCCCCACATTCATGGCTGGCTGTCTCAGTTTATCTGTTCTCCTATAGCTAAGTGAGAGCACTGATGCACTGCTAATCAGAGCTAATGCTAATTTCCTACCCAAACAGGCCCTGCGCTTCATTCACGGCCTGACAGACAGGTAGCCTTTATAAATACCGATGCCCATGAACGGCTCAGGAGAGGCCTGTCAGCGAGCCCACCTGTCGAGCTATCTTTATTTCTGCTGTCTCTCTCCCACGGCTGCCGCGTCTGAGCGCTTTTGAGCCAAGGCTGCGGGCCAGCAAAAAGCAGGGCTCTCAGAGCCAGGCAGCTCAAGTGCTTCTCTGACCTCTTACGGCCAAACAGGTTCAGGGCCTGTTCAGAGCGCTTAGGCCTCGAGGCAAAAACATGGTTCCCTCTATTAGTTATTATTGCATTAGCATGTTTCCTGTACCACTATCGGTTCGATCTGCAGCCAGGACTCGCTACAGTTCACTTCTACAACGGCCTCATGACTTGACCACTGTTGAAGAGCACCACAAGGAAGACCTGGCTTGAGGCAAACACATAGCGCTGCTGCAGTCAAAACCCTGCAAGACATCTATTGCAAATTAGGCCAGAACGCAAAATGATTCTGAGACCGTATGAGTCAGGGCCATGTCTTGGGCCAGAATTATTTTGTTACCTGACGCATGAAAGCCTAGGTCAATTTGAAAAGTCAGTAGCAACTTAACTACAGCCCTTGTGCTCAAGAGGTTGCAGTTATGTTGGGAAACAACAAAAGCCACTTCTTGGTCAAAAGTATGTGGACACATGAACGTCCCACTTACCTCCCACTGCCATGGACATCAATATGGAATTGAAACAAATACACTCATGGCCAAAAAACAGTTTCACAAATAGCTGCACCCAGAAGAATGAACCAACCAGATCGGACTTGAAGAAACTTGGTGGGTGGGTTTGACCTTGTGAGACATGCAAACGATTCGCCTGCTCATGTGATGTAACCAAGGACTGGTACCTGACTGACATTTAGCAAACAATGATGCCCTCTATTAATTCATTAAGCTGATCAATAACATCACTTACGGTACCGGTTTCATTGGTCATGTTAATAACAGGAAAAACAAAATACACATTGTTTTGCTTTGTGCTATGAAACCTTATACTCTCATGTTATAATGGTTTATGTACAGGGGTTGGACAATGAAACTGAAACTGGTCTCATGGCTAAATTGGACCAGCCTGGTGGCCAATCTTCATTAATTGCACATTGCACCAGTAAGAGCAGAGTGTGAAGGTTCAGTTAGCAGGTAAGAGCACAGTTCTGCTCAAAATACTGCAATGCACACAACATTATGGGTGACATACCAGAGTTCAAAAGAGGACAAACTGTTGGTGCACGTCTTGCTGGCGCATCTGTGACCAAGACAGCAAGTCTTTGTGATGTATCAAGAGCCACGGTATCCAGGGTAATGTCAGTATACCACCAAGAAGGACGAACCTCCACCAGCATCACGTAGTGACCTGGCCACTATCCTGCAAGAAGAATGGCTTAAAATCCCTCTGACCTCTGTGCAGGACTTGTATATGTCATTCCCAAGACGAACTGACGCTGTATTGGCCGCAAAAGGAGGCCCTACACCATACTAATAAATGATTGTGGTCTAAAACCAGGTGTTTTAGTTTCATTGTCCAACCCCTGTATGTATACACAGTGGCAAAGGCTTACAGTATGTCTAGGATAATAAAGGCCTTATAGTGCTTAATGCACTTATAATGTTTTCTGAATAGCTGATTCAGAGAAACTGTTACAGAAAGCTGTTTCATTCTGCTGTAAAGTTCTATCTTGGTGGTTTTTAAGGTGGACTGCATAACTCCTATTACTATTGCAAGTGCTATTTTAGAGTTTGATGTCTTCACTTTTATTCTAAAGCAAAGCATTAAGAGAAACATAAGGAAAACCTTCTATAAGTAGTTGTGTCTAAACTTTTGACTGGTACTGTATGTCTATTACAGGCTTCAATATTAAAGTTCTGAATATTTGGCTGTTTTGATTAGTGTAAGACTGTAGAACAGTCCATATAAAGTTCACTTTGCCTTCCCAGAAGCCCTCAGTGTGGTATTTAAAAAACTCTCACAGTGGCACCCACATACATTTCCCCTTTGATTATTCCACTTGTGGGCTCAGCATGCACTGCAGGTGTCAGGCAGATGGTTCGATCTGTACTTGTAAAACGCTGAGAGGATCAGCACCAATAAAGGACCATTTTAAAGGAGAATCAGGCAAAAATGCTTCAGCTGAGAAAAGCAAGAAGGGGCCCGGAGCCGGAGGAATCAGTCAAAGCTTTGCGAAGAGGAAGTAGCTAGTGAAACCAGAGAGTGGCTGTTTATTTTGCTTCCCATGGCCCTCGCATTAACCTCGAACTTAATCTAAATGGCTACTGATACAGCTTGGCTAAACATTATGCTCCAGCAATCTCATCCCGGTTCAACCGTGCTGACAAAAGACTCAGCGAGGACACGGGCGAAAAAGCTCCGCAGCTACGCTCGCAAAATCAATAAATAATTTCACCGGCAGGTTTCTGTATCTCTGCCCTTCCACCGCACCCAGGGAAATGATCCGTTCAAAGATTTTTTGTGCATTTGTCTATATTTAAAGGGCTTTTGTTATATATATATATATATATATAATATTTGACAACATACATATTTATATTTACAATATATAAATATATATTATATTAAAATATGTTTACTCTATTTTTCTTATATATATATATATATATATATATATATATATATATATATATATATATATATATATATATATATATATATGAATAAATAAAAATATATACTACAAGCCGCTTTGACAGACAATCCGGTTTCCAGGTTCGCCTACTTTTTATTAGAGCGTAAAGAAACATGACAACGCACTGCACAGCTTGATGACTTTTTTCGCAGGAAGTGAATGCCACTTAAGCTCGTGAGAAAACAAACACACACATGAAACCCATGCGCCCGTGCACACGTACACAGACAGACAGAATGAAATTAAAAGCTTGAGGCTGTCAGGAAAGTCCTTCCAGAGTCCCTCTGATAACTTCATCGCGCTGACATTTAAAGCACATTTTAGGCAGCACTTTCCATAAGATTCACATAATAAACAGATCAGGCATACAGACAGCACTGTGCAAAAGTCAGGGACCACCCCCTTCATGTATTCCAATTCCAGTAGTAAAACATCATTGCATTCCGTGGTTTCTGCACCAGGAAGAAAATAAAACATGATTAAACATAATTGAAAAAGGGGTCTAATGTTGTCAGTATTTATTATGCCCCTCTTTACCTTTATCACAGCTTTCATTCATTTAACGAGACGCATTTTCAGTATCCCAAAGTAGTTTACAGCCAAACCTCCAGAGTTCAGTCTTAAAGGTTGGGTTAGCATTTTCTGCTTTTCCACCTTCACACATGCAGTGATGTTGAGGTCTGGACTCTGGGGTGGTCAGTCCATTGTTCTAAGATCATCAGCTTCTTTATTATGTCTAGCTCTCTAGTCTCATTTTTTCAGTAAGAAGCTTCTTGACAGCTACACCTCCTTTCAGACCCACCGTAAGTTGTCTAATTACAGTGGAAGGATGGACAGAGCTAAGAGACAGGAATGAAACTTGGTGGGAACGCTTGACATTGAGGGACATGCGAGTTGTTATTTTATTCAGTCACACATGTGTTGTATGCGAGGGCGGCCTTTATGACCCAACAGCCACGACTGTGGACATACAGTTAGCAGTGATGCCCTCCATGAGTCACTAGGTTGGTGCTAGCACCGTTGGCAGACGACTGCATGGCGCAGGATTACATGCACACAGACTGTTACAACGACTGCCCATAACACTACGTCAATGTCGCCCTAGACTGCAATGGTGTTGTGCCAGACTGTCATGGAGTGATTCAGAAAGACAGCGGGTCGTCTTCAGTGATGAGTCCTGCTTTTGTCTTGGTGGAGACGACCGTAGTCAGTGCCAGGATGAATGGTATGTTATCACGTGTCACACGTCCAGAAGGCCTTGTGTGACTACATCTTCACCCCTACTACACAATCTGCAGGAACAGTGTGAGAATATTCATGGGATGGATTATCACAGGACACCATTAGGAACTTCACAACTCCATGCCGAGACGTCTGATATGTTGCGTCAGCAAACATGGTGGGCTGACACCATACTGAAAGACACTACTTCTGTATGTGTATCTTAATAAATATCGCCCTTATCAGTCTACATTTATCATCATGTATTGTTTCTGGTAACCTTTATCTTCCTTCCCCATAGCAAGGCAATCCCACACATACTTCTGGGTGCAGCTGAAGTCAAATACATGAAGGCTGATTCTTGATATTTACACACTGGTGTTTAAATAAGTAAGAATTTAACACGGAAGAAAAGGAGGAAATAAAAAATCCTCCTAAATAAAAGAGCTGCAGTTAAACAGGAACGCAACACTAAACTAGCATCTGATATATCATTCATATCTGTAGTGGTTTTCTGTATTGTATTCATCAGACAGAATTTATGACTGGGTATGTTTTGTGTTTTTTTCTGCACTTTTTATTACCCATTAATGTTTTCTCATCACAATACCCAGCATGCCTTGCGCAAATACATCAAACAACTACTGGGAATTCCCCCCACTGTGATAAAGAAATGCACTGATGTAGAGGATAACAAATAGAGAAGAAATGATATTCAGCTTCCTAGCAGTTATGTTAGCTATCTGACTTGTTCACATGCCAGCTAGAGGAAAAACAACAACAACAACAACATCACCACATCTCAAATAGCCTGCCCTCATGTACCGATCCCAAAGGGATTATTCACGCTACTTTCCATGGCATCAAGGCAGCAGCCCACTTTGTGTTCAAACTTGCGGTGTGACAGCTGATCCACTGATATAGATTAAGACCACAGTGATAATGAACATGCGATACGAATAGCAGGTGTAATAGGATGAGTTAGAGGGTCACAGTTACTGGAGAAGGAGGAGTATGCCACTTGAACAGCAGTGTTATAAACGCTACACAAAGTGACCAGAGTGCTGTAGGGCATCATAAAACAAGTACACCGCCTTGTAAAGAAGAAGACTTGTGTCTGGGGCTAAAACTTCTAAATATAAAACATCCATCTAAACATCTCTATGTCTGCTCCTGGATTTTGTTATCCCCAAAGCATGTTACTGCAAACAATATGAGGTGATGCGAGTGAACCTCACTTACACTCAGATATACGTCCAGCATTCTGCATGCACAGGTGTGGCATAAATGGCTACTATGGCATACCAGATAACGCTAGTTGGCTGCTATGGTACCTAAAGTGGTTCAAAGAGAACTGCAGGGTGGTTGCTATGGCATCATAAGTAGATGCTAAGGTGTGGCTAAGTGGTTGCTATGGTAACCCAGTTCGTTGCTAAAGTGTTGCTAACATGTTGCTATTGTATCCTAATAGTTTGCTAACATGTGGCTAGGTGCTTGCTATGGTATCCCAGACAGTTGCTAGAGTAATGCTAGATGGCTGCTTTGGTATCTAAAGTGGTTGATAGAACAGTCATTGCTATGGCATCACAAGTGGATGCTAATGAAATCTGAATTAGGTGATATGGTGTTGGTAAGTGGTTGCTGTGGTATACTAATTGATTGCTAAGGTGTTGTAAGGTGGTACCCAAGGCATCCTCTGGGGTTACTATGTTACCGTGAAAATCCAGATGGTTGCTATGGTATTGCAACCACTGCTACTGAAGCTAGGGTATGGTCGCTATGATAACAGTAGTATGGTTGCTGTAGTAACCTAACTGATTGCTAAGGTGTTACTTGCTGTTTGTTAGGTAGTGGTCGTGTTATTTCATGCAGTTGCTAGGATGCTGCTAGTTCATTTCAATCAGTTTGTAGCTAGGAGGTTTCAGGTGCTATAGTATCTTACATGGTTAATTAGAGGTTTGTAATGGACTTATAACGTCATGTTTTTACTGTTCCACACTTACCACTTATAGCTAATCGCTAACTAAGTAATAAAAAAAAGCAACAAAAAGCTGCAGATGAGTTACGCCAAAGCACTCAATGGTCAGTGCTGAGTGGCTCTTGCAGCATTATGCTGGTTATCCAGTAAACCTGAGCAGGGGGAACACCTGGGCTTTCAGTGTTTCACCAGGGCTGGTGACAGCTGCTTTACCATCAGCGGCTCCATTCACTCTGCCCTCTGTTTACTGACCTCTCACAGGGTCACTAAGCACTATGACCACTGAGAAAAACACACATGCACACACAATGGTATATAATAGCATAGTACCTGCATAGCCCTTTCTCTCTCTCTCTCTCTCTCTCTGACAGCATAGATAACTGCACAGCAGCCAGTGCCGGCACTTATAGTTCAGTGTACTGTTGTTGTCCTGGCTGTCTACAGAAGTTGTTTTAAAGGTTCATTGTCAAGTGCTGTGATACTGAGATATTGTTAGACCAGTGAACTATATGAGTGCCAGGGTTTTTGCTAGGTAATTGTACTAAATACAATTCGTATACTTCCTTGCACTGGTTAACTGTGCTGTTCTGGATACACCACTATGCCCTTAGTATGCTAAATATAATCATTAGTGCTATTAAAATATAGTTAAATAGAACTAATTGTACTTAATATACTTATTTTCCATTTGAATATTCAAGTTGCATGGGATGGTGTATCGCAGGACAACATTAGCAACCTCTACTCCACACTCAGATATATTCATGTTGCATTAGCAAACATGGTGGCCCAACACCATACTGAGAGACACTAATTCTGTATGTGTAGCTCAAAAAATATTTCCCATATCAGTCTAAATTTATAATAATAGTTCCTGGTATCCTTTATCTTCCTACTACCACTCTTTAACCTCCTCCACACCTTCTCTTACTGAAGATAAGATTCTCTGAAAATATTTCCTGTCAGACTGGACCAGACTGGGCGGGACAGGCGACCTAAGCATTCCCCCCTGATGAATGTTTCTACATGCGTTTGAACAAGGTTGCTGCGGACTGGACCAGACTCAACACGACTGACTACCTAAATCTGGTGCCTGTGCATGATCCCACATGTACATGAAAAGACTGCTGCGGACTAGACTAGATCACACTGGACTAGACTAGGCTGCTGATCGGCCAAGCTGTACCCATACCCATACCAAACTCAAGACAATGCTGAAGCTATCCAGTACACTTCTAGCTACAGCAACTTGAAAAGCTTCACATGTAGCTGTACAGCAACAGGAATCAAAGCTCTGAGCTGCAAAACTCCAGGTTAGTTTCTATAGCCGGGAAGAAAAATCTAATTTAGAAAACAACTTAAATTTTAAAGTGAGTCAGCTCAACCCCAAACTGTACAAATAACCTCACATTCTATATATAGCTCTGTATAAAGCTCTGTTTTGCATCAAACCCCAAACTAAGGCAGCTAAACCTGATGTTAAAGTAGTCAACCATGCCAGGCTGAGTCAGACCGTAAATTCGATGCTGGTCTGTTCCATGCAATTTTACTATGACTGGGGCTTTCCAACGGTTCCAAAGACGGGTTTCTGTCCAACATCATTGCAGAGGTGGGTGCGCAACTAGGGGGCGGAAAGCAACAGCACTCTACAGAATACATCAACAATGACAAGTTGTTGTTGTTCGGTAAACTTCAGCCAATGCAGAGTAGATGGCTGGGGAATGTCTAACATCCTGAGGGGATCGAAATGACATAAAAGTTCTATTTCTCTGATACACTGCTCCCTCCTTTCATTCACTCAGTAACTTGCTCGACCAGCACTCTCTCTCCAACTTTGAATGGTGTGTTTAAAGAGCAACTGACAAATCCTCCTTATTCTGTCTTCAAGGAACCACTCACATGTGAGACTCCGTCTGTCTCTTGTAACTGGTGAGGTTCTGACTGTTCACGTTGAGAGCTGCACTACATAATGGTTCTCTAGCCCAACTCGGCTCCCTTCGTTCTTACCAAACAGCCATTCCAAATAACGTAACATCACCACCCCTAGTAAGATGAGGACAGGACAGACCAACTTAGCAATATCAAATGTTGGACTTTTTCCTCACAATTTTACTTAATTTACCGTTTGCCATGGCTGAAAATCCCACACTTTAAAATATCAGTATTGGTATCGGTATTTGGATAGATTGGATTTGATTTAAATGGAAAACCAGTGATCTTGTGCATCCCTAACTCATAGAGTCAACATTTATTCATTGAGTCAACAAGCATTTACAAACAACTCCAAATCTACATCTACCAAATCTGAAGTTACCCAATTGCCTACCCAATTTTGAGTGGACCACCCCTACGGTAGCCACTTAGACTAATGCAGATCATACAGCCACCCCAGCTTTTCTAGAGCTCTGTGCTATGACTAGGAGAGCACCCCACTTTGGGTAGACCACTGACCCCTACAGTAGCCACTTAGGCTAATACAGATGATACCGTCACCCCAGGTTCTCTAGAGCTCTGTGCTATGACTAGGAGAGCATTGCCTACCCAACTTTGAATGGGCCAATGGCCCCTATAGCTGCCACCTAGCCTGAAACAGATTATAGAGTCACCCCAGCTTTTCTAGAGCTTTGTCTATGACTAGAAGAGCACTGCCTACCAAACTTTGAATGGGCCAATGGCCCCTATAGTTGCCACCTAGGCTGATACAAATGATACAGTCCTACACATAAGTTTGGTCTACCGGATAAAACGATATTTATGATAATATGATAATAAGTGAACACTCTCCTACAATGCACAGTTAAAGCACAGTGGCTGCTTGTTTGGTAAGGTTAACATATTGTGAAAAAGCTACATTCAAAAACTTTTGGCAAATTTTAGTTTTTTAACACTATGTTTGTCTCAGGAAATGAAAAGAAGCACTGCACTAAAATGTCATGCTTAAGTTTGCTCCCTGTAGAGGATGTGATAACTGTTGATTTCACAAATCAACAAAACGTGTCATTTCACCAGGGGCGTTCACACTTTTGCTTACAACTGTTTATTGCCCCACTCCAGCTACACAGCCCTCTCTCTCTCTTTCTCTCTCTCTCTCCCTCTCTCTCACATATACACACACAATTACAGTGAGACAGTTCATACCCCAACACAGTATCACCGAAGTTCTCCCTTTCTCTCCCTCACGCACACATACATAGTCCGAGGACAAGGATAAACAGCCAGAGGACACAGGGACATGTAAATGATATGCAAGCTGCAACCCCTCTTAGCTCCATTTCCTGTTTGGAGCTCCTAATCTTGTCCCACCGAGACCTCCATCTCCAGTCCTTTGTCATTATCTTTCACATGCTATCTCCCTCACTCTCTCCGCTCCCTTTTTCTCCTTTCGTCTCTTTTCGTCATTGCACTGCAAAAGGCCCGAACACAACGTGGTCGGCTTAGAAGCGAGCCTATTGCATCAGCACTATAAAGCAAATGAGCACTTCAACAAATCTCTGAAATTCCAGCAACATCTCAGGTGTTTCGCTTTGATACCCAGAGGCATTCACACACTCTGATAAATGTCCGGTTCTCCTTTATAATCCCTTTTCCACATTGCAATATGCAGCAACTAAACTGCAATGAGATACTGTTTCTACCTCCAGCAATCCTAACAATTAAAAATGTTTGTGAGCAGTATGGCTCCTGATAAATCAATTACACTTTTATTAAAATCATAAACATAAATAAATTAACATGTAACTTTTCACTACAGAAATTCTATAGAAAGTCTATCATGTACTGTGTTTAAGTTGGAATGATACTTTACACGTGTTATACAGTCTTAAGTTCCATTCAAGTTGGATAAACGAACTGTGCAATTTTCCCAAACTACCCAAATTAATTCCGAATCAAAACATTATTGTGTGGGTGCTTATGTCACCATAATGGGTCTCAAACCTCTGGACAATAGCAACATGTAGTGCGGCTAAATGGCGCACAGACTAGCATTAGGCTAGTAAAGTGGGTTCGTCTTATTACAAACAGGACATTCAAGACATTTCATTCCTGCTCTTTATGACGTGGAGATCTCCAAAAGTTTTTAAGTGTCTACTAGATTAGACGTACATGCCTCAGTTTCCTCAAAACTCTCTGCCTGAAATGCTCTATTAGAGCTCCTATGGCTTTAAGCCCAGTCTACTTTGTTAGGTCGGCTATCAGAGCGTTAACCTGACCAAGTTCTTCCCCCACACTGCTGTGGCTGCTACTTTAATGGTGTCAGTTGTTACTTAGCTGTGTGAACTGTGTAAGGGTGTGTCAAGCTTGTCGGTAGGTGCAAAAGGTCACCAGACAAAAATGTACCTGGCATGTTAAAGGTGGTAGTAACTTCAGGCTCCTCCAGAGAGGGTACTGCTTAAGGATGATGGGGTTCTGAATACCTGTGGGGTGTTTGACGGGATTCGTAGATTGTGAAGAGGTGGTACAGTGATTGGCTAAAAGGAGTGACTGCATTTGAGCCTGCTAAAGGCCATAGTGCGAAGGAAGTAGCTGAATCTGAATTGTGCCAGGGAAGGCATCCACCAAATCTGGCTAAACTTTGTGTCTGAACATTGATGTGGCCTGGACAGCTGTTAGTCCTGCTCATGCATGTATTAGATGCTATCATGTAAGTTTCAGTTAGGGGTGACTATTTTTGTCTGGTGAGCTTATTACTGTATGTCACAGAGAAATAAGGCTGGAAGGCATCCGAGAAAAGTGGTTTCTATGGGAGAGAGTTTCTCTAGCTGTTGTGTACTTTCAGCTTTGCAACTTGTTAGACCAGTTATGTCCACAAAAAGCCATATAACACAACAATAACAAAAGGATAAAACAGAAAAGCATAATCATAGGTCTTCTTTTAGAAGCTGGGTCAAATTAAACCCCATGCTTTAATTACCAGGTTTCGTTTTTACATTATTGCGATGTCAGTTTGAGCAGGACTACTATTACTGATATGGCTCCACGTTTGATGAAATACAGAAAAGAAATTGCTCTAAAATAAGTGGGTTTGACCAATACAGCCACAAACCATGAGAACATATATAAAAGCCAAAAGCGTTTAAAGCCAAACACTGGCTGTAGGAGAATAAAAAGAATGCCTTGCTGAACGTAGTGGGGAAGAACTTAACTGCCCTTCACAGAGCCCTCACCTTAACCACATCCAACACCTTAGGGATGAACTGAATCGCAGCCTGTGAGCCTTATCGCCCGTCATTAGGGCCTACCTTACTAATGTTCTTGTGTCTGAATGGCAGCAAATTCCCAACAGATGTGCTGGAAAGTCTAGAAGAAGGATCTCCCAGGGGAACGGAGTCTGCTAAAAGGGATCTACTGCATTTCAATATACATCATTTTGGAATTAGATGTTCTACAACCAGTAAGGGTGTGGAATTTGGATTTCCACATACTTTATGACATGTAGTGTGTCTGTGTCATAACTCTAAACTACACAAAGGTCATATCCTAAATAATCATGGTGTCCATTGGAAGGTTGTTATTACAGTGTTATAAGGCCTGGCCTGCAGGATTGCCACCACTGGGGAAGCTTCAAAGGCACTGTCATTTAGAATTATTATCTGTCAAACTTGTAAATACACTGGACTGAAATCATGAATCCCATCTATAATAACTCAAATTATGAGTTATTGCCTTCGGTAAGGCTTTAGATGAAGATCAATAAACATTTTAGGAGGTAACCATCCAGAACTGCAGATAATGCACAAACCTCTCCACACAACAGTACATACCCAGGCACACCCAGTCCTGTGGAACAGACAGGGCTGGCGTTCTGGGCTCTGCAGGGACAGGCCCACTTCTTCCCGTAAGTCCCAGCTCCTGGCTTATCTGTTGGTTTTTGACCGCTCTTTGGCTCTAACTAGACAGAGACAAATATTGACTGCTCCGTGCCCAGAGCGGCAGCAATGGATGACTGTGACGGAACTTCTTCCGTGGCCTCCCTCATGGCTTCCATAACCCCTCTCTGATGTCTCTTGATGTCTGGGTGAACTGACTTATTACTGCCACAGAGAGGAGGAGAGATGCAGAAGAGGAAAGGAAAGGAATGACACACTCGCGTCTTCCTTTGTAACTGGGGTACTCTAGCTGTCAAAGACATGTCGAGAGAAGAGACGAGGATTGACAAACACAGCATCTATTGAGAATACTAACCTTGCATAAATTAACATTGCTTAGTACCTGGTATCCTTTTGCAAAGCTATAGAGGGTTTTGATTGGGCTTTCTTGATTCACATGAAACTAGGATGGTTGGTCCCCCAGAATAAACTCTGAGAACTTGTGCTGGAGTTCTGGGCAGCTTCTGCCTTATGCAAGAAGGCCACTGTGAGGAGAAAGGGAGTGACGGGCATGGGACTCTAAGAGATGTGTATATGCCTCATCGCCAAATAAACGAGCAAGTGGTGTACGAGTGTCTGGTCCATTGTGCTTCGTGCTTCACCTGCCTCTAAAGCTCACTATCCGGGCTGGAGCCGGAAATTCTACCCTCTCTGGCTTCAAAGCGTTACATTGTCCACCTTCCAAACTGAAGCTAATTCACAGACCCATTTATATAGATACCAAATGCTATATACATAAAACTTCGCCTTCAAGAGACATAGTGCAAAATGTAAACAAAAGCAGAATGTAATGATGTGCGAGGTAACAATTAAAACTGTAAAAATATAACTGTTGTAATATATCGTTAAAAAACAGGTATCTCCAAAATGACAACTTTAAAGGAGAGGGCAAAAACCTCATTTGATTTGAATTGAAGTCAATGGAACCAGACGTCTTTCCAAGTAGTTTTGGGCCATTTCTGTTGGTCCATTCTTTATAAAAATTCCAGACAATGTAAACAGCAGCTCATGTAATCAAATAAGGCCTAAAAGGAAAAATCAACAAAAATGGAGATACATGTTTTTTTTTTATTGGACAGCGACAATGTACAAGTACCGTTTAACCTCAGTAGTACATATTTTACCTTGGTACTACTTCACACATGTAAGTAATATGTACTTATGTTTACCCAAGTGAATCAATGTGGTTCTTTGGCACTAATGCCATATATTTAGCTTACAAAATACATAGTTACACGTGTTCATTACATTAATCATTAGTTCACTTAAATTAAGTACACTTTTTTCTTCAGAGAACATTTGATAAACAAATAGAGAATATTTGTTAAACAAAGACAACAGCATTTCAAATACTAAACATGTATGTAAATGTTACTAAAACATAAGAATTTTGAATATGATAACAGCAACGGGGATGCAAAACTTTGGTCAAGTTGTGTAATGTTATAAAACACCTAGTGGAACATCTCACTAATCTATTTCAGTCACATCTCACTTCTAATTATCTTAAAACTAATTAGGTTAATTGGCAACATGCCAGTAACAGGCAGAGATATAAAAAGATCATTCCAGAAAAGCTCAAGAGACGTTCTCTGGGATAAAGAGGAGAGAGGCAATCCAGCATTAGTGCACATGGCACGGGTGACTGGACATCTGAGAATGCACTATGCACTAGAATGATTTATGCAGGTTGTGGAGCAAAATAACGATGTGGCCATCCAGATGATGTCTTTTTCAGGGAAGGCCTTGTGGAGTTAAGGAAACAGTACCAAACCACATTCCGCATATTAAACAACAGCATGTGTCTGAGGTAAACGAGTCCAGTGTTAAACTGACTTCCCTGTATTCCAGCCCAGTCACGCACTGAAAACACGTACCTGTGACGAACACAGCCATAAACGTGACCCTGTCCCAACATTTTTGAAATGTGTTGCTGAAATTAAATTCATAATGGGCATATATTTTCAAATAGCACAGTTTTAATATTTGATATGTTGTTATGTTAGCAACTAAATGAAGGATTAAAATGATTTACACATTATTATGTTTTTATTTGCATTTTGCAGAGTATCCATTTGGAGACAATAACTGGAAAGGACTGTAGCAAACTGGAAAAGGTTTTGCATCACTCTGTATATTTGAATTCGGAATAGTTAATCAGAGAATATCTGGTTAACTGTGAAGATAAAGAAATAAATGAACTCTAGCTCAAATTAGCATAACTTTAACTTAAATGTTACAAGGATAGCACTGAAAAATGTTTTACTATTCAAAAATTTCGTTTTCATGTCACATGAGTAATGGAGGTTGGCTTTTTTATGTCCATGCTTTTTAGCAGATTTGCTTTCAACGTTTCAAACACATCTGCAGCAATATTTTTTTTCACACCGCCGTCTTAAAAGTTGATTGCAGTTTCCGCTTCTCATGATTTAAGTTCTCCTGAACACATTCAGTGAACATGGGGTCTGGATTACAGGTGTGGTCAGCACATTGTTCTAAGAACACAAGCACCAGTCATTTCAAGCCAGCCTGAGAGAACAGCACTGGCAGCATTTGGTCTTGTTTGTGAAGGTGGAATGGCTTGATATGATCAAGGCTTTGAATCATTTGCATGTCTCACAATGTCAAACCTACCCACCGAGTTTAATTCCTGTTGGTTGATTCCTTCTGGGTGCAAATGTTTGTGCGACTGTCCTTCTGAAGGTGAGTATAACTTTCTGGTGCTAACAAAAAGTACCGCTAATCTAATTTGTAGTTTTAATATAAAACTTGGTGGAACTATTTCAACTTGTGTATCAGTACTGCAATAATACTGATCATTTTAGTCATACTTTTGCACCGTTTCATATCTCAGTCCGAAATGAGATTTAAATATATTGTGTGGTTATAAGTGGTTAAATAACAAAAGGATAAAAGGATAAAACAGTGGTTATAAGTGGTTAAATGTCTACCATGGTGGCACAGCAAAACTCCATCCAGCTTAACAATGCTTTAGATTGAATGGTTAAGTTTGTGTCCATGTAGACATCAATACCATCAGGAGGGTGAGGGGGCCAAGCAGCTGAGGCTTACCGAATCTACCAACTGGCCATGCGAACCCTCCAGCTGGCCGCAGAAAGTGTTCAGCGATTGCGGAGTGAGGAAAGCCATTCTGGACTTTCTGATTGGCAGTGACTCCCCACTCATACACAGCGTGAGTGCTTTCTGAGTCACATCTGATGTGGGAGAGTGTTTTCTCTGCAGACCCGCTGTGTACCTTTCAAGTAGCACGACTAGTCTGTACCGAAGTTCCAGCACAGCCGATAAGCAATCACACCTCAACGTCATCAGCCATTCTGAAACATCGCCATGTCCCCTCCTCCTACTACCATCATGTTTTTTTCAGGGGAAGGACGGCAGGAGATGTTAGGGAAAGCAAGGGAAGAAAGTGAAGGGGAGGCAGAGAGACAGAAAGAGAGCTTTTAGATGCTCAAGTCCTTCTTCAAACAGTAAGCATGACAGACTTCTGGAACACCTCCCCACTGCAAACACACGGCTGAACACTAAACCACCGGTTGATGAAGCTTTGATACAGTGCAGAGATATTAATTAGCCTGAAATGATTACAAACAGCTGCCTTTATAAAGTAACCCTGAGCTTCCGCAGCACACAGAGGAGCGCCTGAATGGGGAATCAGGTTGGTTTCTGTTTGGGAGCATTTGATGTCTGAGAGCCTTTAATGCCTGATCTTCTCGTTTGATGGTTAGAACACACAGTGCTAAGCAGTAAAGCACTAAATGATTCCGTTTAATATCATAAACACAGGATTCCAAAACATTCCGTTCGTTTCAGACACTTGAGAATTCTTTTCGATTTGTGTCTTTTCAGTACATCACAATTTAAAATCCTCCGTAAACATGAGCAGCTTTTTAAATCATCACAGCCCTCCTGGAGGACAGCACCTGCTCCTCCACTTTCTCCCACAAAGAACTCCTGGAAAAACTCACGGGTTTGACATTCCATCGACTGAGAAGTTGGGAAAATGCAAACGATTCATTCAGAGCGATATCAACTGCCTTTCAGAGATGAATACAGATCATCCATCCTGCCATCCAAGTGTGCTCTTGATTAGATATCCATGATGATGTTGTAGCTTCAGTCAATGTTGGTTTGCATCTTCGTTAATCTGCTTTTGCCATTCTTTTGGGAATCAGACTGCAAAGTATGGATATGCATGAGTACGTAGTTAAGTGAGGGGAAGAATTTGAAGTCCCGGCTTGTGTACTTGTTACAGTTCCTTATGAGAAGATACACTCATCGTCAAAAAACAGTTGCACCAAGAAACCATTTAAGTCGTGTTTCTGACGTAGACAAGGATGGGCCAATACGTTTGTACCTGACTGACCCGACGGCCATGACAACGGACATTCAGCAAGTAGTGATGCCCTCCATGAGCCATCCTGTTACAACGACAGCCCTTAACACCACGTCAATGTCGCCAAGACTGCAAAGGTGTCGTGCCAGACTGTCATGAAGTGATTCAGAATGGCAGCAGTCCCGCTTTTGTCTGGGTGGAAACGACCAACGAATCCAGGTGCTGGCGCACTGCGGTCAGCGCCATGATTGTCACGCGTCCAGAAGGCCTGGAGTCACTCCACCTCCAACCCTACAGCAAAATCTACAGGAACTGAGTGAGAATATTCAAGCTGCATGGGATGGATTATCACAGGACACCATTAGGACCCTCTACAGCTCCATGCTGAGACGTTTGCCACATTGCATTACCAAACTACTTTTATAGATGTAGCTGAATAAATATTACCCATAGCAATCTACATGTATCATCATATATCGTTCCTGGTAAGCTTTATCTTCCCTCCCAATAGCCTGACAAACCGACACTTCTTTCTGGGCGCTATTCTTGGGATGATGAATGTATATCTTCGCTGTCCAATGAAAACCATGTATCTCCATTTTTGACAATTTTTACTTTTATGTATCATTGGATTACATGAGCTGCTGTTTACACTGTGTGTGAATTTCATCATGATTGGAGGAACAGAAATGGCCCAAAGATGATTTGGAAAAAGTCTGGTTCCATTAACATACATTAGAATTAAATTGGGTTTTGGCCTCTCCTGTAAAGCTGCTATTTTGGAGATGCTTGTTTTTCTTTGGACAGCAATGATATTTAGTCAAGGCTAATAAACAAAGCAACAGAAGTAGTTGTAACTGCTTGTATATGAGATAGAAATGTCTTTGTATTGTTGCAAACACACATCCATCTCTCTGATCACATGAGAAAGCTAGGCACGGCACGGCAGCGAGGCAGGTTATCATTGATGTCTATACACAAAGTTAATTTAAGCTATAAACGCGCAATAGAGATGTTTGTAGTATATGAACATGCAAAGCAAGCAGCAACTGCTTTAACCTCACAAAACGGTGTAAAATAATGAGCACTGTGAAAACGTAGCATCGCACCACGCACACTGTGCTGCTTCTGGCTATACAGACACCTGAATATTAAAACTGGAGAATGCACATTCTTAAACTACCAACTGTACACAGCTTTACAAGACAGGACCAGGACCAAACATGGACACCTCTGACCTAAAGTGTGTATGTATAAGACATGGAGAAACTGCTTGCCATAAAAGGCAGGCTGACAAGACCAGCAAGTTTCAGTTTTTGCACTTCCTGGTAGACCATAGCTGATAGGCTGTTCCTCCTAAGCTCTGATCTCGTTCCCATTTCGCACCAGCTTGAGAAAACAGAGGCTTCGCAGCATTCCTCTTGAAGCCCTTGTTCATGAAGGTGTGCGGCTCTTCTGACAGTGCTCGTTATGATCAAGGCCTTTGCGAAGCCTTGATCTTGAGTGCCTCCTACTGAGCCCAACAACTCACAAACACACCGCAGGCTGCGGAGCTCCGCACTACAGCAGGACCTGCCCAGGGAAACGCAGGGCTGCGTTCGACATCAAGTCACTACGTGGCAGCAGGAGGGCCGATTCATCTGACATTAACTTCTAAATTCCTAAAAGTGCTTTACAACCATCACATACAGAGATCATAGAAACGTCAGTAGCACTGCACTCAAACCCTGCTGCATAACACTGACATGACCGTGTCAACCACGTGCCATGGCAGATGGCCAGGACTCGTCCTGGATTCCACCCAATGTCCCAGGTAAAAAAAAAAAACACAACACAATCCTGTGAAAATGATCCTATCCCTCTTTCTGTCCCCATTTTGATTAACATGACTCCACTTAAGGCCAATCCCTATAGACGGTTTATACACTAAGGGAGTTCTAGATTGACAAACAAACAAGCTATACTGAAGTCCAGAGGAGGAGGATATGCAGAAATACTAGTGTTGCTGTGGAGTGCTTGGGACACCACATAGGTTGCCAGGTCCATGTGTTTTCCAACTTAGCTCTATTAGTTTGAAGACTGTGTCTCAGGATAACTCTATAAAGTTGTAGCTTCGGGTGAACAGCTTTTAAACAGTCTTTAAACTGTAGATTTTTGCTTGACCTGGCAACCCTACAGCCCTAAAAGAGTTGCTCCTCAGGAGTTCTTTGGTAAAGATAATGGTTCTGTTTAGAACCATGAGGTCTGGATGTTTTCCTGCTTAAATGGTTGTATGGTGAAACGGTTCACCGGACTAATGCAGACTGTGTTGTAGATGGTTACATATAGAACCTTGTTGCAAATGAAAAAAAAAATTGATCCCATGAATCATTTGACCATGCAAAAGAACCATTTAAAATGTTTTCAACCATTTGACACATCCCAGCCATCCACCCTGGTTCCTACGCCTATGCATGTGACCATGACAGTTGTCCTAACAGATGGGAGGATGGTTGATATCATGTTAAACCAGAACTCACTTAGTAAAGACATGCATGTGACAAAATGTCATCCAGTCCTGTTTTCAGGATCAGGGTTCTGGTGCGTTCTGCCCATTTCCACCCCCATTCATGATGGATTTATCACAGCATAGGACATCTGCCGTATGATTATGGCATGCACATATCAGTTTTAATAAAGCGCTATAGGCACACTTTTATTTCATTCATAGTAACCACACAGTATTTCCTAACCCTGGTTCTGGAGTCCCACTGACCAACACATTTAAGGGCTTTCTCTGCTCTACATGTCGACTTTATCTGGGCAAGCGTTTGTTCATGAGCTGACTGGTGGGTCAAAAATGTTGGGACGCTGAAACACACAAAAATGAGTATCGCCATGGGGCCTTCAGGACAGAGACTGGGAAACGCTGATATAGAAAACCTCTCATATAAGAACCATTGATATAAGAGCCATTGATTTGAAGCATGTAGTAATATTTCGATGTGTGGGTAGTGCATGTGTGAGCGAGAAAAAAAATGATCAAAGACATAAAAGAGCTCTCTCGATACTTTTTATATCATCTGAAGACTCGCAACTAGCCTACAGCCCTCTCTTTCTTGTGGATCGGAGAAATCAATAAGGAGTTTGACCGGACTGTAACAGGACAGACAGCAATCACCCACTTTGACAAACCTACAAACTTATCACTAAAGCAAATTACATAAATTAGTCACAAGCAGAAAAGGAGGAAGCTGTTTCAAAGGCCTTTACATTATCAGCCTACTGGGCCCAGGTGGAGATAACTCACCAACAAATAAGACTGCTTTGATGTGGTTTTAGACGAAAGCACTGATACAAGTCAGGCCTAAAGATGTAGGGTTAAGGCCTTTACACATACATCACGTTTTATTTGTGTGATTTATGCAGAAACGTGTACAGCCACTTTTCCACCACATGGCGTGGATCCTCGGCTGTAGTACCAGCTTTGCATCACAGATATAGTGCCCCCTCAATGTATGCATCAAACGTCCATGACATTGGGTGGTTGGGGGGTGGGGTTTTTATTTTATATTTCTTATTCACAATTATTTAGATTTGATATTATACAAGCAACAATAATAACTGATAGAATAACTGATGGAAATAGAAAGAGAAATAACAAACGAGCGCAGAAAGTAGGCCTATAAATAAATAGCCAAAACAAAAGCTGGCAATCAATTTTATTGTTCAAAAATAAATAAACAAATAAATAAATTTGGTAGATATTCCATATCTATTGGACCCAGCCACTATCTGTGGAGGGTTCTGAATTCCTCCATTTAATTGTAACACACTTCAGGTAATAATATTCCTAGGAGATATTTCTTAGACCTCCCCTCCTCTGAACCATTACTCCGAGCATTGCCACTACAGGATCCGACGGGATGTTCAGATGGAATTCTTCCTTAAGAGAATCACATAATTCTTTCCGAAAGGCCTGTATCTCGGGGCATAGCCAGGATACGTGAGTATGGTTTCCTTTCTCAGAAATCTGCAGGGGTACTATTCTACACCGTTCAGTCATTGAAGTCATTTGCATTGTCTACATCCCGAGATTCAGGAAATCCCAGGTGTGGGCTCAGGGGTGGTTGACCTTCTTGATAGATATGTCTTGATCTTAGCAGTGTGCTTGGCTGCTATAATACTTCAGAATCATTTCTGCCCACTCTCCCCTTTTTACAGTGGATACCTCATTATGTATTGCAGTGTGCCTCTACTGATAAGCGTTCATGATGCTTTCAATCAAAAGCAAATCACCAACTCCAGATGTTGTTATACATCCAAATATACTTCCATTGCTTCACTGTCATAGCACTGCCTTCTCTCTTACTTCCAAAGATCTCAGTATAAAGGGGAGCTTCAAGATGTTAACAAAGTCAACGAGAGTGGTTTTTAGTGAAATGCTTCATTCTAGAGCAACTTGCAGGCTCCGAACCGCTCACAGTGGTGGTGACAGGAACCAGTCTGAAACTCTGGAGGCTCTCTAAAGTTATTGTTTGAAATGGTTAGATATTTGCTGCCTATGATATTTCTGTGATCGAGTTTTGCTTTAAAATGTATTTCCATTCATTTATTTACTTCCATTCATGGCAGAGGGGCACATCCAGGCTGGTTACCATTATTCTGCCATCATCAACATCACATATAAAACTCAGAAGGTAAATGCACGCTCACTGTTGCTTTGGAATATTAAATAAAATCGTTATTTTTGTGTTTCTAACATGGCGACCTCTTGTTTTCTTCATCACCACTTTAGAGAAATCAACTGGAAGAACAAGATGGCCGCGCGCTGTAGTGCAGCAGCTTCTCACGCTCCCAGCGAAAACCCAGCTTTTAGTTATTTTTACGTCGGTTCTGATAGCGACTTCACGCGCCTTAAGCCTGTGAGTTACAGCCGAACCGAACTTTTTAAGATTAAGGACAGCTCTGCCACAAAAGCAGCAACTATGGACAGTAGTTTCAGAGCCAAGCTGGGCAGACTACAACTTCTCCGGACACCGGCGTGGCGGGGCAGAGCGGTACGAACAAAGGGCAAAAGGAAGCGATGCGAGCGAAGACTGAAGAGAGGGAAGCGGGCCGGCGTGCTAGCCAGGCTCAAGGCTAACGCCGACAGACCCCCGATTCCATCTCTCTTCCTGTCCAATGTTCGCTCTTTGGACAACAAGCTGGACCTTCTGCGGCTGAGGATGAGTGTTTCTGAGGAGATGAGGAACTGCGCTGTGATCTGTCTCACGGAAACATGGCTAAACGACAGCATGCCGGACTCAGCCTTTCAGCTCGCCGGCCGGCAGCTCTTCCGAGCGGACCGCAACCAGCTGTCCGGAAAAGCACGAGGGGGCGGCTTATGCGTCTACATAAACAAAGGTTGGTGCACAAACTGTGTGGTGGTAAACGCCCTATGCTCCGAGGCGACAGAACAGCTGACCGTGAAGTGTCGGCCACACTATCTGCCTCGTGAGTTTACAGCGGTGTTCGTCATTGCCGTTTACATAGCACCGGATGCTAATGCTAACAACGCACTGAAGGAGCTACATGACAACATCAGCTCGCTTCAGAACAAGCATCCGGAGGCGTTTTACGTGGTGGCGGGGATTTTAACCACGTGAACCTGACGAACATCTTGCCGAGGTTTTACCAGCACATAGACATTCCAACACGGGGAAACAACACACTCGACCGTGTCTACACCAATGTCAGAGACGCGTACAGAGCCGTCCCCGACCCCCACCTCGGGCTCTCCGACCACATCTCCGTTATGCTGGTCCCTGCATACCACCCCCCGCTGCGACGCTCCAGACCCACACAGAAGACCATTACTGTGTGGCCCATTGATGGAGACGCTGTGCTGCAGGACTGTTTCGGCTGCACAGACTGGCAGGTCTTCAGCAAGGCTGCTGAGAGTGAGGGGGAGCTGGATCTGGAGGATTACACATCTGCTGTCCTTGGGTACATCAGCAAGTGTGTGGAGGATGTCACCATCACAAAGACTGTGACCTGCTACCCGAACCAGAAACCCTGGCTGAATGGAGAGGTGCGTTCTCTACTGAAAGCCAGGGATGCTGCCTTCAGGTCTGGCGACTCACAGGAACTCAGGAGGGCTAGAGGAGAGCTGACCGCAGGTGTTAAGAGGGCCAAAGCTGCATATGCTCTGAAAATCCAGGGACACTTCTCCTCCCAGGATCCTAGGAGCATGTGGAGGGGAATTAAGTGCATCACAGACTATAAAACCAGAGATGCACAATGTTCCAAAGACCCCTCCCTGCCCGAGGCTCTCAACAAATTCTATGCCCGCTTTGAGGACCCTGACACCCCACCCAGTATAAGACTCACCCCTACACCTGGTGAAGTACCCCTCAGTGTGACACCAGCAGAGGTAAGGAGGACCCTCAGGAGGATCAACCCCCGGAAAAGTGCTGGTCCGGATAACATCCCCGGATGAGTACCACGGGAGTGCGCTGATCAGATCTCCGAGGTCCTGGCAGACATTTTCAATGTCTCCCTCACCCAGGCAGCTGTTCCCACCTGCCTGAAGACCGCCACCATCATCCCGGTCCCCAAGAGCTCCACAGGGACAGGTCTGAATGACTACCGGCTGATAGCTCTCACTCCGATAGTCACTAAATGCTTTGAAAGACTGGTTATGACCCACATCAAAGCCACCATCGACGTCACTGTGGACCCACACCAGTACGCCTACAGGAGGAACCGATCCACAGATGATGCCATTTCCTCTGTGGTCCACACTGCCCTCACCCACCTGGAGCAGAAGGACTCTTATGTCCGTATGCTCTTTGTGGACTTCACTTCTGCCTTCAACACCATGATACCCCAGACCCTGACAGATAAGCTCTCCTCACTGGGTCTGCGCTCTTCTCTCTGCAACTGGGTCCTGGACTTCCTGACCAACAGGCCGCAGTCTGTGAGAATCCACAACCTCTCCTCCTCCACCACAATCCTCAGCACTGGCTCCCCTCAGGGCTGTGTGTTGAGCCCCCTCTTGTTCACGCTGCTCACATATGACTGCTCACCCATCCACCCAGGCTGTCATATTGTGAAGTTTGCGGATGACACGGCAGTGGTCGGATGCATCACAAACAGTGATGAGTCTGGCTACAGGCAGGAGGTAGAACACCTGGAGGGTTGGTGCAGAAAGAACAACCTCTGCATCAACGTAAAGAAGACGAAGGAGATGATTGTGGACTTCAGAAGGGGCAGACATGCCCACCTCCCCCTGCATGTCGAAGGGTCTGCGGTGGAAGTGGTCTCCAGCTACAGGTACTTGGGTGTTCACCTGAGCAACAACCTCACCTGGAGCAACAACGCTTCCAGTCTGGTCAGGAAGGCACATCAGCGGCTCTACTTCCTCAGGCGATTGAGGCGAGCTGGGCTCGGGAGCTCGGTCCTCACCTCCTTCTACAGATGTTTGGTGGAGAGCGTCCTATGCTCCAGCATCAACGTGTGGCACGGAAGCTGCTCTGCTGCAGACAGGAAAGCTCTGCAGAGGGTGGTGAAGTCTGCACAGAGGTCTGTCGGAGTCAGCCTGCCCACCACCACAGACATCTACACCTCCAGATGCAGGAAGAGGGCTACCTGCATCATGAAGGACCCCACTCACCCAGCACACTCACTTTTTGTCCCGCTCCCCTCAGGCAGGAGGCTGCGGAGCATGAAGTGTAAGACGAACAGACTGAGGAACAGCTTCATTCCGGAAGCTGTAAGACTTTTAAACGCCACTTAGTGGAACCACTGCACCGACACTTTGATGACACTAGTCACTTTAAATACACTGCTGCTACCTTCTCCATTTCCTGCTGCTCTTCTCTCTGTATTTTATTTTATTTTATTCTATTTTATTTTACTCTCATTTTTACATATATTTTTATACATTTATGTATATTTTATTTTAAGTTATTTTATTATAAGTACTGCTGTCTGGGTAAAACTGGGTCCTTGGGTACCACAATTTCGTTCCACCCCATGTACCACATGTGATGCGAATGACAATAAAGTCTCCTTGAATCCCTGAATCCTTGAACTGGAAAGTTTTATTACAATGAACCATCTCACGTCACACCTCTCTGAACCACTGCTGGCATTTTAAGGAGTGAATTATTTAGGAAATGGTTGGAATTGCATTTCAAGAATTCCATTAAAAACTTACTTCACATTCTACCAACCTTACTGGAATTTGTGAATTCATAGAATTAATGAATGGAGTTAACCTGTTTGGAACGTCTCAACAGCTACATGTTTTTTCAGACCTCTTAGGGTTGAGTTATCTTCTCACAGAGATGGAATCTCTGGAACTGAAGCAAGAGTGGAGCTTGATCTCTCTTTCTCTTTCATAGATGAGAGCTTTGAGCACTCTCGGTTAAAACAGTGGGGGTCCCTTTTTCTCCAGATCTTTTAATACTTGCTTTAAACAGCTGTAACTGGCTGCTTTTAAGATGGGAAGAGGGGAGATGTGTACGAAAAACGCTATTACGAAGGTTTGTCCTTGTAAAAACAGCTTACATGATGTTGGTGAATAAACATAAGTTTTCAAAAAAGCATCTATGTTTGATTATATATTTCCATGGATAAGTTAAATCCAATCACACCTTATTAGCTAAACCAGATGTTTAGAATAATAATAGTAATGAAACGTTAAGTGGATAAATATACGCTGTCTGATACCTAAAGCATTGTTTTCAAGTTTTGTGATACATTTTTGATACATTATTGTATAAAATAGATAAAATGGCCACATTAGTGGTGCAGACATGCGACTCCAGGTTCCCATCACCACCACTGGAAAGAAATCAGAGTCAGCAAGTTTCTCTACAATGAACCACTTTACATCAAACCACTCTGAATGACTGTTCACTGTTGATGAGTGAACTGGTCAGAGATGTGAACAGTACAGAGAGAGCAAATCCAATTCCACTACCTTAACCAATTCAGCTTATTAAAATATGCATTCCCCATTTGGTTGTGTAAGCCTAGGATCTATCTGGGTAGGTCCTGAACTACTTGGGTTCCTGGGGCTTTAAGCTCAGGTAAGCCTGTGCATGAGATCGCCCCTGCGTATACTGCCTAGATGAATCAATAGATCTGAATAAACAAGAAGGCGGTCTCTTATATCTGCACTTGGTACTCTAATTCTCTTCAAAGTTAGAGTTGTAACGGTACGTTACGCAGTGCCAGAATCCACATCAACAAGTCTAACGGTAGAACTTTAAGCTTCTATTACTTACTTGCAATGTTAATTTAATCTAAAGAAGCAAACATCAGACACTTGACTGATTCAAACACTGAGCTAATGAGGAAAATTCATTTTCCAAATGATCACCTAAAAATCTTTTCTGCATAGTTTTGTGTTTCCTTGTATCTCATTAGCATGAGTCTGACAGTGCAGAGAACTGAGCAGAACTGCCGACACCTGGCAGGGTGTGAAAAAAACACGTTCAGCCCAACCTCCAGCTCAGATCAGTCTCTCCGGTGTTTATTTGAAAACTGTGCTCCAAGCCTGCTGAAATTCCAAGGTCCCAGAGACACATATACAGCCGAAAACACACACCCAGCGTGGAACAGAACTGTGGCCTTAGGAAAGGTATGCAAGAACGCCACCTCACTTGAGGATCAACTTGCCAACTTCGTCCTCCCACACGTGCTGCAGGCAAAACCGCAAGCACATGTGCAAACACCAACTCCCCGGCACAGTACTAGTACTACCACTGCTGCTGCGCAATGCTTACCCTTGTTTCTTTAATAACTCACATTTATAAGGAAACTTAAAGCTACATTATTCCCCCTCACTACACCCTAAATACACACACAAACGTTTCCTGAAGTTTTTAACTTGACAGGGATATGTGACTCCTGAAATTCTGGAACTGACTCTGATTGATTCTGAAGTGATAGGAATGGTTGGAGTCTATTCCCAGAATTAGTCCCTCATGGTAATTTACCTTTATGTGGGAGTTTGACAGTAATTAAATAGAACATGGTTAAGGATGAACACAAGCCAGAGTTGACGTGCCAGTGAAGCTGACATAAACTTTCAAACAACTATATGGCCAAAAGTATGTGGACACCTAGCCCTCACACATCAAGTATGTGGACACCTATGAGCTCCCTATTCCAGGATCCTGGGTATTCCTACAAAGGTGCACTCACTTTACAGCTAGAACAGCCTCCCCTACTCTGCGAAGGCTTTCCCCCAAATTCTGGAGTGGGTCTGTGTCTGTGCCCATTCAGTCAAAAGACCATTGGTGATCTCTGGCACTGATGTTGGTTGAGAATCAACATTTCAGTTTCCCAATTCATTATGTTAAGTGGAGATGAGTTCGCCCCACCCTAAACTCATTAAACTGTGTCTCTATGGAGATGGCTTTGTGCACATGGGCACCGTCATGCTGGACCAGGAAACGGATCTTCCCCAAACCTTTGACACAAAGTTGAAAGGATGCATTTTTCTAAAATGTCTTGTAACATAGATATAGCATTAACGTCACTCTAATAATATCAATAAATGTTTTATGTTCTCATATTTAGGAAAGATGAGATGTTTGTACACTGTTCTACACACACCTGTTCAGAGGTCAGTTAAGACCCAGTGTTTTACATTGGGCACAGTTCGTTATGAATGCAGAGTGAGGCACATGTATATCAGTTTAGCCATGCGGCGTGTACGCGCGGAATTAGATCGTCTTTACTGAAGTTTTAATTGAAGTTCCTGTTCAGGAAACTCCTCTGCAGAAATGAACTGATCTTGGGTGATGTAACCCTTTTCCTAGAAGTACTCATAACTCATCTTAATAAAGCAGATCTCCAGTAACTGGGCTGACCTCGGGGGGTCAGGCCCACATACCGTCCATCTAATGACTAATCACGTCTAATGACTTATTGAAGCTCATCACCGCGTGATTTCTCAGTGGAGTGCAGGTCAGTGCCATGGCGGCTCACTTGCGTCCTGCCCTCTGCCTTCTGCCACCTGCCAGAGCTGTGGGCAGCCCAGAGCAGCGTTCACACATTACACTCTGCTGTCTACTGCTATACTGCCAATGAAAAGTGTGGAGAGATCCTGCTGTCTTATGTGAGTGTCTAGTAATTCGAGATCTGTAATAATGACCACATGGTCATTTCTTCCATGTGTGTCAGTTGAACAGAGGACACTACTCTGGATGTATTCTTAGTTTATTGAGCTCTGGTTCCAGCATGCCATCCAGAATGCTGTCTAGACTGCAGTCCCGAGCAGTCCACAGATATATCACTGCTGATAGCCGTTTCTGAAGACTAGCAGTTCCTGTCGTAAATGCATTTCCTGTCATAAATTATGCCTAATAGAAGTCACAAAGAAACATACAACATCTTAGTGAACTAAATAAACTAAAATTAAAATAATATAAACTAAAATTAAATAAATTACAATTAAATGAGCTGAATTCAAATTAAATTAAATCTTACTGAATGAAGTAAAAGCCTTTGAAAATAGCCAGGATAGCCAGTTTGTGGGGATTTTGGAGTTTTGTTTTTACTCATTGCCAAATGCACATAAAAGGTTTACAAAAGTTAGAGAAGTAAAATCAAGTGAGACGTCTTTAAAGTGTACTTTAATATGACATTTTGTCTGACAGTAATGGGAACAAAAATTATTTAAGTTCAAAGTTTTGTAAACTAGATTATTAGATTACTAGATTAGATTACTAGATTTTGTAAACTTCATTTTTGCTTACACTTAAAGGAATTCTATATATATATATATTCTATATATATATATATAACTATATATATATATATATATATATATGTAACTGTGATGGTCTTCTTGCTAACCCGGTCCACTCGCTATCAAACACCTAATCAAAAACAGTGATGTTGAGCATCTGGGCAAAGCATAACAACCAACTTAAATCAGACCCTCTAATTTGTAAGCCAATCATATCAGTCCTCACCATCAGGTGTGAAATGCAGGGGTTCCTACGGGGTACACACACCAATATATACACCAATATATACACCAAGATTATGACTGCCTGTTTTACACAGCCTTTGTCACACCCAAATGCACTCGCTCCTTTTAGCCAGTCATTAACATCTGCTTTGTAAACCATTTTCCACACACTAAATAAGACCATCACTGCACTGTACCACCTCGTTTCAATCCAAGAATCCTGTTATACACCCTGCAGGCTTTTAAAGCCTAATCATCCTCATCAACTTGCCATTTTATTAGAAACACTAAATGTGACATATACATGCACAAAATTTAAAAATACCCTACATCTAATCTTCAGTGCAATACTGTGAATAAAATACCACAAACGCTCTGATACAAATGCATGACATAAAATAGTATAGTAAGTCAATGTCAAATAACGACTAAAGACACCCTAGACTCTCTAACATGTTGAGCATTTGTAGGGCTGAATCATGCTGAAATCTAAAGGAACCAAGACAATAAATTACCTGCAAATTACCCACATTCCTTACTATAAAAAGAAAGGAGCCAGACTAACATCAAACGCAGCAGGAAGTCAGTTCAAGTATGATAAATCATACCACTTCATCTGCACCGACAGCAGCTCTGCAGACACAAACATTTAGTTATTCCTAAATGGAAAGCACATACACTGAGAAGGGCTGCAGAAATAAGGAGTCAGCCGGGTCGATTAATCACTGATGACGACAATGGATAGCAAAACTTGTTCATCTAATACCAAATTTACTCTGTAATGCACTAGGCTGGCTCATACTGTATTGTATGCTAGGTGACCCTAACAGGCCGCAGTACTTTACAGGAAGCATAGGGGGTGACACAGCTTCTGCTGTTTTGTTGCACCGTCAAAGACGAAGTCACAGCAACAGAGGCTATGAAGTAACTGTGATGGTCTTCTTGCTAACCCGGTCCACTCGCTATCAAACACCTAATCAAAAACAGTGGTCCTCTGATGTTGAGCATCTGGGCAAAGCATAACAACCAACTTAAATCAGACCCTCTAATTTGTAAGCCAATCATATCAGTCCTCACGATCAGGTGTGAAATGCAGGGGTTCCTATGGGGTCCAGGACTCACTAATTAACCTCCTAGTCCCCCGTAATTTGTCTTAAAATTAGATTTCTAGATGAAACCTGTCATTTCACCATGTCTGATATGGGGAAACAGATGCTCTAGAACAAATACAGGGAAAGGTCACCTCTGTTATATCATAAGAGGAGACGGGAAAGATCTGGGTTAATGTTGGGTGGAGCGCATTACCAAATTAGAAAATAGCATTAAACCAAACATTCTGTCGCCACTGATAGCTAGCATCTGTGCGGGCAAGTTAACAGCCAGCTGAAAAACCAGGGGGTTCACACATTGGTGACAGTGTTGACAGATTGGGTGGATGCCCACCAAACTGCGTGGATTTTGTTTGGACCTGTACGGAGAGAAAGTGCTTTGGTGGGTGCACAAATTTAAGGCTTGTATGTCATTGTTGTGGTGGGCTCAGAAATGGTATATGAAATTAAATAGCTTTACTTTATAATGCAGCTGAAATGTAAACAGGCCAAACTTCGTCACACAGTCATCAAATCTTTGACTGACCTGCATTTTAGTCAGGCCATCTAAGGGACATGATGAGCTTGCTTTCGGAAATCCAAAATATCAGACAAGCCATTAGAACATCTATATACACTAATGAGCCTGTGTACTTTCCATCGACTGCAGATTGAAGACAGTTAAAATGTCCCAGTTTGGTGCTTTTAATGATCTTCCTCTCATAGTCTTCACACCAAGCAGCATTTTTAAGGAATGTGTTTCACTGAACAGAAGATTCTTCAGATAATACACACCCCATTCATGCTAGACATTATCCTAGCACACTAAGCCTTTCTTAAAAAGGGAGCAGCTCTATTAAGTTATTACACAGCAATTTCATATCTACCTTATAAACTAACTAAGAAATTTCTTATGCAGCTTATGGTCTTATCTCTTGTTAAATAGCCAAAGAATTTTTATCCTAATCATAGTACTGAGACAGCTGTCATCAATAAAGGTGTAAGAAAATATATTTTTTTAAATGATACGTCGTGATATGTTTTGTGATACTGATACAATTTTTATTTAGTAGTTTACATACAAAATCTGGTGGCAGGCAGCGGTTCCTTTTGTGTTGTATCTAAACATCCAGCCACTAGATAACATAGTTGTAATCTATGTTCAGCCACTTCCAGCATATTCCACTCCAACATATGAACGTAGCATAAGGCCACACCGCTAACGTTAGCCTTAGCAAACCTATACACAGGGTGGCATGTTATTCATATTAGGAAAGGTTTTCCGTGCTTGCAGTATATCACAATATAATGAATTATAACCCCTGCATCATGATTAATACCATATCAACAGGTTCTTGCCAATACACAACCCTACTAATTATAGTACTGCGAGCCTGGTACGAGCCTGGTACGAGCCTGGTACGAGCCTGGTATGAGCCTGGTATGAGCCTGGTATGAGCCTGGTACGAGCCTGGTACGAGCCTGGTATGAGCCTGGTATGAGCCTGGTATGAGCCTGGTATGAGACTTATCACAATATTAAGACAGTTTTGATCATGGTTATCATAGAAATGAATTTGACTCTGGCAAATTATCTACTACTTGATCTCAGTGCTGCTTTTAATACTATAGGGTCAGCTCTGAAGAAGCCAAGAACAACACTGAACATACTGCCAAATGTTCTTTAACTTTAAACAGGTGCTTTAACCTCCTGAGACCCGGATTTGCTTGCTGTGCAATTTTAATTTCTCCTAGCTATTTGTGATTAGTAGGACCTAACAAGTATAAAAACTAAACGTTGTCTTCGTACAGGAAGTTGTTTCCTCATACGAGGCCAAATGGTCAACGTTTTAAAAAGTGTCATGGTGCAGAGAAGCAGAAATGTAATGTCCTCATATGAGGATGCAGGGGTCTAAATAGGTTACATCAACAAGAACTGCCCAGTCCTGCACTTAAAATTTAGGGAGGGGGTCATGTGGAGGAACACATAACCTTCTCAACCCACTATATCCCACCCTCACAATAACTACACTAATGAACACCACTACACTACACTACACTACAATGAAATCACCAACAACAGCTACAACAAAGCTCTGAGCGTGAAACCTCCCGAGAGCCCCTTTGTATGGCCACACCTCTTAGCTCCTCATGGTAAAGCAGCCTGGGAAAGAGACCACACTACCATCAACCCTACAGTTCCCTTTAGAACTGGGTTGACTTCTCAAGAACTTTTCTAATACTTTATCTTATTTAATTTTTATATAAGCTTCCTTCTGGCCAAATCCTATGACTATGGGATACCACAGCTATGCAGATGATACTCTGATTTACTTCTCCCCAAACAACAAAGGTCTACTTTACCTAATTTCTAAATGCCTTTAGCACATCATTAACTGGATGCAGAAAACTGTTCACAGCTGAATAAGGATAAAACAGAGATTACTTTATTCCAGAAAAGCACTGAAAGGCACACACTACACTCATCAAAAGATTAGTTGCACCAGTAGTTTGCACACACAGGTGGGTAGGTTTCACATTCCGAGCCTTTTAAAATGATTCAAGTTTCACACTCAAGCCTTTTTCAGTGTATCTGACTGACCCAACAGCCACAAATGTGAACATTCAGTGAGGCGTGATGCCCTCCATAAGTCGTACTGTTAGTGCCAGCACCACTGGCACACGGTTGCACGACTCAAGACAACATGCACGCCAACTGTTACGATGATTGTCTCTAATGCTGTGTAAACGTCACCAAAGACTGCAATAGTGTCGTGCCAGACTGTCATGGAGTGACTCAGAATGGCAGCGGGTCATCATCACTTGTCTTGGTGAAGACAATCAACAAATCCGAATGTGAAGGCACAGTGGTCAGCGCCAAGATGAACGGTTTCTTGTCATGTTGTCACCAGAAGGCCTGGTGTCACTCCATCTCCACCCCTACTGCACAATCTGCAGGATCTATATAAGAATATACAAGCTGCATGGAATGGATTACCACAGGACACTATTAGGAGCATCTACTCCATGCTGAGATGTCTGGCGCATTAGTAAACATGGTGGCCGGACGCCATACTGAGAGACACTACTTCTGTATGTGTAGCTCAATAAATATTGCCCATATCAGTCTAAACTTATCATCATTTATTTCCTGGTGATCTTTATCTGCCTTCCTAATGGAATTGCATTCCACCACTTCCTTCTGGGTGCAGCTATACTTTGGATAATGAATGTGAGCCAGTAAAATTTGAGTACTACTGGACTGAATATCAACAAGACTAGAGACTTTCTGACCAAACTAGACCTGGAGAAGCTCATCCACTTCTAGAAGGATTGAGTAGTGCAATGGACTCCTAACTGGACCCCCCAAAACAGCTTTAACTGATCCAAAGTGCAGATGACTCTCACTGGGACTAAAAGAAAGGAACACATCACCCTTTTCTACTTAAACCCTTACACAGGCTACCAGTGTGTCATTAAACAGAAGGTGGAAAAGATCTAGCATTACTTCGTCTAAGTTTTACATACATGGAAACTTTGGGCCTCTCTATCATTGTGTGAGCTCTGAAGGCTAAGCACTTGGACTGCGGGTGACCACAATTTCCTAATAAGGCTGTATCTCACAGCAGCTAGTGCAATCCGGCCCAATCCATCTGTGCACTCCAGTACACTGAGCCTGAATGCCCAATACAATTCTCACCGGTCCGTTAAGAGGCACCTGTTAGTCAGAAGTGCTAAAGCTAGGCTCCACTAATTTCACAATGCAACAGGCACAGTACTCGTGCCAGGTATCCCATCAACAAATACTGCTGTCTTAGAGGACATTTTGTTAAGAGACAATAAAAAACAATATAAATAAATTAATAAAGAATATAAACAAACATGCAACATTTATATGCCAACAAAATTCATGTACACTCAGATCTTATGTTTCTACACCAATTGTGGCTCTTGCTTTCAGGGAATAAAAGGTAGGCTCTATAACCAATCACAGATGGACTTTAAACCAAATAGGGGTGGGCTCTGCAACCAAATAGAGGTGGGTTCTAGAATGAAACAGAGGTGGACTCTATGACCAAATACAGGTGGGTGCTTTAACCTAAACATAGGTAGGCTCTAGAACCAAATAAAGAAGGGTTCTAAACCCACATAGAGGTGGACTTTATAACTAAATAGAAGTGGATTCTGAAGGTAAACAGATGGATGCTACAGTCAAATAGATGTGGACTCTACAGCCAGTAAAACAGACAACAGAAGTGGACTCTATTAGCAAACAGAGGGGAGTGCTTCAACCAAATACAGATTGGCTCTATAAACAAAATAGAGCTGGATTTTTAAAGCCAAATAGAGGGTTACTGCTTTAGCCAAAAAAGAGGTGGACTTCATAGCCAACTAGAGATGGACACTTCAACCAAACAGAGGTAGACTCTATGACTAAATAAATGTGGACTCTACCGTCAAATAGAGATCCATTCTACATACAAATGGAGATGGACGCCTCAACAACATAGAGACTCCAGAGACAACAGAGGCATACTCCACAGCCAAACAGAGATAGACTTTACAGCCACTATCACCAAACAGAAGTGGACTCTACTGTCAACTAGATGTGGATTCTACAGCCAAATAGAGGTGAACTATGCAGGTGGGTGCTTCAACCAAACAGAGCTGGACTTTACAAACTAATAGAGTTGGACTCTACAAACACAAATTCATTCAACAAAATAGATGTAAACTTCACAATCAACTAGAGGAGAACGCTACAAGCAAATGTACCTTAGAGAGTTATTCATTAATAGGCTGTTCATAATCAGCACTTAGTGACTCCTTGAATCCTGCAAGGAGAAGTAGCTGTTGAGACTCGTGTGTTATTCACAAAGCTAATGCCACGCCTCCGCGTCTCCCCGGCGTCTCCGTTCTTCGGGACTCCACTTCCCAGAGGGCCACGCTCGATGACGTCATGTCTATGCGCCCCCGTTCGGACTCGGTGATTCGCTCTAGATCGCCCGAGTTTTAACTCCAGCTGAATCTAATTACTGCCTGTATTTAAGGCTGGGTTTCACACGGGTTCCCTGCGAAGCTTTGCCATTGTTTAGCAATCGTGTTGGCGCATTCTGGTTTCCGACTCCCTTCGTTCCTCTACTACTCTTTCGCCTAATCCCTTTTGCTCGTGCTCTGACTCTACGGTTTGTACCTCTGCTTTCTCACTTAGGTTTTCCCCTTCGGTCTTCCCCTGTAAACTTGTTTGCCCTCGCTGCTTGTACTACCTGTTTCTGACCTCCGCCTGTCTCTGACTCCGATTTAGCTTCTCCCATTGTTTCGCTGTTTACTGGTGCTTGCTGAGCTTGTCTGTTTGTAAATAAACCGTTCTTGGTTTTTTAATTCTGCACACGTCGGTCTCGAAGTCTTTTGTCTAACAGCTAAAGTAGGTTTTCTATTCACCAAGATCCTCCTCGGATGTCATTTATACATACATCAACCAAAACCTGTCACTTACTGAAATGAGGAGAAAATAAAAAACTAAAGTCATTAAATGTCTTGTTCAAACTTTCTGTTCCATATTAAATGGAGCAGCAGTTAAACATACCTTCCGGGCTTACCTTCTGGCCATGTGTCATGAAATTGGTCCCATCTATTGGGCATGATTGATTTTTTTTTTTTTTTTTTCCCACTGTCAGTTCCCAATGATGTTAGTAGTTAATCTGCTGTGTAAGGAATTCCTGTCCAGTTCTTGAAGTCCTAACCCCTGGGACAGCTCGCATGGCTGAATGTAGGTAGGAAAACCAATAATAATAGTTGCACTAAGTTTTACTGCAGTTCTATAGGGAGTGTTTACGACCTGACCTTTTAACTCCAACTGAAGTTCCTGTTGGCTAGACTACCATTACTTGAGTGTAGGTCAGGCCACTCTACCCGCCTCAGCTGACGGCCGGTATTTCACCGCTCTCTCAGCTTCTACGGCCCATTTATGGAAAAGGTGTTGGTAACTGCACCATTAGGGAGGATGTGGTTAAAGAGGAAATAAAGAGGAGAGCGAGTGACAGGGCCAATAGCTTTTACAAGTGGCCATTTTACAAATAGAGAGGTAGGGCCGATAATGGAAAGGGGATGTCTTTATTGGTCCGTTACAATTGTGCGCAGAGATGTAACAGCTCGGATGAACATCACGGAAATGGCCGCCGCAATACTGCTGTCCAAACACGCATAAGAACGATGAAGCCAATCAGTTCTACCTTAAAGCACCCTGCTTTTTAAAAGGCAGTCAGGAGAAACGATTCTTATCTTCAACAGCACAACACATAAGATTGGCCATGAGTTTTGGAAAGCCATATTCTGGCAAAAACTCATTTAAGCAATGTTTGCCTTACCCCAAACGTAGTCGGTCAGCCAAGACATACTACGTCAGGGGGCAAAGGGGTTAATGTAGCTAAAGTAATGAAAGCTTTGAGCCCAGCATGTGAAATACAATATCATGTTATATGCTACATCAACCTCATCTTAACCTAAGTCAGTCTGTAAGTTTACTTTGCCCTGGTTATAGCTAACCTTGTACTGTCAATTAATATTCAAATGAGCAGCACTTGCCAAGCTACATGACACCACATACGTTTTTAATTGACAACTTACATATACTTACCTAATCATTTTAAAAAGGGTCAGTTGTCATAAAGGCAATCTTGATATCATACATATAACTTATGTGCCTTTTATACATGTCGTATACACAAACACACACACACACACACACACACACACACACACACACACACACATATATATATATAAATTATTTACCTGTGGCTGAAACAAACAAAAGGGGGGTAATACCTTCATGAGCACAAATAACAGATGTGATTCGATTTGGAATGGAATGCGTCAACCACTCCTGCATCAAACAGTTGTGCAGTTCTGTCAGATTATGTACTTTTCTGAGGAGGATTTCCTGTAGACTGGGTTTTTGTGCCACGTATCACTGCACGTGTAAAGGGTTAAATATTAAATCTTTTAATATTCACTTTCATTACTACTATGATTTTTCATATATCTATTGTAGCTAGTTTGTTAGTTTCTTAAAAAAAAGGAGATTTGGTTTAAAAAGAAGCTATCAGTCTATCAAGACATCGTTTTGTGCATTGAGAAATCTGTTTTCTGTTAGTACTGTCTTATATACTGGATTAAAACGATTATCGATTGCTCATGCCTGTTTCAGCCTGGGAGGGGCGCTCTCGCTGTGTCGTTGCTCATTCGACATAAAGACACAGACAACACAACAGTGCAAAGGTTTATATTTCTTTTGAGGATAAGTTTAATCCAGTATATAGTCATACTGACACTCTGTTTTTTGTTCGAAAAGCATTTTTATCTGTGTTTGATGTTAGCAATGTCGCAGCTAAGCAGCTAAACCCTCAGTGGTTAGCAAAGCACCACCAGGTACCCGCGTGTTGCATCTAATTAAAAAAGGTGCGCGTGGTCATGTACTACAATGCATTAAAAATGTTTAAGCGTATGTGTGAGTGTATGAGTGATACATGCAACAGGGTTTGACAGAAAATGTTATAATGTCCTTGGTCTTGTGTTTTTGTTTGAATCAGATTGATGTTAAATCTTAAAGAAAGCATAGACGGAAAAATACTGAATGTGCTGTAATTATAGCATTGAAGAATGTAAACAAGAGCTTGTACATGTTCTAAAGGACAATTGTGCCATGTGTATTTCAAAGTCTTTTGACATAAAGACACAGACGAGACAACAGTGGAAAGTTTGTTCTTTCGTGGTTTCCCTCTCTACAGGGTTACTACAAATGCTTCCATAGACCTGCAAATTCAGCTGCTTGCTTCACACTATGGTCTTTGGCACATCCAAATACAATCACCCCTTTAGCGAATCATTAACATCTGCTTTGGACCCATTTTCCACACATGGAATGAGACATTCACTGCACTGTACCACCTCTCCTCAATCTGAATCCTGTCACTCACACCCCACAGGTATTTATAGCGCCATCATCCTCGTGCAGCCCCATCTACAGGAGTTACTACCACCGTAAACATACAAGGTGACTAATTATTTGTCCGGTGAGCTTATATACACTGTGCTGTATATACCTTTTTTGTTAAACTGAATAGCAATTGTGCACTAAATGTGCAGATAAATGCCATATTTTAAGGGTGTTCAAATTTTTGCTGCAGGCATCATGAATCTTGCTGATCATCACCCTTTAGTAAACTGCTATGTTTATGGTACTGGCCAAATATCATGCTGTATAATTTTAAAACCTCAGCAGTCAGTTTATCAGCATCCATGAACCAATAAGCAGGCTGCCTATACACAGATATGTCCAGATTACCAAGATGAAATGGCACAGATGTGAATACTTCGCCATATTGTGACACCAAGCTACCCAACCACATCTACGCTACTATAATTTGTGGTCCAACATCGGGAACGTATCTGACTTGTAGCCTCACAACCTTAACGAGAATGATCAGACCAGAAACTATGTGTTTCTTTTCCATTCAGCTTTAATGTGAACGCACTGCCCATCTTGAAGTTAGCCCCACCTGACCATTTTGTCTCGCTCTAGTAACGAACAGCTAAGAGCTTGTCAACAACTATTGATTGGTAGGACGTTATTGATTTTGATTCAGGATGCAGGTGTGTTCACACTAATAACAGACACGAGACACATACCAACATCAAGATCATCAAGTTGAGACGAGATCTGAACAACAACAACAACAAAAAATGTTCAAATGTGAACAGAGCCAACGATATTCTATATGAATCGTATTAACATTAGTGCCTCTTGACCAGCCTGTGATTTGTTGTGGTCAGTGACTTAGTTAAATGTTTTATTATTTGATTATTATAAAAATTCCATATAAACTCGGAGAACATGTGGCTTGACTGTTATTTCTAAAGCTAAATGAAATGGCAGTTGTTGTTGTAGACATCACAACACCTGGTTACTACCAACACCACTATAAAGAAACCGGTGAGTTTAGTAGCTTCATCAGCAGGTCAGTAGTTAAGTGAGCTTTCACATCAAACCCTAATGTGTCAGCATGATCATGTTTGCACCTCAACTCCTGAATTATGTAGGAATAGTGAAAAAAATAATGGAATTCCACCTTAAAAGAAGGGCAATGGCCCTTACATCAAGCCCCACAGAGACCATTCTATCAAACCTAGTTCATAGCCGGAGCTGAAAACACTTTTAGGCTTTTAACTGACAGGGACTAAAACCATGTTTCTTTCAGTGACCCTGTCTCATTACATTTGAATCACTACCGAAATAAGCATATCACTAGTATTCATTTCAGCATATCACATTTCACATTTTTGCTTCAAAAGCAACGGGATTTAACTTCTTACCATGCCCTAAAACTCTGTGTTTCATGGCTGACATGAAAACATGGGGCAAGAAACTCACAATAAATCAGAATTTCTTGGCTTTTCTTATATCAGTATATGAAATCATAACCCATGTGTCATGATACATTTACATCATTTCGCTGACGCTCTTATCCAGAGCGACTTACAAGGTTAATCATATTACAGGCAGGCCAAAGTAGTGTTAGGAGTCTTGCCCAAGGACTCTTATTGGTGTAACACAGCGTAGTCACCCAGCCCGAGATTCGAAACCCAGTCTCCCAGTCTCTAGTGGTGGCTACTTAGAGGGTAGTGTTGTTATCCGCTAAGCTACACCAACCACACACTTTTCGTAGTATGATATTTAATGGTTGGGGTTAGAGAAGGCTACCTCCACACAGAAAGTACCCTCTACATTATGATTTTGTATATAAGCCTACCAGACAAAAAAAAAACAATTCCCTGTGACTGAAATGCACCTAATTATGTGCAACCCCTGAAAGAGCACCAATAACAGTTGTGATTCAGTTTTGCAAGGACTGCATGTAGGAAATATCAATCTTCACCAACTCTTGTATAAAAGAATAGGGCAGCTGGGACAGATTTTTTGGTTGTCGTCCTGTCACTATTCTGAGGAGAATTTCCTGTAGACTGGGGTTTGTGCACATATGACAGTACGCTTCCATACACCTGCAAATCCAGCTACTTGCTTCACACTATGGTCTTTGGCACACCCAAATACAGACATTTTCTACACATGGAATGAGACATTCACTGCACTGTACCACCTCCTCTCAATCTATGAATCCTGTTACACCCCACAGGTATTTATAGCCTAATCATCCTTGTGCAGCACCATCTACAGGAACCTGAAGTTACTACCATCATAACTGTGCAAGATGAGCTTATATAGCTTATAACTCGCACTGTTAATATCACATTTATCTCTATTGGGTTTTAATAGAGTATATTTGTCTCTGTAAATATTATGGCCTTACTTTTTGTTTTTATTCCTGCAGCATCACATTTAACTAATTTGGTAGAATGATCCAAATATTAGTCTACTAATGACTGGTCCTACATTTAACATGCAGTAACAATAACATGCCATTTGCTCATCTTAGCCTTCACAAAAGAATATTAGCAGAATAATATTAGTAGAATATTAGTCCTTGTTTGCTTGTCTACATTTTAATGGAAATATTTAATATAATATAATAAAATGTCAATCCTTTAATCTCTGATGCACTGACACACAATCACACACACACACCTACACATTAATATATATATATATATATAAATATATATATATATATATATACACACACACACACATACATACATACACTTATCAGTGCATCAGTACACGGTTCAGCCTCCCAGAGCAGAAGGCACGAGCACAGGCTCTTTTCATGCAATATGAATCAGAAACTGCTTTGTGGTAGCAACGCCCCGCAAATCACAGGCTTTGGGTTCTGGCCAGATAGGAGAAAGCCACATGCTGGTTTCAGCAGGAGAGACAAGGCCTCAGATACAGCAGCCTGGTGGGACTTCCAGACAACACCACCACCAGTGTGCGTGTGTCTGTGTGATGATCTAACTGAATGGTTGACCACAAACACACTCTCTGGCTTTTCAAGTTGCTGGATTTAATGTGTAATGAGACTGCACCTCAGAGCTAGAGGACCACACTGGAGCACATGATTGCTATTGGTTAGAATGCTTCGTGTGTGGCGCAAGGGCGCGAAGCTGCTTTAGCATTACTACTGTTCAAAAGGATTAGTTTTAAATGGGAGGGTGTGGTTATGTAATTCTTATCCAGAGTTCTGCTGATTTAAAACCCTTCTAAGAAAGCTTTTGATGTTTCCTTGTATGGGAACATTGCTACTGTAAAACAAACTGCAGAAATGTGTTACATCAACCTCAGGCGAGTTGGCTTATTGGTACATATTACATCATATTTTGTCAGAGAGTGTGTTTCTTGTTGCTGTTATTCTGCTATGACTGTATTATTTATTATGTAATGTTGTGCAGCTTGTATGGTAAAGTTGTAAAGTTCAGTTTACATTAATAACGATCGCTAAGTATTCATTTCAGGTAATGTGGCTTTCAGATTAAGTACAGTACACCATTCAATATTATATATTAGCTTATACATTAGCTATCTATTCTAATATTAATAATATGTCAGCAAATACAAAAAAATGATTAATTAATTGCTAAGAAAACTTTACTGCACTTTTTACATACATTAAATCATGTATAGTAGGTACCAAATAACTCATAGAACTACAGGGGAACTTCTTAGTCCCTCCACTGTCTACCTATAGGAACCGAAGTTTGTGCAGTTCTGTTCTTCTATTTTTTGACTACTTTGGTCTGAAGTAAAACACTAAAGCACGGACATGAGCAGTGTTAGCAACTATAAGTAGCCCATGAGTTGGACCAACACAACATATGTAAACACATACAGGGGTTGGACAATGAAACTGAAACACCTGGTTTTAGACCACAATCATTTATTAGTATGGTGTAGGGCCTCCTTTTGCGGCCAATACAGTGTCAGTGTCATACTCAGTAACCAGTATTAAACAGGATTAAACCAGATTAGGGCCACGCCTCAGCCAAAAGTAGGCAACTCCTGCTGTACCGGTGCCAGAAGTGGACCAGATCTGTTTTGGTGAGCCAAATCCATGTTGTAAATATGTGGCTCACCTTTGTCTTACAGCACATTGGCAGGGCCGACAGTGGGCCAGCAGTGTCAGATCTCTGCCAGATGTGACCCACACCTGCTTGCTATCTGGGATTTAGCGTATTTAATTCATGTAATGGTGAAAAAGAGGCTAAATTAATTAAACACAGTGAAAAAGTGTGTTCAGTTTTCAGCCTTCGTCCAAATAGTTCATTTTGTTCGGTTCTGGCCAAAAACTTCATTTCGGTGCATCCCTAGTATTAAGTGTGACAAATTTGCACAAATAAAAGAAACTATTGCTTTTCCCCTTAAAAAGTACAAAGGTATGTTGCAGTCTGCCCGTGTGTGTATGTATGCTGGACCTGCTGCTCTAAAACCAATGCTAAGGGGGCTCGTTAACTTTAAATACACAGATATTTAATAACAACAACAACAACAATACAGCTTAGCAAACTCTTGTTGAAACAATAGCTTACCCTTTACATAAGGGCACTTCTCTGACCTCATTCATATGCATGCAGAGTGGGGATGGAGGGAAAAAACTCAACTTTGCTTAATGAGTTCAATTTCCATACTGAGAGTACACATGCAATAATGATGCAACCTGGCAAACATTGTTGCTTTGTATAAAAACGACGGCTCAGGCCCTTATTAGCCCTTTAGCAACTGCAGCCTGTTTTGTTCTGGACTTGTCATGTTAAGAAGTCAACGGATACGGCGAGCCCACTTAGCACAGCAGGACTGGGATAGAATACGTGCCGCGTGTGTGGCTACGTGTCTCCACCATCAGCTCTGGCCTGTAACATTACAGCCAGGCTAAAGACAGGTTGGGCGACTGTCAGCTGGACAGCTGTGTAATAAGGTACAGTGAGAAAATGACACCTAACACAAGAAGGCGACGGGGTCAGATACAGAAAGTACTGTAGAGCCAGTCAGCTCAGCCACACCGATACGTTTGCACACACCTCTCGTGCTACTGTAGGTAAACTGGGTGAAAAGGGGTGGTGGGCTAAGACAGACCATGCAAGTAGGGGCAAGAGTTCTTACCTGGTGCTAATTAACATTAAGGACAAAAGTTTGTGTTATGGTGGTTTATAGAGTATAATAGTATAGTGGACAATGAAACTGAAACACCTGTCATTTTAGTGTGGGAGGTCTCATGGCTAAATTGGACCAGCCTGGTGGCCAATCTTCATTAATTGCACATTGCACCAGTAAGAGCAGAGTGTGAAGGTTCAGTTAGCAGGTAAGAGCACAGTTCTGCTCAAAATACTGCAATGCACACAACATTATGGGTGACATACCAGAGTTCAAAAGAGGACAAGTTGTTGGTGCACATTGCTGGCGCATCTGTGACCAAGACAGCAAGTCTTTGTGATGTATCAAGAGCCACGGTATCCAGGGTAATGTCAGCATACCACCAAGAAGGACGAACCTCCACCAGCATCACGTAGTGACCTGGCCACTATCCTGCAAGAAGAATGGCTTAAAATCCCTCTGACCACTGTGCAGGACTTGTATATGTCATTCCCAAGACGAACTGACGCTGTATTGGCCGCAAAAGGAGGCCCTACACCATACTAATAAATGATGGTGTTCTAAAACCAGGTGTTTCAGTTCCATTGTCCAACCCCTGTAGATAGTATTACAGTATATACACCCATCAACCGACAGGAATGAAACTTGTTGTGAAGGTCTGACATTCTGGGACATGCAAATGCTTCAGGTTTTGTAATTAATTACACATGTGGTGTAAGCAACTCATCAGTGTACCTGACTGACCAAATCATTTCAGACATTCAGCGAGCAGTGATGCCCTCCATGAGTCATCCTGTTAGTGTCGGCACCACTGGCAGAAAGTTTGTTGTCACGTGGCACACATCCAGAAGGCCTGGTGTCACTGCACCTCCACCCCTACCACAAAATCTGAAGTAACTGTCTAGAGAATATTCAAGCTGCAGAGGATGGATTATTACCCATATTAGACAGTGGTTTGCAAACAATGAGACCAGATGCAATACTGAAAGACACTCGTTCTGTACATGTAGCTCCTGGTAGCCTTTACCTTCCTTACTTATAGCATTGCATTCAGACACCTCCTTCTAGGTGCAGCTATTCTTTTGTTGATGAGTGTACTATATACACATCAGAAAATAAACCAGCAAATAAATATTGTGACACAATGTATTTTTTTTTTATAATTAGTGTTTTTATACTGTGCTATTATATGGTTAGCATATTGCACACTTCTACAGCTCTCAGCCAGGTAATCCATTTTTTAAACATATATGGTTTAGGCCAATCCTTATTTTGAAACCAACGTGAAACAATGTCTCAGGCATCATGTAATGTATTTGCATGTAATTTGATGAAATTCTATGATGTAGCATTTAGGGGTATTAAATGCTCCAGACATTTGGTTCCCATCACCACCATTATGAACAATTCTGACAAATTAAGTGGCTCTAGAATGGCTCATCAAACCCCTCTGAATGCCATCCTGCTTTCTAATGATTTAATTATGCAGATATTCCGAAGCAATTGGTGGGATTCCCTTTTCAGGGCTATTGCTGGGATCATACAAAAAAAAAACCCTGCTCCTACAGGGTAATCCATATTTCAATACTAATAACTGTTCCATCTTCACTCACCACACTCAAACTCATTTTTCAGACAGTTATTGAACAATTAGCCTCTTGAAATCACTTGAAAAACAATTATGTTGTTGACTTTTTTCCATTTCAACTCAATTTTCGACATCCTTCTGGGCTTTTCTGTGGTATTAAATAGCGGTGATGCTTCAGAGGTGAACAAGCCTGAATATGAGCCTCTTCGCTGTCTGCCCAACTACAGGCTGGACTAAGTTGTGCACAATGGTGAGAAGGAATAAATGATTAACACTTAAAGGCTACATTCACATTACAAGCCTTATCACTCAAATTACTTAACACATTGGTATTTCTGTGCAAATCTAATAGTTCTGCCTGGATGGCATGAACAAATGTACCAGTGCAAGAATTACAGAAAAAACTAAATTGGTAACAAATGCAGTAAACCTGAGTAGACTGATAAATCAGTGTAATGATCAGTTATTAATCTCAGTGTTACTGAGCTCTGCTAAAGTCTGAGTAGACTGATAAATCAGTGTGATGATCAGTTAATAATCTCAGTGTTACTGAGCTCTGCTAAAGCCTGAGTAGACTGATAAATCAGTGTGATGATCAGTTATTAATCTCAGTGTTACTGAGCTCTGCTAAAGTCTGAGTAGACTGATAAATCAGTGTGATGATCAGTTAATAATCTCAGTGTTACTGAGCTCTGCTAAAGTCTGAGTAGACTGATAAATCAGTGTGATGATCAGTTAATAATCTCAGTGTTACTGAACTCTGCTAAAGCCTGAGTAGACTGATAAATCAGTGTGATGATCAGTTAATAATCTCAGTGTTACTGAACTCTGCTAAAGCCTGAGTAGACTGATAAATCAGTGTGATGGTCAGTTAATAATCTCAGCGTTACTGAGCTCTGCTAAAGTCTGAGTAGACTGAAAATGAGGGTGATGATCAGTTATTAATCTCAGCGTTACTGAGCTCTGCTAAAGTCTGAGTAGACTGATAAATCAGTGTGATGATCAGTTATTAATCTCAGCGTTACTGAGCTCTGCTAAAGCCTGAGTAGACTGATAAATCAGTGTGATGATCAGTTATTAATCTCAGCGTTACTGAGCTCTGCTAAAGCCTGAGTAGACTGATAAATCAGTGTGATGATCAGTTATTAATCTCAGTGTTACTGAGCTCTGCTAAAGCCTGAGTAGACTGATAAATCAGTGTGATGGTCAGTTAATAATCTCAGCGTTACTGAGCTCTGCTAAAGTCTGAGTAGACTGATAAATCAGTGTGATGATCAGTTAATAATCTCAGCATTACTGAGCTCTGCTAAAGTCTGAGTAGACTGATAAATCAGTGTGATGATCAGTTATTGATCTCAGCGTTACTGAGCTCTGCTAAAGTCTGAGTAGACTGAAAATGAGGGTGATGATCAGTTATTAATCTCAGCGTTACTGAGCTCTGCTAAAGTCTGAGTAGACTGATAAATCAGTGTGATAGTCAGTTAATAATCTCAGCGTTACTGAGCTCTGCTAAAGCCTGAGTAGACTGATAAATCAGTGTGATGATCAGTTAATAATCTCAGTGTTACTGAACTCTGCTAAAGCCTGAGTAGACTGATAAATCAGTGTGATGGTCAGTTAATAATCTCAGCGTTACTGAGCTCTGCTAAAGTCTGAGTAGTCTGATAAATCAGTGTGATGATCAGTTATTAATCTCAGCGTTACTGAGCTCTGCTAAAGCCTGAGTAGACTGATAAATCAGTGTGATGGTCAGTTATTAATCTCAGCGTTGCTAAAGCCTGAAGTAGACTGATAAAATCAGTTGATTAATTATCTCAGCGTTACTGAGCTCTGCTAAAGTCTGAGTAGACTGATAAATCAGTGTGATGATCAGTTATTAATCTCAGCGTTACTGAGCTCTGCTAAAGTCTGAGTAGACTGATAAATCAGTGTGATGATCAGTTATTAATCTCAGCGTTACTGAGCTCTGCTAAAGTCTGAGTAGACTGATAAATCAGTGTGTGATGATCAGTTATTAATCTCAGCGTTACTGAGCTCTGCTAAAGTCTGAGTAGACTGATAAATCAGTGTGATGTCAGTCAGTCTCAGTTATTAATCTCAGCGTTACTGATAAATCTGCTAAAGTTACTGAACTCATGCTAAGTAGACTGAAAATGAGTGTGATGATCAGTTATTAATCTCAGCGTTACTGAGCTCTGCTAAAGCCTGAGTAGACTGATAAATCAGTGTGATGGTCAGTTATTAATCTCAGCGTTACTGAGCTCTGCTAAAGTCTGAGTAGACTGATAAATCAGTGTGATGGTCAGTTATTAATCTCAGCGTTACTGAGCTCTGCTAAAGTCTGAGTAGACTGATAAATCAGTGTGATGATCAGTTATTAATCTCAGCGTTACTGAGCTCTGCTAAAGTCTGAGTAGACTGATAAATCAGTGTGATGGTCAGTTATTAATCTCAGCGTTACTGAGCTCTGCTAAAGTCTGAGTAGACTGATAAATCAGTGTGATGGTCAGTTATTAATCTCAGTGTTACTGAGCTCTGCTAAAGCCTGAGTAGACTGATAAATCAGTGTGATGGTCAGTTATTAATCTCAGTGTTACTGAGCTCTGCTAAAGCCTGAGTAGACTGATAAATCAGTGTGATGGTCAGTTAATAATCTCAGCGTTACTGAGCTCTGCTAAAGTCTGAGTAGACTGATAAATCAGTGTGATGATCAGTTAATAATCTCAGCATTACTGAGCTCTGCTAAAGTCTGAGTAGACTGATAAATCAGTGTGATGATCAGTTATTGATCTCAGCGTTACTGAGCTCTGCTAAAGTCTGAGTAGACTGATAAATCAGTGTGATGGTCAGTTATTAATCTCAGCGTTACTGAGCTCTGCTAAAGTCTGAGTAGACTGATAAATCAGTGTGATGATCAGTTATTAATCTCAGCGTTACTGAGCTCTGCTAAAGCCTGAGTAGACTGATAAATCAGTGTGATGATCAGTTATTAATCTCAGCGTTACTGAACTCTGCTAAAGTCTGAGTAGACTGATAAATCAGTGTGATGGTCAGTTATTAATCTCAGCGTTACTGAGCTCTGCTAAAGTCTGAGTAGACTGATAAATCAGTGTGATGTCAGTTATTAATCTCAGCGTTACTGAACTCTGCTAAAGCCTGAGTAGACTGATAAATCAGTGTGATGTCAGTTATTAATCTCAGCGTTACTGAACTCTGCTAAAGCCTGAGTAGACTGATAAATCAGTGTGATGATCAGTTATTAATCTCAGCGTTACTGAGCTCTGCTAAAGTCTGAGTAGACTGATAAATCAGTGTGATGATCAGTTATTAATCTCAGCGTTACTGAGCTCTGCTAAAGCCTGAGTAGACTGATTAATCAGTGTGATGATCAGTTATTAATCTCAGTGTTACTGAACTCTGCTAAAGCCTGAGTAGACTGATAAATCAGTGTGATGATCAGTTATTGATCTCAGTTTTACTGAACCTTTTTAAGAGATGATGAAACTGATAATCTCTGAAGTAGAACAGTTCAGATAGCTGTAGCCACCATTACTTACTGTAGATATCAGGCACTTGCATGTGCACAGAGCATCCTTGACAGAACATAGCGGGCTTTGATATTAACACAGCCTTACTTACAGCTTACTGACATTTCTAATGAAACCAAGGATATGAATGGGACATTTGTCCCCATTTGGTCTACAGTAATGCCACCACAGTGCTAACTGATGTATGGTGATCTTAGGCTCATGTACCACGGCAAAGCATCCTATTAAATTGGTCAATGCTTGTCTATGGAGATTACAGAAGCTTTATATGCGCAATTGCATGCTTGTGTCAGCAATGTGTGCACCTTAAAATAGCTTAATTCACAAATCAGAAGTGGTGTCTGAAAACTCAGACACATAATGCAGTATGGGAGTTCTGTGCTAACTTGCCATTAATAGCTGGATTTTGTTGGCCAGCCACAGATCAGTGATCTCAGATCAATACTTAAATATCATCGCAGTCCAATGAAAAACATGTATCTCCATTTTGTCCATTTTGATTTTTATGCATCATTTAAAAAAACAGCAGCTGCTGTTTACACTGTGGGAGAATTTCATGATTAGTGGACCAACAGATAAGGCCCAAAAGTGCTTGGAAAGACGTCTGGTTCCATTGACTTACATTAAAATTGAATGAGGTTTTTGGCCTTCTCTGGAAAGTTGCAGTTTTGGAGATACTTGTTTTTCTTTGGACAGCGACGATATACAACCACCATATCCGTGGTTCTGCACTTACAGACTGTAGTCAATCAGTTTCTCTGCTAACTTTGCAAGCCCTTCTTTCACCATGTTCTTTAATGTCCAGGACCCCCACAGGACCACCACAGAGCAGGTATCATGTGGGTAGTGGATCATTCTCAGTACTGCAGTGATGTGATGTGTGTGTCATGCTGGTGTAAGTGGATCAAACGTGAGTATGTGCCTGCTGGACAGAGTCTAGCATCCAAGTAACTCTTTAGCAGCATCCTATAGGTAGCTTGTGATCACTGATGAAAGGCTACAGGATGACCAGCTTAAGCCATGCAGCAACAGATGAGCTATCCTCTCTGACTTAACATTTACAAGGTGGACCAGCAAGGTAGGAGTGGCTAATAAAGTGGACAGTGAGTGGACACAGTGTTTGAACACTCCAGCAGTACTGCTGTGTCTGATCCACTCACATGGGCACAACACACACTAACACACCACTTCAGTGTCACTGCTGTGCAAGAGAATGATCCACCATCCACACAATACCTCCTCTGTGGTGGTCGTGTGGGGGTCCTGACTATTAAAGAGCAGGGTAAAAGGGGGATTACCAAGTATACAGAGAAACAGATGGACTACAGTCTGTAGTTGTAGAACTACAAAGTGCTTCTATATAGTAAGTGGAGCTGATAAAGTGGACCATGAGTGTAGAAACAAGGAGGTGGTTTTCATGTTATGGCTAATTGGTGTCCCAGCCAAAATAGAACACTAGCATTGCTTGGACACTTTCATTATGCTCTCCACTGCAATTCAGCTGCAAGACAGATGCAAGCTTCATAAAGAGGGAATTACCACTTACTTTAGCTGCCCCAATCTGCTCCTTGCGAAACTTCTCCAATGGAGTTATGAGAACGTCATCTGCATTCTGGATCTGCAACGAAGCATAAAAGTTTGAGATGTTAAAAGAAAAAATGTGCTTAATTATACCAAACGAACTGTGCCACTGTCAGACTGTGACCCCAAATCAAATTTACACAGACGAGGGCCAGGAAGATGAGGCGCTAACGTTGAAGCGCGGCTGAGTATTTTAACAAGCGTGGTTGTAATGGGCAAATTTGTAGCTTGAGTTAATATTTCATCATGGGTGCTCTCCCCTCTAACGCCACTGAAGTACAGTAATAGCTGAGTCTGCTTCATCAATATTCTCTCAATGAGAACTCTGGGGCAGAGCACTGCAGCAGTCTGGTCCACTGACTATTAAAGTGAAGAAGAAAATGAGGAGTAATACAGAAGTCATGAAATTGGACAATAAAGAGAAATGAGAAAACGCTCTCCTGTTTTATACGACCTCTTAAAGGCACCCGTGTTGTCAGGGCGGCCAGAAATACGGCACCAAGAAAGCGAAGATGGAGCTTTAGATTGCTGCACGGTTGAAATCTGAAATATATGTTTGGCTCTGCAACTGGTGGGGAAAATCAGCAATACCCTATATCATCATGCACATAGTATCGAAAGGCCTCATGATGCATCAGCATCCTCATACCAACCAGATAACAGTCCATTTACATTGTGTTTCCCACTAGGTCCAAATATTTCCCTTCATGAATTCTGTGACCAAGATACTTGAAGCTGGTTTATGACAGTAAGAAAACTCATAGTGATCTCTGATGGTCTTTAATAATAGGAACGCCTATTCTATTTGTGTAAGCTTTTCAAAGTGCATCTGCAAAGCAATCAGCACTTTAAGAACAGTAGTTCCTGAACATTAAAGTGATTTTAGGCATTTCACACTCTAAAGGGCAATACACCATTAGGAACCTCTACAAATCCATGCTGAGACGTCTGGCATTTTGCGTTAGCAAACATGGTGGTCCAACGGTATACTGAGAGACTTTACTTCTGTATATGTAAACCAAAAAATATTACCCATATCATATATTTGTTGTTCCTGGTAACCTTTATCTTCTTTCCCAGTAGCATTGCAATATTTGGTAGACAGCCAAATATCAAAACATTAAAATATTGAAACAGCATAGTTAGCAATGGGTTTTATACTGCAGTGTATCATTAAAACCAATAACTGTCCCACATCTAGTGTGTATCTCTGAGTGTGGTCTTGGATGAGGTGCTTCTTGGCAGTTTATCATTAAGAAGGTAGTCAGAAATACACACCCTGGCACACAAACACACACACATACGCCAGGTGGCCCGATGGAGGAACGTCTGTGTTTGTGTGTGAAGAAGCTCCACCATGGCGTGCTACATGACACTTGGCTTGATTTAAAGTGTTATTCTGCCAAGTGACTGGGTGCGATAAAGCAGAGATGGAGCCTCTATAATACATAATACCTGCGCGAATTTTAGACAAGCTTGCCAGAGAGGACCAGCCCTCCCCTGTGACAGAGAGGAAGCTTTTCTTCTTTGCCCACAAATCACTGTCTCAAAAACTCTCAGCGCAATGCGCACTGACCCTTCCACCGTCAGAAAGGCAGATTTACGCGCATGAGAAAACTTCGGCGTGATAGATGCGCTCACAATGCAGCTGAAATTAATACTTCTGACGGCTGTTGCAAATCTGCAAGAGCTTAGCACAGCACAACTAATTGCACCATATGTTTGTGGGGCAGAGTTTATTCTGGGATGAAGAGACAGCGATGTTTAAATAATGTTTAAAGGGTCTAAAGTGTGATTAGATGAGCTGAATTTGGAGTTGTTGTAGAATTAAGTGAAAGAACTTGAGAGGAAGTGTGTTAGAGCAGATATTCAGAATCCATGAGCGGATTGCCAAGGTGTTCCTTGGGATAATAGAGTGCTCTATAGCTTTTATACTTCAGCAAAAATGAATAAATAAATAAAAAAAGATAGAAAGAAAATATAGAGCAAGTACATATCAAACGTGCTTTATGTTAATTCCTCATGTCCAATACACCCAACAGCCACTTCATTAGGTACACCTTCTTGTATCTACACTCACTGTTCATTTTATCAGCTCCACTTACCATATACCATTGTTTATTTCTTATTATTATATAAGTGCACTTTGTAGTTCTACAATTACATACTGTAGTGTATCTGATTCTCTCTATACTTTGTTATCCCCTTTTACCAGGTTCTTTAATAGCTGAGACCCCCACAGGGCCACTACAGAGCAGGTATTACTTGGTGATGTATCATTCTCAACACTGCAGTGATACTGACGTGTTGGTGGTGTGTTAGTGTCTGTTGTGCTGGTGTGAGTGGATCAGACAAAGCAGTGCTGCTGGAGTGTATTAGACACTCCTACCTTGCTGGTCCACCTTGTAGATGTAAAGTCAAAGTTGTCCTTTAGTCCTACATCAGTGGTCACCAGGACACCTCCCACAGGACGCTGCCCACAGGATGCTGTCAGCTGGATAGGTTTGGTTGGTGGACTATTCTCAGTCCAGGTGTTGACACTGAGGCGTTATTCACTCCAGCAGCACAGCTGTTGTGTCTGATCTGCTTCTGCTCAGCTTTTTTAAATATTTGTCAGATTAACCTGCATTTTGTTTAGTTCCAGTCAGGCTGTAAAGCTTTTCATGGCTCATTGCATTTGACAAATTGCATTCTTTTACTTTCTAGCTACTTCCAGCCTGTGAAGCTTGCTTGGGGGCAATGACAGGTTCAGAATTTGATGTAGTATTGCTGTCATCCTCTTCTTCAGAAACCTGACAAAACCGGCTGCAAGCCAAATATTATCTTATCCAAGATCTCTCATGCAACAATTCCTATTTCTGCATGTGCTAATGAACAAACTAAGTGAAGGTTGTAATCAGTGCTCAACTGATTGATACAGTTAGTGCTTTATTTGTATAATCTGTGATGTCCGGGTAGACAGCTTATCAGAATGTACCATCAGAATTAACTGTCATAGGCTTACAGCTCCCATTAAATGGACTGTTGGGCTGCTGGCGTGGACCGTAAACATCTTGAGACATGAAAAAGCAGCATCACCTGACATCTGTGTTATGTGAACTTCACATCAAAGTAGACCAAAGCAGCGTTTATGACAGATGAAGTCTACTGTACTTGCCTTTATAAATGTTTATGTAGGTTTCGGTCAGTTATCATGAAAGGCTTATACAGTCATGTAGCCCCATGAGCACTCCCCTACAGTAAGCTCATGCAGTCTCTCTAAACGTATTGCTTTACTTCCCCACCAAAAACAGAATTTAGCAAGGTAAAAAGTAGAAACAATCAAGGTCAATGGCTTGGGGCCACTGAACAATTCTCACAGAAGTTCACAGAATTGAAAAATTATTATTCTGCTTGCAAATATTCCTTCAGCATGTCTCTAAGGCCAATTTCCCTATTTGGCTGCTGCAACAGTTCTTTGAGATGAGCTACCAATATTTCTACCATTTTGTAAGAGGCAGAGACAATGCAGTGCAAAACCGGCCATCAAAAATAGTCAATCAATCAGAATGTGTAATCGGTGGTGCTTTCAATATCTCCACACATTTGAGGGAGAGAGAAATGGATCTTGCATTTTTCATGAACCGACTGTTTTAAACTGTATTAACCATGCACTTAGCCTCATCGCCAGTGTTGCATGTTTTGGGGCTATGTGGTGGTGAAGTTTTGGGAGGGCGTCTGCAGGGTATTGTCAGGTGTGGGCTTATACAAGGTCCAGAATAGCTAGCTAGTTCTTAAAGCACATTCCTAACTGATTGCATTTGTGACTAGCATGCTGGCTAACATAGCAAGCTCTCAAGTCTTTAAGCCCCTAGACACACCAACAATATCTGCCACTTACACTAACATTTATGGCATCTAGCTAACGTTCTTATCCAGAGTGACTTACAAGGTTAAGCATATTACAATTAGGCCAATGGAGTGTTAGGAGTCTTGCCCAAGGACTCGTATCTCAGAACGAAATGCTGATAGGAACAAAAAGTTCAGAGAGCAGGAGCTGGGGACCTCGGACCCCCATGCCTACAACTGGTCTAAAGAAATTGTTGGAACCAATCGTTTACAATGTTGCTTTATCATGTAATAATTAATTTGCATAACACTCAGAAAATCTCAACTCGATTTGTCGGTTGTTGCTCTTTAACCATGAAGCTTGCTGCATGCAGCTACAAATTGCACAGTCCCATAGGAAATGACTGGTCGCTTGTCCCTCTGTCACCTGCTAGCATGAAAGTAGGGTAAGGTGGCACAAAGCGATTGTGGGAGAGAGAAACGCAGCTTGCATTTTTCATGTACAGGCTGTGTAACAACACCAGTTTAGCATGCTTGGGTGGGTTTGGGTCTTTTGGGAGGGCCTCTGAGTCCTGTTTGCATGAGAAATTGGGTACAAAGAGATTTCATCTACATTTAAGTGCCCTCCAGGGTCATGTGTAAAACAAACCTATGTAACATGTTGGTCAGTTCCACAAATTAGCTTTGTTTTCACTTCAGCAGAAGAGCTTTACCATGCTAGGCCATGAAGGGACTGTGCCAGTTTAAGCATGACTGACTGGACTAATATCAACATACATTACACCACTGCAAATGTTCAAACATCCGTAAAAGAGATACAGTGGGGTGCGAAAGTTTGGGCAGCCTTGTTAATTTTCCTGATTTACCTTTCTAAAGCATTGATTGTTTGGATAAAAAAAATCTGTTAAATATATCATATAGGGGACAAACACAGTGATATATGAGAAGTGAAATGAAGTTTATATGAATTACAGAAAGTGTGCAATAAATGTCTAAACAAAATTAGGCAGGTGCATAAATTTGGGCACCAAAAAAAAAGATGTCCATTCCAGAACGTTGTACTTGTTCCTCTGCATGAATGCATTAGTAGATTTTGAGCAGTGTTTAGGGTCGTTGTCTTGTTGGAAGATCCAGCCCAGGCGCAGCTTCAGCTTTGTCATTGATTCCTGGACATTGGTCTCCAGAATCTGCTGATATCGATTGGAATCCATGCGTCCCTCAACGTTATTAAGATTCCCAGTCCCTGTACTGGCCACACAGCCCCACAGCATGATGGAACCATCATATGCATTATGCATAACGACCCTTTTTATGCCCAAATAACTCTATTTTAGTTCCGTCAGTCCACAGCACCTTATTCCAAAATCAAGCTGGCTTGTCCTAATGTGCTTTAGCATACCTCAAGCGGCTCTGTTTGTGATGTGGGCGGAGAAAAGGCTTCCTCTGCATCACTCATCCATACAGCATCTCCTTGTTTTATCTTGGTCTGCCACTTCAAGCCTTGACTTGTCATTTTCTCACAATGTTTCTCACAGTGGAGACTGAAAGCTTCATGCTTCGTTTTTCTTTAAATGTATATTTGCAAAGATGCATCATATAAACTGGGTAAAGTAGAAACAGTGGTTATGAGTATCTCGGAATAAAAATGCTCATAGGAACAAAAAGTTCAGAGAGCAGAAGCTGGGGATCTCGGACCCCCATGCCTTCAATAATAATTTGTTTGCAAAAAGTTCAGAGAAATCTCAATTTGATTTCTCACTGGTTGCTCTTTAACCGTGATGCTTGCTGCATACTGCTACAAATTGTGTCGTCCCACTGGAAATGACTGGTCGCTTGTCCCTCTGTCGTCTGCTAGGGTGAACGTAGGATACGGTGGCACATACCAACATGGTGCTTTCTATTCAAGCCAATGGTTCAACAAGTGTCACAGCTAATATCTGCTTAAGGCTTGCAACTTTCACTTTGCCCTGTTCTCTTCCTCCGGGGGAACAGCAGCAGACTCGGCAGAAAACCCCGGCAGCTGGCTGTAAACACCAAAAACAAAACCGCTGTTTTTTAAAATCAGCTCATCAGAAATTGCATGCTTGAGCTTAATGTAGTCACTAGCCCACAGCATTGCTGCACAGTTTGTGTGGATCCTTTTCTAGTCCATCAGTGGTCATAGGATGTTGCCCAAAGGATAGTTTTGGTTGGTTCTCAGTGCAGCAAGGCATTTAAACTCCAGCAGCCCTGCTGTATCTGATCCACTCGTACCAGTGCAACACACACTAACACACCACCACTCCCACATCACTGCAGTGCTGAGAATAATCCACCACCCAAATAATACCTGCTCTGTGGTGGTCCTGTGGGGGTCCTGACCACTGAAGAACAGGGTAAAAGGTGCCCAACAAAGTATACAGAGAATCAAATGGACTACAGTCTGTAATTGTAGAACTACAAAGTTGCTCTATAGCGTAAGTGGGGTTGATAAAATGGACACTAAGTGTAAAAATAAGAAGGTTGTTTTAATGTTATGGCTGATTTCTATTTATAATGACATTGCAACTTACGTTTAGCCATAGCTTTTTTCATACAGTAGCTCAGAATTATGGGAACAAAGTTTCATGTCTTTTTTATATGGTGGTAATTTAGCGCTTGGTGAATATTTTTTTTATATGGTCATTTCTGTAGCAATAAAGTAATGGAAGTTTATATACAATTAACATAATACCTACATGCCAAAAACACTTGCCTCAAACCTCATCAACTTAAATAGACTTGGTTTCATAACATACCAAAACATAATGCTTCCTATAAAAACAGGCAAAAGCTTTTTATAGACAATGCTGAGTTGTACCGTGCCAGAAACCTCATTAGCAAGTGTTTGTGGTTAGGTGCAAGTCTCTATTAAAGAAGGAGACTTCTGATATAAAACATGTCTTGACTGATCAACAATATTTTGCACAAGGAGGAGATTTCATTGTTTGGTAACCTGCTGTATCGACAAAGTCCCAATGCCAGCTCATTCAACAATATTCACTTCATGCTAAAAGTGCTTGGAAATGCAGAGGCTCGGCTTGGGCTAGAACACAGTGTTGCACGTCTCTCTCCAGAGTAAATGCGAGACCTGGCCAGGTATGAGAAAGTGCTGTATAAATGATGAGAGGCAGCAGCATGGAGGTATTTCATTACCAGTCTGGGCAGGAATGTCAGGACGGCTGATTTCACATGCTGCAACTTCTCTTTGCCGGGACTCCAAACGTCAGCCTCGCAGCTCTCACTGACTGTGACAGATTTAAATCACAGCCACTAGAGATCTGCCTGAAAGATTTGCGTTGCATTTCTCCTCCTAACTTCAGAAGTGACACTCGTTTTCAGGACAGCTGACCCTAAATATTCAAATTGGTTTAAAAGGATACAGAGACATGGGCATGGGGAAGCATAGCTATGGGGGAATACACCTCCATATCTATACCTCTCTTTTTCCTATTTACCAGGCCAACTTACCAAACTGGGACACTGTATAGTTCAATAGTTAGAGACTGTAGTTCATCTGTTTCCCTGCATGCCTTGTTAGCACCTTTCACCCTGTTCTTTGATTGTCAAGACCCCCACAGGGCCATCACACAGCAGGTAATATGTGGGTGGTAGATGATTCTCAGCATTGCGGTGACACTGACGTGGTGGTGGTGAGTTAGCTTGTATTGCTCTGGTATGTAAAGATCAGACACAGCAGTTTTGTTTAATGGCTACTCTATTAGACACTCCTACTTTGCAGGTCCAGATGTAAAGTCAGAGACATAAAGTGCTGAGATGGACTCAACACCCAAACAATACCTGCTCTGTGGTGGTCCTGTGGGGGTCCTGACCATTGAAGAACAGGGTAAAATGTAATAGTGAAACTTCACAATGCCCCTATATGGTGCATAATCTGATCACACTGACAATAAGTTCAAATACAAAAGAGTATACTCAACGAAGTGGCTAGTTGGCACTTTGTGTCCATGAGAGAGCAGAAGAATAGCTTAACAAACATTTACCATCATGCATCTCATCACTGGTTATTTACTGACTGACTCATTTAGTAGTAAATGGCCACTTGCTTACTACTGTTGCCCATCCTATATACAAATGCCCATCCCAGGATGGCATCTTTGCAATGTCACTGAATGAATGGACTGTGGGACCCATTCACTCATGCTTACATTTGCAAGCATCAGCCTCTGACGTTTACTTATTAGAGTAATTCACACCATCAGTAGCAGCTATTGATCTGCAGGTTTTAAGCTTGACTCAAGGCCAGGTCTCATAGACTACATCATTGTTTGACATTGTTGACTAATGGAGGCTCATCATAGACATGAGGCTATGCTAAGGCTAAACAGACTTTTCGTTTTCAAATAGGCCTTCCATTGCTGTCTCTCTAATAAATGTCCCTCAGTAACATTAAGTCAGACTGCAACTACCAGTATTGCATAACATGATTGATTACTGAATGATTCCTTATTCAGCCATTCAGCTAAAAGAGCTAAATTGCATGTTTTGCCCTGTTTGTACAGTTTGTTATCTGGCTCATTTGTGGCATAACAAAGACACCAATACCACAGAAACCATTATACAAAAGTATTTTTCCTCCACATTACTTTACATACTGGGGATACCGATTTTTACTGCTGCTCGACTCAAAAAGGAAATAATCCCATGCCAAGGAACTGCTTGGATAAGGGCCATCCACTGGTAGGCATACACCCACCCACTTGCTTCAAGCTATCTTGTTCTCTTCTGTCGTAGAACAATATTCAAGTACCGCTATCAACGATACCAATACGTTCTCAGCATAGGTACTACACTTTGTACACTCGACATCAAAAAAATATATGCACCCAGAACTATTGGATTACTATTGGGAATTAAGATAAAGGTTACCAGGGAAAATAAATGATGATAAATGTAGACTGATACGGGTAATATTTATTAAGCTACACATACATAAGTAGAGCCTGTCAGTATGGAGTTGGGCCGCCATGTTTGCTAACATAACATACCAGACGTCTCAGCATGAAGTTGTCGAGGTTCCTAATGGTGTCCTGTGGTAATCCATCTTATGCAGCTTGAATATTCTCACACAGTTTCTTCAGATTGTGTGGTAGGGGCATAGAAACAAAGCATATTTAAGACTAATAATGTTTTATATACATAAAACTATATACATAAAATATAGTGGTTGGTGTTGCTTAGCGTATAACACCACTACCCACCAGGGAGCCACCACCACGTGTGAGAGACTGGGGTTCGAATCCCAGTCTGGGTGACTATGCTGTGCTACACCAATAAGAGTCCTTGGGCAAGACTCCTAACACTACATTGGCCTACCTGTAATATGATTAACCCTGTAAGTCACACTGGATCCTTGTCTATTGTTTTGCTTGGCAATGCTCTGAATGTACCCCGCTACCATGAACATGTGAATAAATACATACGTGTCAGGCTAAATGGTTCAGGCATAAAGTGGTGTATGGCACCATTCATTTTCTTTGATGCAGCATTTAGAGGCATTAGCTTTGGACGTCTGGTTCTAATCACCAGTGTCGTGAACATAGCAGAAGTGAAGTTATTTTAGAACAGCACATGTCACATTAAACCACTCTGACTGACTTTGTCTACATCCTAAAGACGTATTTCAGAATTACCCTTCAAGTATTACAGAGCGTGCTACAATGAAGGATAAAGCCACTCCCCATTTGCACCACCTTAAAAAGGCCTTAACGTTGCGGCATTCCCTGTTTGGACAGCAGTGTCACAGCAGGCCTTTCCTGTAAGAAGACAGGATCATCCAGCAAGCTGAGCACAAGGAACAGGACGGAGTCAGCACTGCGCATTCCAATTACTTCCCCATTCATCATGCTTACCGTAAAAGACTCTATTAAAAATTCACCATACACTGCTTTAAACCCTGCCACAAATAGAAGTCCCAATGGGTATTCTGTGCTTTATCAAGTGTGGAGCTTTCGCAATGCCCTTTCCTTCCATGGGAGCGCGGGCTAAAAATCAGCACTTTCTTCCATCACTGTTACATTCAGAGTGATCTACAGCTATTACTGCAATTCCACGCACTGGCCATAAACGAGATTTCGATCGTGGTTTGAGGGCACATTCAAATTGTGATGTCCACTGAAGGATGCCGTTCCAGCCAAGGGACTAATCTCGGCTTGCGCAAAAGACAGCCTTTCCCTTACAAAGTAGGCTTTCTCCTTTTGACCAATTACAGCCGGTTCCATCTAGCAAAAGAGCATACAGTAACGTTAAACATATGTTGAGAATGTAAATAAATCTGTGGAGACCAAAAACAATGTGTGGCTATAAGAGAAAATGCTAGGATAGGCATCTGTGGTCAGATGTCATTACGATGGGTGAATATGATACTACTGAGAATGCTGCACTATTACATTCTCCATTCAATGCTGCTATTGTTAGAGAATTATTGAATGGAGGACTTGTGCAAATATGCTTCACTGCAGACAGTACCACCTCGATTTGACAGCATACCCTAGCTCAGCACTGTTCTGTTGTATAAAATATATATTGTAATAGAAACTAATACTGATGAGTAATTCAACATGATCTCGAGGAGGCTTTGGTGGTGGAGTGAATGATTAATGGATCACTGGAGAAAAGCAGAAAAGCACAGCCTTGACCTTGACAGAGAGAACATTTCAGTAAAAGCTGAGCTCCCTGATGTTAAATCTCAAATACAACACTTACAGCTTTAATTGCTGTCAGTTAGAAATAGCTGGGGCTGTAAAACAAGTCGTAGAATAGAGGATATGGACAGTACTGGGCCCTTCCAGGTCAAATAAAGTTCTACTGCTTATGAAGCACAGACAGCGCTTGTGTTATACAAGTTTATCAATCGATTAATCTAGCAAATAGATTTTATAGGAAAGATAAAGGAATAAAAACGGTTTAAACTAAATGATCCCAATGATAAAGAATCCAGGCTACTTCACTGAAAAAAGCAGAGGCGCTGTTAATAAAAAGTAAGACCAATCCTATGCTTTGCCTGTAACAATGTCTATGAATATGGTATCCATAATGCATTATAAATGCATCTATTAAGCATTCATAAAGCTTTATAACACCTTTGTTATGAAAGCCTTTGTAACTGTACACAAATGATCATAATCATGCACATGAACTGGTACGGTACAGACATAAGGAATTTGTTTCCGGCAGTTTGTGTCTCTGTACTATTCACAATAAATACAGACACTTATGTTTTATATATATATATATATATATATATATATATATATATATATATATATATATATATATATATATATATATATGCATATAATGCATTATGTCACTTTGTCCTATGAAGCTTTACACTGTGACATTTTATGTGTATGATTATCAACAGATAAAAAGGCTTATGTCAATTATTATTAAGCATTATGAATGATTTATAGAACTTTATGAAAGTACTTATAATGCATTATGGATACCTGACACAAAAACTGTTACCCAGCTTTGTATTTAAAAAAGCTGTTTTAAAAGGTTTGGGCAGGAAGAGATGCTTATCCAATACACTCATCCAATTCAGTAAATATCTCCTCATGGTCTGTCAACTGTCTAGATCAGGCAAGAGCGAGAAGCCATGTTAACATCAGTGAGGCATTTCAACAGTGGACAGATCTCCAAGAGTTGATCAAGAGGCTTCCTATTCACCAGCTTCTTATCTGAACAGCCTATCCTACTTTAAATGGTGCTGAAGTTACTGAAAGTTAATAAATGTAACTGCCGCAGTGATTAAGGTGGAACACGCAAGCTTGAAACAGAATCTGCACAGGTAGTTCGAGGCACCAGCATGGAACTGCTGGTTTAATGGTTTAACCACTGAGCCATTAAAGGTTTAACGGAAGAGTTCGAAGAAGAAGCTGAGGTGCTGGAATGTTGAAGGGGCACCATTTAAGGTGGAATGGAGCTGATGAAACAGAATCTGGACAGGTAGACTGAGACACCAGCATGGAACCGCTTCACTATTAAAAGTTTAACGGGGGAATTTAACAAGAAGCTGAGATCACGGAATGTGGAAGTGGGACTATTTAGGGTGTAATGTAGCTGGTGAAACAGAATCTGGACAGGTATACTGAGGCACTAGTATGAAACCACTGTGCCATTAAAGATTTAACAGGAAAATTCCAACAAGAAGGTGAGGTACCGGAATGTCGAAGGGTGACCATTTAAGGTGGAATGAAATGGAATGAGCTGGTGAAAAAGAAAATGACTTCACAGAAGCAAAAGGTCAGTACTGTTTTCATGCTCCAGAATTACTAGCTGTGTCTTTAAAGATGCCTATGCAATATTTGAACAAGTTAGCCAAGCCAACTTGGCTAACTTGCCTAGCCTGGAGGACCACTCAGAGCCATTCTTTCCCTGGTGGAGAAAAAACCCGTTAAAACCCAGATATCCGTGTCAAATTCTACACCATGGTTAACACACAGGACAGAGGAACTACAGGATAAACTCATCTGAAAAAAAAACTGTATTAAAACACCATCTAACAGAGATATAACAAAAACATGTTCCAGAATGATGGGAAGAGTATGGAGGAGAAACAGAACTGCCAATGATCCAAAGCATACCGCCAACCACCATCTGTCAAACAAGGTGGGAGTAGTGTTAAGGCATTGGCTTGTATGACTGCCAGTGGAACTAGTTCCCTTGCATTACTGCTGACAAAAAGCAGCTAAATGAATATGCCTGTATTGTCTGTATTGTTTCAGCCATATTTCAGGAACAGGGCAGCACCGTGACACGGTGTGAGTGCTGTCGCCTCACAGGGTCTCGAATCCCAGCTAAGGGTGTCCGGAATCCTTATTGTGTGGAGCTAGCATGTACAGAGGTTGGACAATGAACTGAAACACCTGGTTTTAGACCACAATCATTTATTAGTATGGTGTAGGGCCTCCTTTTGCGGCCAATACAGCGTCAGTTGGTCTTGGGAATGACATATACAAGTCCTGCACAGTGGTCAGAGGGATTTTAAGCCAGGCCAGTGGCCAGGTCACTACGTCCTTCTTGGTGGTATGCTGACATTACCCTGGATACCGTGGCTCTTGATACATCACAAAGATTTGCTGTCTTGGTCACAGATGCGCCAGCAAGACGTGCACCAACAATTTGTCCTCTTTTGAACTCTGGTATGTCACCCATAATGTTGTGTGCATTGCAGTATTTTGAGCAGAACTGTGCTCTTACCTGCTAACTGAACCTTCACACTCTGCTCTTACTGGTGCAATGTGCAATTAATGAAGATTGGCCACCAGGCTGGTCCAATTTAGCCATGAGACCTCCCACACTAAAATGACAGGTGTTTCAGTTTCATTGTCCAACCCCTGTACTCCCCTGTGTCTCTGTGCGTTTTCTCTGGGTGCTTGGTTTCTTCCCACAGCCCAAACACATGCAGTCAGGTAAACTGGAGAGGTTAAAGTTCCCCTTTCTGTGTATGTGAATCTATACGTCTGTGTGCCTGCCCTGCAATGGACTGGTGGCCTGTCCAGGGTGTTTCCTGCCTTCCGCCCAGTGAGCGCTGGGATAGGCTCCAGCACACCCTTGCATATCCCAGAAGGATAAATCAGTTTAGAAGTTGAGTGAGTGAACTGGAATGTTCTGCAGTGGCCAAGTTTATCATCTGACCACACATCAAGTGAATATGCATGAACCCTACAAGAAGAAACCTAAAACCGCTGGAATAAAAGCTTACTAAAGGATGACCAGGAAAGAAACCCAGCCCTTGCCGATTTCAGACCGGGACACTGACTGCAAGCGATTGTCAACAAAGTAATAAAAATGACAATTTAATTTATGACCACTAGTTTGTTAGGGGACTGAAAATGTGTGAAAATGAGTTTAATTTGTACACCAATTTGGATGCAAATCACCCTCAAATTAAAGCTTAATATATGAATTTTTATGATCATATTTATCAGCTAAATCCAGCATGCTTTGGCAGAGAGCTAATACAACAACCACTTTATCAACATCCAAATAATAGATCTCAGTGTATAAGAAAACACACAATGTCCTTTACATTAACTTCCCATAGGTCACTATATGGGCTGTTCATGCACAGGCAACAGCCTGCACTCAGACTGCTTTCAACGTGTCATTGCTTTCAGGAAACATCATACATCGGAACCTCACCAACGCCTGGCCTACTTGGCAGAAGTGATGTGCACATGCATGCCCAGGCCCAGTTCTGCCTCTTGGAGATATCCAGTAAGAGTGCAGGGTGAGAAAAGGCCTGGTTGGAGTCCAGCAGAAGCTGTTTTTTTGATACACAGGGTGTTAAAACTGAGAAACGCCGCTGCTAGTTCTCCGTTTGAAGAGTGGTTTAATCTCCTCCTGTCCCTCAGAGAGGCATAAAACTTGCGGCTGTGAATCCACCCCGGGGGGTGGGCTGACTGCTGCCTCTCAGTACCTTCTAACGCCTGGCCCTGCGCGAGCGCTGCCGTTCGTTTCATTTATCCGCCAGCAAAGGCATGTGGTGTCCTCTGCTTAATGGAGCCATTCGTCTTCCTCGCAGTGAGTTCTTCAGAAGCGAGTAACAACTTCTACTGGACTGATGGAGCTGCGGAAAGGAAGTAGCTTGGTGTGGCAAGTGTGTCTCAGAATAAAGGCCCATCTGCTCCTGCAAATGTATTAACGGGTAGACATTTGCATACCCGACACTACCGCATAACGTTAGCGTTAGCCACTTAGGCCGCACAGCACCTCAGATCCACATGACATTAGGTGATATTTTTGAAGGTGTGCAGGGCGTTACGCCGGTCTCTGCAAGCTAGGATTACCCAGTAACTCCTTCTCTGCATGTCCATGCAAAAAACATGTTGATGCACATAAATAAGCCTGAAAGCCAGCTTAGAACATTTTAGAAGGTTGGCAGCCTGGTGGTCTTTTTTTATAAAGGAAATTAAAATTTGCGAGGGCAATAATCAGCCGAGGCACGCAAATTAAATACTGTAATCATACACAGGTGTTTGATTCTGCGAATGGGGTTATGATAAGGATATTTCCTTTTCCGGGGGGGGGGGTCCAGAAGACATCAGAAGGTGCCACAGTATGCTATATATCTATGAGCAGAAACCTGCTTTAATAAAGTGCCTTAAGTTCAGTAGGAATTGTTTTTGTGACTTTGATAGAGTTAATATAGATGTTTTCGTAATAGTGATCAGATCAGTGATCAGATTTTATTTTGACGGTCCACCATAGACGAACGACAGCTGCTTATCTTAGTAATCATCAAACTGCTGTAGGGTTAGGTTGAGGTTGAGCACTAAAGTTAAAGTTAGGTCCATAAGAATCTATCACAGTCATCTTCAAGTTTCGTAGCACTTAACAGACAAGGTATTTGGTTTAATGCATCTACAAAACATCTACAGTGGACTATCAAAGTACAATGTTACAATGTTACAATGTTACAAAGTACAATGTTAGCTAATGCTCATGTTTAATTGCTGAATGTATTAATTAATATTAAAGAGTGTAGTGACATTAATCATTAGCTAACTATTGTTAGAAGACTGTTAATGGCTGACAATAATATGTTGTGTTAGTTATTGAAAATAATATAATGTTGTGAATAAATTAATTAGATAATTACTGCAATGGACTGGTGGCCTATCCAGGGTGTTTCCTGTCTTCTGCCTCCTATGAGGAGTGGGATGGGCTTTAGCATCTCCTTAACCCAGAAGGATAAGCATCTTAAACGTATAAGTATGCTTAGAAGATAAAGAAACAAGTTAATGAATGAATAAATGAAGGAATGAGTGAATTAGCGGTAGCTAGGCAATTAGCTAGCTACAGTTAGCTAATATCAATGTCTTTGTGACTTAATTTGTTCATTAGTTAGCTACTGTTAGCTAATATTAATGTCTTTGTGACTTAATTTAATAATTAGCTAGTTACTGTTAACCAAAATAATTGTTTTTGTGAGATATTTTGAAATGTAACTTGTTATAGCTAAAGTTAATGTTTTTTTCCTGGCTTTCAAAATTAGCTAGCTAATGCAGCTATCAATACTATTTGTTTTTGTGACTGACAATTAATTAGCTACTTCTAGTTAATATTAGTTAACAGTCATGTAGGTACTCTAGATACTTTGTATTACAGGCTTTGTATTACAACCACACAGTGCATTATTGTGTATTTCTTAAGAATTCAAAAATAACGGTAAGAAACCCTTAACACAAACATGCTAACAACATTAGCCAACAATGTTATAAATAATGGCAACAATAATTTTATTAATAGTAATAGTAACAATAATACTAATTCATATATCTGCTAGTTAACTAACGTTAAATTACCATTAACATATGCTACTGCTAGCTAAAGTTAACCATATCTATCATCGTACAGAAAGATCTATGGTAAGAGCAACTGCACCCACACATTATTCCCATTCCGTACTGCAGAGACCGCTACACTCCCAAACAGCACCGGAACACAAACAGAGCAGCAGGAGATTGGAACGGCTGAATCAGGCTTATGAGTTCAGCGACCTCTACAGGGCTTAGTTAGCCTGGGATAAAGCCGCATGACAGGCCTAAGCTGCAGTGAGGTGGCAAAGCACGGCTTCAAATGCAAAGCTGGCCAAATTGAGACTTAATATGACTTTGAGTGGGTAATTAAGTCGTGCCAGGTTGAAGGGGCATGTAACCAAGGGAGTGTGGCAATGTGCGGATGCAGTCATTTGCGATTAAGATGCCGCAATATATCCCGTCAAGGCCCCCGTTCGCTAGAACACGGAGACTGAGTATGAGGAACGAGAGACAATAAAGAGACGATGGAAGCGCTGCTTAGGCAAGGTGCTGGAGGTAGATAACAACACCTGGCTTAATCAAAACAAGACGGAAACAACTACTGCTCAGGCATAGTCTCAGCTGAGAAAGGAATGTGACCCAAGTCTCTTCCTACTTTAGAATCGATTAACTCAGTTGAACATTATGTACTATAGCAATGTGGGGCACAACATATCATATGGGGGTAAGCTCAAGTAGAATGTGCCAGTGGTCATCATCGCGTATCCCCATAACATCTTCCAGAACACAATAACTTTACACTGATCTCAGAAATCTGCTGTCTGCTGTTCACATGTGGAACTGAACATGAATCTGATTATGATTAAATAACAAAGTGCAGATAAATAAACTCAATAAGCATGTTTACATGCAGCCTGATAATATGTCGATGATATGATTAGCAGCTCAATCTGAAAAGCAAACATCCGTGTATACATACCTCAGTCGCAATAGACTAATCCAATTAAGCCCTGTTTACATCAAGTTCCCATCTAAAGTTCATTCCACACATGTGCATATGAATCATAATGCTGGTTTAAAAAATTCAACATGGTGGGATCTATAAACTGCTCAGTAGAGGAGAAAAAAAATAATTCTTAAAACTTTAAAAGACTTATATAAAGTAGGATGGGTGGCTGTAAGACTTCGTAAAAAAACAATCACCAACTGTCTGTTGAGATAAGCATATTTGCAAACAAATGGCAGAGTACTACAAAAACCTAACAGCCAAAATGGTAAACGCGGCTTCTTTTCACTCGCGTAAAGCTCACTGGTAACGTGCACACCAAGTGATACACTACACAATCACATCAATTCGGACTTGATAAGTTGTAGTTTGCTTGTAAACACAGATTCCCATAGATTGTTGAGTAGGGCGTGCATATAAATACCTCAGTCTTCATCCATAATCACAGTACATTCATATGGATTGGTGGAAACCTCGGAATGTAAAAAATGAGAACTGTTCATGTTTTAAACCTCTTTCCCCACATCATGTGAACATCGTGTGGGATAAATATGCTGTATATTAATAAAGCTTATCTTCTAAATAAATAAAGTTTATCTTATCTATATGCTGCTACTGCTTCTTCTACTTTGTTCAGTTTGAAGGGAACACTTGACTGTATGGTACTGTTCATAAGGCTACATGAGACTTGCATAAGCTTGTCACTGTGACCTTACAAAACTGTTTAGAAATCTTTTACATCGTCTATCAAACAGGCTACTTTATGGTTTAAAAGCAAATGATGCCTATTGGAAACGCATTTATAAACATTTATGTTGGGTTATGTTGGTTGTTAGGCTATTTAGTTGACATGTAACCTCATGGATACTAAAACAAATACGCCATATTTAACACAGCCTCTTTTCACTAATCAGGTTTTGTTCTGGTGTTTATTTTTCTGTCGCTAGGTACCCTCCAAGTACCTAACCTCCAGAGTGTGACTGCCCCTCGCTCTAGTGGTTCTGAATGAATTTGCCTTTCCAATGTTTAATGGGTCACCAGGTTGTTTGTGTAGTGGCTTCAAAAATAAAGTCCATTCTCTCTGGACGCAAGGCTGAACTTCCTGGTTCAAAAAGGTTCAGTTCTTCAGTTCCAAAAGAGGAGTGCAAAAGTCACAACTGTAGTATACTTCTGAAGCACAATGAAGGCCTATGACTCAGTCCATATGAATATTTTAGATCAGTGTTCAATAGATTCAACAAGCCTTTTGTCCAGGTATTGCTCCAGACTAGTTACAGTTCAACCTGACAGCTAAGCTACGACGTAACCTACAGAAATCTTTTCAACTTCAAATTCAATTGCATTCTATCAAATACTCACTGATTTGTGAGTAAACACTCTGACTAAAGAACTGGCTGACTATGACATCCACATGCACACATATCTGATCCATGCTTATTGTTTAAATTTGGCTTTGGACAGAACCATAAAGATTCGCTCAATGACCTTCTTCTCGGGAGAATATGGAAAGTATTTGGAAACTCTGTCCTCTCCCCTCTGCCTTTAAAACCTTCTCATATTCCCCCCTGCCAAAATTTACAACAGGGAGCGTTGTTAGGTCTGGCATCGGCGAGCACTTTGAAGCTTCAAACACTCCTTTTTCTATTCAGGTTGTGGTCTGTTCCTGAGCCCCTAGTCCCTAGAAAAATAACTCCAGCCTACCAGTTATTCTAACCTATTAAGAAGAGCGTCAGCCAAGGTGAGGTTGGGTGACAATGCACTGAACTCCAGCCAAAGTCAAGGAGACAGACTCGAAAAGGAAAAGTTTCCCCTCACAGGTTTTGCTGGATTTGGGCCTGCATTCCACCTGGTTTCACATTAACCCAGCCTGGCCCTGGATTGGGACGTTCTGCTTAAACAAACAGAAAGTTATGCCTGAGACGTACAATGAACAGACTACCACTACCTCCTGTACATAGACTCTCACCAGAGCAACACATGCTAACACTCCAGCAGTGCTAAGATCAACCCACCACCCAAATCATACCTGCTCTGTGGTGGTCCTGTGGAGGTCCTTACCACTGAAGAAGAGGGCTACCAAAGTACCCAGAGAAATAGATGGACTACAGCCTGTTAACTACACAGTGGATCTGTTAAAATGGACAATGATGGGTTGTACTTAAAAAAGTGGCTGCTTGGTGTATATTTAACAGGAAATGACAAAGAAGCCTCAACAGCAAATATCTAGTGCTCACACTTTATCATTTTTACAGCTTCCACTCCACAGGTGACTTACGTTCACTTTTTCCAAAGGAGCCTACAAGTATGTTCGTCCTTCAAGGACCAGTCTTGAAAGTTGACTGCATTTTTTAGCTTCTCACGATCCAAATAATCCCAAACACATCCAGCGATGTTAGGGGTCTGAACTCTGGGATGGTCAGAGTCTCATTCATATTCACATCATAAGCTACTCAAAGAGTCTCTTCTGTTGAGTGCGTGTTTATGCGCTACAGTGAGCCCTTCAGTATGTACTGCAACTTAATCCTAGCTTTACTGAGTGAGCAGCTTCCCTGATGCACACAAGACCTAGACAAAGGGAATATCCAACATATTACCGGTTTGTCCTGTAAAACGATAACTCAAAATGAACAGGGTATAAATACATTTGACATATTTTTATTTTTATTTTTATTTTTTTACATATAGTGGTTCATCCCTAAATGCTGTTTATCACTGTATAACAACTGTTGGATGACAACAGTTTATGTCTGTGTCTGAATCTTTATCTTTCTATTCTATCCAACAATAATCAAAATGTTCCACTAACTTAACTTATTATGGCACTCCAAGAATATATACCATGAAAACAATAATCTTAAAAGGGTCTATAATGCATTTTGTAAAAAAACTCTTCAAATATTTCCACATATTCATCTTTAAATTACATACACACACACACACTGTCATGTCACCGCCATCCCTGAGGACACATGGAAGACAAGCGTCCAGACTCTTCTCTGTCCTGGCTCCCAGATGGTGGAATGAACTCCCAATGGGCGTCCGAACAGCGGAGTCTCTCGCGGTCTTCAAACGCAGACTGAAGACCCATCTCTTCATAATGCACTTAAGTGAGTGAGCTCTAGTAGTGGTCTCAGTTGTGTGTGTTGTGTTGCACTTATAATGACCTTTTTATAATGACCTGATCTTTTCTATAGGTATAAACACTGGGCTGGGGTTGCCAGGTAGTGCTTTGCTTAATACTTGTCTGTGTATTAATCTCTAGGTATCAGCACTGGCCCCTGTTCGGGCAGTGTCTGAGCTCATGGTGAGTTTTAGGCTCTGAACTTTCTATACTAGCTGAAACCTTATCCAATGGAACATTAAGCACAGTTGTAAGTCGCTCTGGGTAAGAGCGTCTGCTAAATGCCTTAAATGTAAATGTAAATGTGGGAAAAAGACATAGAGAAGCACACTGTGCTGTTTTTGTTTAGAAAGTCAAGGCGAGTTTACTATTCACTGCTCTCTGTTAGTACAAAGTAAATAAAACTGTGTCCAACCGTATACAGACTCACTGGGTTATTCCTAGAAAGCAATCCAATCTATTCAATGAAGAGAAAGAGTCTGGTGCGGTAGAGAAGGGTCTAAATTGTTGTTTTCCTTAAAGGACTAAAACAATCAACTTCTCTGTGACAAGAAAAACAGCTCAATAGACGACGGTCACGCCCATTAGTTTAACCCAACAGTGGCTTCATTAGATAGCTGCTTGAATGGACGTTTTCCTTAAGGTGACAGAATTAAACAGGCCATTATTTCCACCCAAGCAGTTAGAGCAGACTGGGCTTTGTTTAACCTCACATGTGTTGCAGATACACAGTCCAGAAAGTGTTTAGAACCTGCTGCCTCAGAACAGCGCCGGGGTTTGAGACACAAAAACATGTGGCCGGAGAGACAAAGCAGACAAGGCCGCAAAACAAACCGTTTAGCCTTGTACGGGATTTCATTGCGGCTGCTTCCGTTTTATTTATTTATTTACTTGTTTGTTTGTTGGTTTGTTTGTTTGTTTTCTTGACCTCGACTAAATAAGCCCCTTAGGCTCGTACCAGTCACGGAAGAGAGAGCACTGCTGCACTTTCCAAGTAGACAAAAAAGAAAAAGAAAAAAAAAAAGAATAAAAGGAGAATCTGTTTGTGCTGTATTTATTTATTTTGCTGGCTGATTGTAGTGATTACGGAGCATGGGGGCCCCTGACGTGCCGTTGTCCCGGTCATAAACAAGATTTAGTCGGGCTATTCTGAGAATTACTACGACTGATTGGTAACAGTCCATAAAAGCCATTCCGGCCCCAGTCACGTGAGCCGTTAAGCGCGGGGGTAGGTGAGCATGTGGAAAGGCCTCGTATTTCGGAAAGGGGCAGTTTTCAGGTTTCAAATGAGCATTTGTGAATACTCTTCCATCTCTGTGGACCCATTTTGCCAGCATCTCTTCGAGTTATGGGAACATTGCTGCTGCTGCTGCTGCTGCTTGATAAAATCCTCTGCCGTTATAGATGAACAGATGACAGCCCAGGCAATAACAGTGAGGAAGTAGGACTTGGAGAATGCCGAGGCTGTGACTGAGGCCTTTTGGATCCCAATAGCTCAAGAAACTTACTGACACCATGATGGTACAATTGCCATTAGCATGTGTTTGCTTCCTGCAGTTAGAACCCATCTGATGGAGCTGTACAGTGCCGGAAAATCTCGATTCCTAAGGCTTGAACTGTGAATGGGTATAAAGGAACCGGGAATGATTTGGGTCCTTAATATAATTTATTGCTATTGTACTTGGTGTTTTGTATGTGGAGCTGGAATCTTGAAGGGACAGCACCCCCCAGCCCCCCCACCCCCCAACCCGCATCATCTTCAGGCCCTCCTTCTTCCTGTTTCATTCAGTAAATCCTATGGAGCTTGGGACTCTTTGGCCGAGTTCAGGAACCCTGAAAGTCACTGCAGTTTTACCATTAATCCTCCTCTTCTACTCAGTCAACCGGAAACCAACTTCCCTGCTGTCTGTCTGAAAAACTGGAGGAGTCGAGAGAAGCCACTTAAAATACTCACTAAAGCAGCTTTAGAGTGGAGGATACACCAATGTATGCTACCCAGAAGGCCTTTTAACGATTACAATGTGACATCGCTGCACAAAGCGGACAGACAAACAGAGCAATCCAGCTATATTTAGATTCTGTGCTCTATTTACATCATTATGTGATACGTGTGTGTTCTGTATTTGGTGTTAAATAAGCCAGAGGACAAAAATGAGTCAGCTGTGACTGAAACATATCTAATAGCATGTAATACCTCATAAGCACAACAGCTGTGATTTCATTTGGCATGGACTGGACCAGTTTCTGGGTGTAGGCCACATCCATGTTTTCTTTTACTTTCACTATTAAGCTTATTCGTTAGTAATACTGGGGTTTTTAATGATCTGACCTCTCCTACAACTTAAGGGATTTTTTGATCACAGTTGTTCAGGACTCTTTTCCAATCAAATTTCTTCTGTGAGGATCATGGTTGTCCACAATCCTTCCAGGTTTTAACCATGTGTTGGACAGTTCCTAACCATGTCCCCCAGTCATTCCCAGTAATACAACTGTTGCATTCTTTTCTTGATGCAGGCCAATAATTTGACCCTTTAGAAAACCCAGAAACATGTTCCCACAAGGTTGTTTAAGAAATGAGAAGCTGTTCATTGCATCAGTTAGGGTTGAGGAATTGTTCCAGCTGAAATATATTCATCACTGCAGTACTTGTCCAAGCAAAGCCTCTTAAGACTCTTAGCGTATTTAAATTCAAACAATGACTGTCCACTCTCTGCCTTTATGATAGCTTCCAATCTCGCTGGGAGACTGGTTTTAAATTAATCCAAAAAAAAAAATAAAAACTGCAGGAATATTTTTTCAGATTATCCACAGTTCCGTCTCAGATGCTGAACATGTTCAGTGATGCTGAGGTCTGGACCCTGGGGTAGCGACTCCATTGTTCTGAGAACACCAAAACCTTATTTGTTTTGTCTGTTTCCTTTCTTTAATAGCGTCTCATTCTTTCCAACCTGTAGAGTTGATCTTTACAGTGAAAGGATGGACAGAAACGGCTGCTGAGAGTACTTTGTATCCTTGGTTTTGGTTTTTAGAAGGCTTACTTTCTTTGTAACTTGAATTCCAATCTTGGAAATTTTACTTTTTCTCTTTTTCCATAAAAGTGAAATACGTTATATCCATCCTGCTCAGAAATGTCTCCTGAAAATGATTCTTTTGCACTAGTTCGGCTAGTGTTGCTGGAAATGAAATAAAATAAGGATGGTCTCTGATTTCTGCACGGTTCTATATTTAAATCCTGAATTATCCCAAAGCAATCTCATAAGATTGTGAAACTGGAAATGTCATGATGCACTGAATCCTAAATACCTAACTTTGAAGTTGCAGAGTTACAACCCTGATTATTCATTTAGCGTGCATTTAGTTTTGTCCATGTGTGTATGAAGTTAAACCTAGGCGAAGTACACTAAAAGTGTGCCAGGCCATGTGGTACTGATCTCTTCATCCTCTATTCTTCTCTTTATTAACAATTAACTCTTTATTAAAAATGTATTAACAAAAATCTTCACATCATACCACTTATATGTTTTCCCATTATGTTGGGCCTTCCTGTACCACACCTAGCCAGCACTGTTCTAGCCTAAAAGGCACACCACACCCACACACATGCACAAATCAACGAGGCAACACTGAACTGCGGGGGTGCAGCATGCCAGCGACTGATGCTGGCGGATTGTTTTCATGGTGCAGCTCCAGTGGGGGAGCTTCCGATCCCACCTATCAGCTTGTCTGTTTTTCATCTGTGGACAGAGACAGCAGGATACGGCAACGCTGGACTTCAACAATAGCGCAGCAAAAAAAAGAAGAAGAAGAAAGAAAAAAAGAAAAAAAAGAACCACTGTTTCCCATAGCCAGGTTTCCTTAGTGGCTATGAACTACTTCATAGCTCAAAGCTAAAGAAGCAAACTTTACCTAACATGTCTGGGCAGAAACTGTATAAATTAGATTTGTCAAACTTTTGTCCAACTTTCTCCCCAATTTAGTCATGTCCAGTTCCCACTCGCTAGCAATGTCTCAGTTTATCTCATAATGCTATCAAGCTAGGAGGGTGAAGACTAGCAGGTGCAGGCCAGATCTGGTTCCAGAGCTAACTGTGAGCGCATGCTAGGAAAGTGCATGCACAGTAATTGCTAATTTATGAAGCATAGTGCTCTGTACAAACATCACCAATACAACATGAGATGCAAATGTTATTCTGGTGCCATCATAAACAAAGTGGTGCATGTGTGTGAAGGCTACATTGACTACAACAGCCACTTGTTAGCTATATCTATGTAGATGAATTAGCCTTCACATTAAATAAGCAGAGCCAGTCTGCTTAGGCTCCCTGGAGAAAAAAAAAGACCTCTGTGGACAAAAAGTCACCTCTGTGATGTTCTGCGGGGTAACTACGTGGAAATGGGTCCTTTGGTTGATGGGATCTGTTTGATGCTTGCAGTAAGTTTGAACCACAATGCTTACACTGAGCTGCTGGACAACCAGGTTTCACCTTTTGCTTCCTCTTACCTAGGAATAACATTCCTATCCCCGTATTCCAAGATGTGATGCAATTCAAGCATTCACAGGTCTGTAAATATGACTGATTGGCATGAAGAACATTCCGGAGCATTCACACCTCTGGACAGCCCTGCAAAATCCACAGGTTTGAATTCTCTTGAAAATCTGTGGGACTACCTGGAACAACAAATAAACAGCCAGGGAAGGCATCCACCAAATCTGGCCACACTGCGCAATTCTTTGAGTGGCTGAATACTGATGAGGCCTACATCCAGAAACTTGTCCGGTCTATTCGAAATCAATCACAGCTGTTATTGATGCTCATGAAGGTACTCATTTATTTGGTCAGTGAGCTTACATATATGTTAGTATGTGCTTGGGATGTGGGTTATTACTAATTTTAAAATCAGTCGTAGTGTTATAACCATACAGATAGCTATAGCAAAGGAAAATGATAAGGGAAACAGCTGACAGATTTAAGCTATAGACTTACTTGTTAAAGTGACAGTACTGGTGTTGCACAAACAATCAGCAGTACAGGGGACAATACATGCAAATATACAGTTTGTTATTCATAAACAGCTAAAGGATATCGAAAGGAAGGTTTTTGTGTTGGGAGAGTAATAAAGCCTGCTTTGACCCAACAATGACCCATATGACCCAATAAGTCAACAGAGCTAACCAGCACAATGTTGGATGCTGAGGAAGGCTCAGAGTCTTCTTATAGCCTAATGTAGATGATGTGCCGACAGGTTGGTTTGTTATTGCTGTAGATTCTGGATTGAACTAACACCAGAGAGTGGCCGCACGCTCTCTATGTCTCTTTAGTCACATTCTTAACCACGTGTCTTTGGCCAAATGGTCATGTTTAGGCAGTCGTGTTTCAAAATGTAATACCATACTTGCTCACAAATATGAGTGAACCCACCACAGGTATGTTAAAACATAAACTTAGGGTCTGATAGAACCGTCTGGGTTGTTTTTCTCTTTTCATTGGCTTGCACAGTACTGGAAAAAACGGACATTGTCATTTTTTCCCCTGAAATACATTTTGCGGTATAAAATGTACTCCTCATCAACAACAACAAAAAAATTTGCACGAATAGCTACACCCAGAAGAAATCAACCGACAGGAATGAAATTTGGTGGGTAGATTTGATATCGTGAGACATTCGGATGATTCAGTTTCATGCTTGGGCACGTGTGATTAAAGCAACAATGGACTTTATTGCTTAATCTGGCCATGCAAATGCATGTCCTTTCCCCAAAGTGAAAAATTCTAATGGAGGGAACAATGCATGTTACTGCACCCCTGTAAAACTAAGCCCCAGTATGTGCTACACATAAACAGCCACCTCATCTCAACCCACTTAGAAGGCTAACTGGCAAGCCTGCTATGTCAGCTAATAGATGCCCAAATTTGTAAACTGTGATGTAGGACAGTAAGGGCGATCGTACCCACCCAGAAAAAACGAGGCCATAGTGCTGTCCTCCACACAGATGGCTGTAGCATCACTGGGGATCAAACTCCTGATGGTTGATAGACTTCAGTGCTTTTTATCAGCTTTCATTAGCTTTCTTCTTCTTCTTCAGCCAAAAGCTGAGACGCCAGGTGACATTTTACAGACCCACAATAACGGAAGCTTCTCTTTACAAGCAACTAAAATTATCCAGCAGATCCTTTGAGTGAATGGTGGCTAAAAGAGCAAATTCTATTCCAAGTACATTTACAAATAAGACCTGAAAGAGGTGCAATGAGGGGAAAGACAACAGAGCGAAAAAAATGCTTACCAGGCGTCTTCTCTCCTCCTCCACCGAGCTCAGCAGCTGGGATAACTCCTTGAAGGACTGCGCTGGAAGAGGAGAATATGCAGTCATTAATCCATTTGCATTACCTGGACGAAGATCAAGTCCATAATAAAATGATCCACACGAATCAATGCACACAGCATTAAGCTAACACAGTTTGTACTGATTTATCACTAACACTACTTCTACTAATAATACAGCATTTAAGATCCAGGCATGGTGAACAATGCAAATGAATCGATTCATTTAATCAATACTGCAAGGCTAATCCAGAGCCTACTGCAATTCCAGTCCATCTAGACTTATGGTATACACCATATAAATAACCAGCTCAAGTTGAGTAAGGGCACGGTATTTCATTGGGAGGTAATAGAATAAAAAAGGGGCTTAAGTGCTATGTTTTGTGCTTGACTGCTTCCCAGTACCCTAATAAATAGCCATGGGCACAAAATAAGGTCAAAGATAACTGCGCATGCCAAAGCTCATCTGATTATGTCTTATTGGGCATCAGTTGTCAGTCAGATTAGTGCATCACAATTTAATTAGTGAGGTCAGGTACTGATGCTGGATGATTAGCTCTGGATCACAAATGCCACTCAAAATCATTCCAACGTCATTGGATATAGCTCCAACACTCCAGAGAACGCAGTTTAGGCCCTGACCAGCTAGCGCCTGGCTTAGGTTCATGTGCTGCTACTCCAGAGCAGCCCATTCAGCTGGCATCATTCTTCTATGGAGATTATGCAGGTTGTGTGTGAATATGTGTCAGCAATGGGTGCGCACAAAAGTACAAGAATTCACTTATTAGAAGGGGCTATTAACTCTGGATCAAAAATGCCACTCAAAATCCTCCCAAAGTTATTGGAGATAGTTCAACACTCTAGAGAGCGCAGCTTATACCCTGGCTAGATGGCATTGGCCTTAGGCATTGTGACCTCATGTGCTGCTCCTCCAGAGCACCTCACCTCAATGCTTTTCTATGGAGATTATATAGACTGTGTGTAACTGAATATGTGTGTCAGCAATGGGTGCACCGTAAAGTACCTGAAATTCACTTATTAGAAAGGCTACTCATATGCCTAAAGGCACGCACACACACACACACACACACACACACACACACACACACACACACACACACACACACACGCACACACACAGAGACACACACAGACACACACACACAAACACACACACACACACACACACACAGAGTAGCTGAATTCACTTATCAGAAGGGCTACATACATTCATTGTCAAAAAGAAGAGTTGCACCAAGAAGGAAGTGTGGGATTGCAGTGCTACTGGGAAAGTAATAAAGGATGCCAGGAACAATAAATGATGATACGTTTAGACTGATATGGGCAACAGTTACTGTGTTGAGGTGGTGGAGTGACACCAGGCCTTCTGGACATGTGACATATGACAAAAAACATTATCAATATCATTATCAACAGATTTGTTGATCGTCTCCACCAAGACAAAAGCAAGACTTGTCGCTGAAGATGACACACTGCCATTCGGACAATATGTCAGTTCTCTTTCGACCTTCCATGTTTGTGTAGATCTCCCAGAACTTTCGTGTTGTTGGTGCATGCCTTCCCTTATCCACTGCCACCAACAGCGTAATATGTTGGTGGCATTGGATGTTGGTAGTTGGTAGTATCAACACGGCCGGTATATCATGCAATACGTCAAAAAGACCATCTCGCTTTTTAGAGCCCTACGATGCAATCCCTCTCGAACTCCTCCACCTGCTTTTGAGAGTATTTCACTTGCAACGGATGCTACCAAGAGTCAGAATGTAAAGCATGTGCAAAAGGGGAATCTTATATAGTCAGTCAGTCAGGTACAGCAATACAGCAACCCGTCCTTGGCTGCATCACATGAACGGCCGAGCATGAAACTTGAATAATTCATATGTCTCATGATATCAAACCTACCCACTAAGGTTCATTCCTGTCAGATGATTCCTTCAGGGTGCAACTTTATTTTCCAATTATTAATGGCTTAATCATTCACCGAGATATATTGCTGACCATCTCATGCTGCAGCATCGCTTCTGATCAAGCTACCAACCAAAAATAAAACCAAATAATTTCAGCTTTTAAATGGGGCAAACCAGAGTTAAACCTAGGCTAAAAATTTTACTGAAGATGGCCAATCAGTATCAAGGGTTATCGGGCCAATATCAGTGAAGAATTCTGGACTAGATATCCAGATTTCATAAACGTTTGTTCTCCAGACCAGTGCAATGACTCCGTGTGAGGTATCTAGAAACCTGTTTTTTTAGTCTTATTCAACATCAACAAAACCTTTAAACCTATATGTTCCAATTAAATCTGTTCATTGCTGCTGAAAGATCTAATCCATGGCAATTCAGGATCTAATTTTCATTGGTTCCAAAACTCAAACATCTACTCATCAGAGGTTTCAGCCCAAACTTGTAGAGCTTTAGAGTGCACTGTTTGTTTTATTAGATTGGGAAGGAAAGGCAAACGAATAAAATTAATAAGAAATTCTGAAATTCACATAAGATTTTCACTCAGATCATGCTGATGATATAATTCGCAATAAAAAAATGACATTAAATTAGAAACTAGAAATTAGAAAGTAAACACATTTTCTGTTGAGGTCTTAGACTTTCGGATTCCATTATACATCACCACGTTCTAAGCCGGAGGAAATCAGGAACAGCCCACTATCAGTGGCCTCTCATTAGAGCTGGCGCTAACCTACTTTTCTCTGCCCTGTAATACAGGGACAGCTGATGCATGCCCAGCACACTGCCCACGTGCCAAGGCGTCAGGCCATGATGCCTTTATCGCTTCATTAGGTAAGGGGAAGAAAGAGGGAAACGGCCCCTCTCTCTTTCTCTCTTTCCTTTTTTTCAGCCTGTGTTTGGCCACTTAGTGCAGCAGTGCTTGCCAAGCCTGCCAACGTCATTATCAGGCCGTCTGAGCGGCCAGGCAGGCCATGCATCATCTCCCACACTCACACTCTTTCTCTCTGTCCATTTATGTGCCCTGCTTTTAGCCGGCCCACACTGATGAGCCCTGCAGCAGCCTCCCTTGTTAATGCCAGGCATGAATAACACAGCACTCTATTTGTGTGCTTTTGTGTTTATAGGGCCAGAGTGATAGGGCATCATCAATGATTGACATGTAACCAGATAACCAAATAAAAATTCAAAGGTGACGATTGGATTGGCTCTGCTATAATGATTAAAAACAGCTAGTGTTTATGTAAAAACATTTTAGATGCAGCTTTTGCAACTCACTCACTCACACATGTTTAACAGTCTGAATGTTCTCCACAAGGGGGAGCAATTACAATGCAAGTACCAATACCGGCAGGAGCTCATTAATGCCGCTTGTGTTTGCCATTACAAATTTCAAAAACAAACAAGTTAAATAGTTACCAATATTTCGACTTATTTAATATTTCGTTCTTGTCCTGAAATCAAGTAACGCTAAAATACTTATAAGCTAAACATAGTGTAGGCAGGACATCTCTAGCCATCTATAACTAAAACATACCTAATAGTATAAAGTACCTGCATGAGTAAAAATAATAGCTGTGATTGGATTTTCCATGGACTGGAAAGGTTTCTGGATGTAGGCCACATTAATGTTCAGACACTCTTGTGTCATCAGAACCAGAATTGGACTCCCTGTAGGCTGTGATTTTAGCCACTGCTGGTAGACCCACATACCTGTACGCTTCCACACAGCTAAAGATTCAGCTTTCTTCACACTATGGCTTTTGGCATGCCCAAATGCAGTTACTCCTTTTAACCAAAAAAATAAAATCTGCTTTGGACCCATTTTCACACATAATATGAGACACTGAGTGCAATGTACCACCTCTTTTCAATCTATGAATCCTGTCACACACCCTGCAGATATTTATAGCTGCATCATCCTCATGCAATGCCATCTACAGGAGTCTGAAGTTAGTACCTTTTTTTATTTATCCGGGGAGTTTTATCCTCTATGCATATATATATATATATATATATATATATATATATATATATATATATATATATATATATATATATATACATACACACTGAAAAAAAATTGGGCTAAGATTGCATAAAAGGAAAATAAACAGCCAACAGTAAAGTTGAATGAGAAAAATAATAGTAAGCCAGAGCCAGAGTAAGACAGAGGGATGGAAAGAATGTGACAGAAGGAAAAATGATAGAGTGTGAAAACGAGGTGAAAGAGGCTAGACGTTGAGGCCGGAATGAAGGTCAGCTGCTAAGGACAGTAAGTGAGAGCTAAAAAGGGAGGAATGGGTTATAGCTAGCGTATCATTCACAGGTTAATGGGAAAAAAGCAATAAGCCTGGTGAGTCATCTTCAGAAATGGGCTTTTGTCATCGCCAGGAAAAAGGCTGAGAATGCATAAACCAGTGTGCAACTGCAAGGGCCTGATGAGAGAGGCAGACATGGAATCTCACTTTGCAATTTCTTAATGCATTCTCCATAAATCTAGACCATTCCTGGAACATCCCAGCCTACGACACAACTAAACATTATCTCAAAGGTGCAATTATGTGACAGCATTAATAACGTTTGGCTTTTTCCGTAAATTAGCTCAGCTAGCGTTAAACAGGCCTCTGATTCACTTAAAGGCCTGAGCTCTAACAAAGCATGACCTTTGTTGAGGGATAGAATAAAGACAAAAGGGTAGAAGACAAAAAAGAAAAAAAGGGGCAGGGCGGGACGGGGCAGGGGGGACCTCTGAGTCCAACTTTCAGAACAATTAATATTTCTGCTGCCACGAGTCTGGCTGTAGGATTGATTTCAGGATAACTGTGGTAGATTGTGAATGTCACGGCAGGAAGCCATGGAATGAAATCGATAGGAGGTCAGTCGCCCCTGTCTTTGCTGGCCGACAGGCTGCTGACGCTTTCCAGGGCTGGACAGGGGCTTCAAAGTGGATTGAAGCCCAGATGCATCAGGATGGCACACAGGGGTCCGGTCAAGTCACTCAGAAAGCCTCCATTTCATTGATGACCAGATGGATTCCAGCAGACAATTACATTTTTCTTCAGCGCAAGCAATCTTACCCTTTTAGAGCGGGGACGGGATGGGATCAACAATATCATGCACTTTGAAAACTTTGTAGTGAGCAATGATGGATGAGGTTTTCTACTTGACAGAGTTCTTCATCGAGAACGGGTCACATGTTTTTGGCGCAAGGGGCATTAATACAGAAGATAAGATCACTGTACAGGTGATTTAAAGAACATTGCCAGAAATCATATTTATACTCTACCAACTCAAAAAAAATGAGTCACGTCTTGTTTTTAAGGTCATAGTAACTTCTGGCTCCTGCAAATGGCGCTGCTTTGGGCTATAAGTACATGAAGGATGTGAGTGACGGGATTCATAAGTTGAGAAGAGGTGGTACAGTGCAGTGAATGTCTTGTTCCATGTGTGGAAAACGGGTCTAAAGCAGATGTTAACCACTGTCAAAAAGGGGTGACTGTATTTGGGTGTGACAAAGACCATAGTGTGAAGGAAGTAGCTGCTTCTGCAGGTGTATGGACGCATACGGTCATACGGGTCTATTCCAGTCTACAGGAAACTCTCCTCAGATTTGTGCCAGGGAAGGCATCCACCAAATCTGGACCAACTACGAAATTATTTAATGCAGTAGTATCTGAACATTGATGTGGCCTACATCCAGAAACTTGTCCAGTGCATGCGAAATCCAATCACAGCTGTTGTTCGTACTAGTTGGTAATTTTCAGTCACAGGTGACTAATTTAACAAGACACATTTAACAAGTTACTTGAATGGTTTTATTCTCCCTGATTTGGGTGACCAGGTAAATATCTGAACACTTAAATTGGGTGTATACCACAAAGCAGGTAACTGAAGCCCAAAATCAAGTATGTCTAAACCCTGCAGTTGTCATGGGGATCATTCTCATGTAAGTTATCTTAAAGTTAAGAGGTTAACTAACAAATCCCGGTTTGTGAAACATTCCATGGAGCCATTTTACCAATGCATCTATTTACTATGCCTTGGTCCAAAAGCTCCCCTACTTGAAATCATATCATGGAACATTCTGGGCTGAAGAGTTTGCCAACCTCCCTAAACCAGATGCTTCTGATCTCCTGCTCTTTAGTCCTCTGCTCCTCCAGATCTCTGACCATCTACTACAAAAACGTAAAACTTCCAACCCATCATTTTTCTCCGACCAAAGAATTTGAGAGAAGGACCTCTGAGTCCTTCAAATCAAGCTTCAAAATTTGTTCTTGCAATTATTCTGTCCAGAGGCCCCATAGCAGCTCCGCTCTGTGCATCAGAATACAGATCTGAATGTGAGTACGTGGCACTTTGAGAAGGTAACTGATTAAGGTTTTGGTCCAGATCTTGATTTAAGGTAATTCCCTGAGTCCATACTCCAGATTCTATCCTGTTCCAGTCCCCAACCATGACTTCAGACATCAGCTTTTGACGACACTTGAGCTTTCCTCCAGACACCAGCTCTAATGTTTGTCACAGCTCTGCGGTCCAGGTCTAATATGAGGTACAGGTGCAGCTGCAACCCCTGTGACTTCCTTTAATCCTCCTACTGACCCAGATAGCTCCTTTGTTCTTATGCTCCCCCGAGGCTTCCATCGAGTGGTCTCACTACCCTTCTTTCACTGGTGCCTGTTCCCCATGCAACACCATTTCTACATTCCTGCTCTAGTCCAAATTTCAGTGGTCATCCATGCCACTGTCTCTACACTATGTGGCTCACAACTCTTACTCTTCCTTCTGTGCCTCACCCTGAAGCTGAGACTGTACCAAATCTTGAATCCAGTCTGTCCCTAGATCCAGCTCCTAGTTGCATTGTTGATCCTGTCACAGGCACGACACATGGCCCTGGTCTAACAATATATTTTATCCCACCCTGTTTCATCACTGACCAGCTTCCAGGCCCATTACGGGGCTGTAATTAAGTTTATTTGTGACAAATTAGCAAAAGGGGAAGACAGTGGTTGAGGGACAAACACTTTTTCATAGCACTGTATCCAGTTGGCTTCTTGAAATGGCACTTTGCAAGAACCAGGGGTTAGGGTGACACGAGCTGGACCAAACTTGCTGTGCCAGATTGGACCAGGCTCACTGTGAAGAAGCTTGCACTTAGTCAACGCCCATAATTAGCCTTTTCAGAAAACAGCTATTAAAAAAGCTCAGCCCTCTGTGTTTGGGGGGCAACGCAAGCTGCTTTGTGAAACGGCCAGGGCAGAGAGATCCGACAAGGCATCCCATGTACAGATGGGCTGAGAGAGTGGGGCCGGCAAACACAAAGCACAGAGGTGGAGTATGAGATAATGAGCTAAGGAAGATAGAGACGGAGATAGATGGAGAGTATCAATTCAGAATTTCGTCTTCACTGTACTGTGCACTGTACTGAGACAGATCTTCATTGTAAACCGTGTATTTTGACACTGCGCAAAGAAATTAGGTCATTCGGTCTCCTGAGTAAACCGACCAGCATCATGGATCCTCGGAAAAATCTGAAAGAGAGAACAGAAAGAGAAAGCGATACTGAGGAGAGAAACAGAAAAAGGGACAGCAAGATGGAGACAGAGAACAAGACATACGGAAAAGAACGAGAGCCAGCCAGAGGGGGAGAGATAGTGGGAATGAGTGAGCGTAAGAGGGAAGGAAGTTGGACTGAATTAGTGATCAGCCCATCAGGGCGTGCAAACTCTCAGCGCATCTGTTCTGCCGTCCCTGTCGAGGGCGAGCGAGGCTGCGCTTCCATTAATCTCCGACACAGATCACAATTAGTCACTCTGATCTCTTAAAAGGATGAAGAGATGCGGATGCCTGTAATGTAAGCAAATCGATACGATCCATTATGCATGCGGAGCAGATAATCACAAAGACACCACCGAAGAGTGGGAGATCAGTATGCGGAACGCAGCTTCACATACTTGACCACGTTTACTGGTCAACCTGGGTCTTTGAGCCCATGCTGAGGAAAGCAGTCATCATGCGTGCTTATCAGAGAGAGAAGGACTCCGAGAGCAGCATAGTGAGTGAGTGTGTGTGAGTGTGAGAGAGAGGGGGTCATGAGCGGACCGTCCTGACCCTGCTTTTGGAATAAGGAAGTGTAGCAGTGCTCAGCGGGGATGAGTGTCCCAGGGGAGCTTTTACGGAAATGCCAGAAAAAGGTCGTAATTAGGATGACAATCCCGTCCATCCGGCACAGGCTTTGCACAGGGGTGTGGGTGAGTCAGGGGGCTTGGGTTTTGGGTGGGAGAGTAGTGAACGGTGCGTCTAGATCTGCGAATCTGCGAACATGTCCAGGCACCAAAGGGTCTGCCAACACAGCGTAACGTTGATGCACACAGCAGGGGTCAGTATTGGATTTATAAACCCAGTTCAAATGAATAAGAAGCGTTGCTGTCTTTTATAATCTTCCAAAAAGTGGTGACATATAAGTGGTGACTTATTATGGCTAGAGTAGAATGACTGTAGTCTTGCTTTGGGTCTCGTTTTAACCCTAACAGCGAAAATCAATGTGGAACCCTCAGGATCTTCTAGGTATTTGATTAGTAATAAATGTAATTAATACTCTGTAATACTCTTATTCCTTTGTTAAGCTATGTTTGAAAACAAAAAAGGTAAAGACAAGCAGAAAACTGTCCAGTCAGATTCTCCATGGTGTCGAGGTAGATCGAGCCAAACCAGCTGTCCCATTTATTAGGCCTTCAGGAGCAGAACAGAAGGCCTTACACTATAAATCAACCACCAACATAATTCAGAAGCAGACTTGCCAACCTCTTTCATTTGCCTTAGGTGGTGGTGATGGCAGCATGAAGCCACAAAAACACTGGATATATTTAAAGTAGAAAAAGGGGGGTGCAGTGGGTAGCGCTATCCCCTCACAGCAAGAAGGGCCTGGGTTCGATTTGGAAGTTTGCATGTTCTCCCCATGTCTGTGTGGGTTTCCTCCCATAGTCCAAAGGCATGCAGTCAGGTGAATTGGAGATGCTAAGTGTGAGTGAGTGTGTGAATGTGTATGCCTGTGTGTAGCCCGATGGATTGGCGGCCTGTCTGGGGTGTTTACAGCATTCACCCGACTGGAATGAACCTTTGTGGGTAGGTTTGACATCATGAGACATGCAAATTATTTAAGTTTAATGCTCAGCTGCGCATGTGATGTCCAGAAGCATGAGTGCTGTGTTAACTGATGCCTGCTTTCCATTCTGACTCATGCTGTTGTGCTGGTAACATCTTTTGCAAGTGAAGTATGCCTGAGAGAATAGTTCCAAAGTCCAGTTTGACCAGTTGAAAGAGTTTCAGAGGGGTCGCATTTTAAGGCTCCGGGAAGCAGAATGGTCTTTACGGCATACTGCCCTCCAGTATCCAGGTCGTGTGGATACTACCATGGCATGTCAACGTTACCAAAGACTGCAATGGTGTCGTGCCACGCTGTAATTGAGTTCCGGGGGTGTTTTGGCCTTTTGCTAATCATCTTACATCATCATCTTACCCAGAAACATAACATTCCTGTCCCTGTATCCCAACATTACAATTCTCATGGTCACAGAGCTGCAAATGTGACTAGTTGGCATGATGGACATTTAGCAGCACATGGGACTGTCCCACAAAATCCCCAGATTTGAACTCTCTTGAAAATCTGTGGGACTACCTGAAACATCAAGTAAAACAGCAGGGAAGGCAACCACCAAATCTGGCCCAACTGCACAATACTTTGATGCAAGAGTGGCTGAACATTGATGTCACCTACATCCAGAAACGTGTCCAGTCCATGCTAAATCCGAACGCAGTTGTTATCTGTGCTTCTAGAGGTATTACATGCTATGAGGTAGGTTTCAGTTAGAGGTGACCATGTTTTTGTCAGGTCAGCTTATATCACTGATGGGGAAAATGACCTTTAACTTATCCAGGTTCTGGTCAGCAACATGGGCAAGTCCATTGCTTGCTCTCATAACTTTATAACTGACATTTCTTTCATAGTTGGTAGATAATAATCTACTGTATAATATGACATATGATTAAGACTGCACAATAAGCCTAGGGTTTAAGAGGCCCAATGTTCCCTGTTTATGGTCAGGATCTGGGCAGTGGAAAGGCTGCTGAAAACACCAGTCTGCTATTCGAGTGTCGTTCTACGGTTGGACTTACCAATGTTCACCTCATCGTCTGTCTCTGCATCTCCAATACACTCAAACTGGAACTCTTGTAGAGACTGGGAGAACTTCTGAACGGCCACAGAGAGGTCTGCAGGAGGACAGAGAGAGAGAAAGAGAGAGAGAATGAGAGAGATATTATTTCTCTTTAGAGGCATGAATGGAAACACTTAAGGTGACCAGTCTGTAACGGCTCAATTGCAAGTGCTCGAGTAAGATGTCCCAGCAGTTTGCAATATTGAACCAGGCCAAATCTGGACAGCTAATCAGAGGCCTCCTGCTGGCTTGAGGAGCAGGCTCTGCAAGTACCACCCTGTTATGAGTCTGATGAAAGATCCATCTTGGCTCTACTGTGGATTGAAACAAAGCACATTTGAAGTTTCCTCAACAAGCATACTTATCGGTGATATCCATCTTAATCATTACAGTGGCAACACAGCACTTTTTTTTTTGCCCCCATGTTCATGGTCAGTTTGGAAACACACTTTAGATGACCACTCATAGAAACCAACAGCTGAAAGTCCAGACTGTACAAGCTAATCTACACGCTGTGATAAAGTGCTCCAGTACGTGATAAGACATGCACATCATTTTTTCCTGTCAACTGTGAACATCTGTGGGCGAGTGGTTACTCCTCCCTCGTGACCAGGCCTTATTAGGCGGCTGCACGTACGTCCCATCTTTGATCAAATGAGGGTCGGATCAAGAGCGCTCGAGCAGGCCCGGGGTTGCCATGGAAAATTTAAGCATGGTCATCAAGCACCCCGACAGAGCCCACGGCTAGGATTGCTCACCAATTCCAGTAAGAGGTACAGATGTCAAGACATCATAAATCTTATGTTTTTAAGAATGACTGCCACTGTTTTCAACGATGTGATGTACTCCCTGTCTATGTACCGTACAATATTCTCCAAATACATACAATCTGACCACATTAAAGTTTAAATAAAAAAATAATTATGGTACTCTAGGCTAATAGAAGACCTGCTAGAGTAGTGTTGGTAAGGCTACACAAGGCTATATCTAGGAAAGCCTTCCATGACAAATGACAAGAGATCTTCATTTGCTGACACAGCTGAACACATATAAACACTTGCTCCATTGGAAATTACACACATCATCCCCAGAAAAAAAGTAATCAATCAAAAAGTGCAATCAGAAGAAATTAACAGACAGGAATGAAACTTGGTGGGCAGGTTTGACACATGCCATGCATATGATGTAAGCAAGGATAGGCCTTATCGCTGTACCTGGCTGACTATATAATGTTTTCCTGTTGCATGTACTTTCCATTCTGACTGTTGTGTTGGTAGCATCCTTTGCACATGCCTCGATGAGGTATGCCACGGAGAAGAGTCTGAAACCAATTCAGGCAGTTGGAAGAGTTCAGAGTGCCATACTGCCATAGCATGCTGTTGGTGGGAATGGATAAAGAACGCTCTAGTAACATGAAGGATCTGGGAAACCTATATAAACCACAGAGAGAGAACCGACTAGTTGTCCGATACGTGCGAGGTGACCCAACAGACACAATTACGGACACTCAGCGAGCAGTGATTCCCTCCATGAGTCATCCAGCACAATTGGCAGATGGCTACATCAGGAATACATGCATGCAGACTGTTGCGATGACTGCCCTTAACAGCGCGTCAGTGTTGCCAAAGATGGTGTTGTGCCATGTGATGGAATGAAGTCCTGCTTTTGTCCTGGTGGAGACGACCAACAAATCCATGTGTGGTGTCTCTGTGGTCAGCGCCAAGACAGAAGGCCTGGTGCATTGGATGGGTTATCGCAGGACACCATATCAGTCTAAATGCATCATCATTTACTGTTCCTGGTAACCTTTATCTTCCTTCCCAATAGCACTGCAATCCCACACTTCCTTCTGTATACATCTATTCTTTTGTGGATGAGTGTATTTCTCATAAAGCCTGCATAGGCCAACTTCGATGTTAAGCTGATGTAACCTCAGGTGATACTTTTTTCTGACATTAGGCTGTCATGACATGCCATAACGGGAGCTCCCAAGACACCCAAGTCAGACTGGTTGAACAAAATGAGCATTTTCTGTGGCCCACAGCTAAAGCAAGCATCATTTTACCATTTACGCTCCCCAGCCAGTTCATTAGATAAACCTTGCTAGTGCCATTCCGGACCCTCAGAACTGCCTTACTTCTTTATGGCTTAGATTTAACAAGATGGTAGAAACACTCCTCAGAGACTGTGCTTCATATTGACATGATAGCAATCACACAATCGCTGCAAATTTATCAGCTACACATCTATGATGGAAATCTGCTGTTCCATCACATCCCAAAGGTGCTCTATTAGACTGAGATGACTGTGGTGACTGTGGACGGTGTTTGAGTACCCTGAACTCATTTTGATGGTCAAGAAACCAGTTAGAGATGATTCGATTATTTGGAGTGGTATGCTACTGGAAATAACCATCTACAGAGGGGTGCACTGTGGTCATAAATGGTTGGACATGGTTGCTCATTTGGTATTAAGGGGCCCACAGTGCACCAAAAAAATATAATCTTGAACCACTGATGCGAGGCAGAACGGATTCATGTTTAGTGTTGTTTATGGCAGACTTTGTGCCCACTATCTGAATCTTCAGAAATCAGGACACATGTCATGTGTAAAAACACGTGTGGGCATTTTTTACATACCTTCCATGTACATAGTTTTGAATGCCAAATAAAGTCTTTGGCACTTTTAAAGGTTTAAAGGAACAGCATGTTCAGTAGGATGGATATTTGAACCTTTTCATAACCTAGAAAAGTAGAAAAGTGAGGTAACAAGCCTGAAGTCTAGACAGAATATGGATAGAGAGATAATGCAACTTAATATGATATAATTAAAGTTTCCAATTTAAAGTTACACCACCTGTACACAAAAGGTAACCGTCAGATCCTGGACAACATTCATTAAAATCACAAAAAAAAACAAAAAAACAACTACAAAGAAACAAAAATTACAAACAGGCCAATGCTATAATATGGACATTATAGATATAATGCTTATAATCTATCTATCATTAAATTATCACCAAGACTAGACTTGGTAATTTCACAGTAGGTCAATATCACAGCAGAATATGTATAATGTGTACCATGTACAGTATATTGCCCAGTACTTGATAACAGTCTGTCATGCACTGTCGGAAACCACATAAGCAAGCCTGCTTAAATTACTTAACAACTCAATGCGCTTTGCTGCAAGTGTGCGATAAGCAAGGTGCAAAAATGGTTCAAGATCCTCCGGAACCTGCTAATGAAACCCTTGGAGCCCAAGTCTTGAAAAGTCATTATCATGGCATTTTATTTTAAACTGCGGTACACATGGAATGGCAGGTTTATGTGTTCAGTATTACCTACTCGAGACACTGGTCTGCCTCACCACCACTACGAAGACAGTGAGTTGGTAGCCAGCCAACTTTGGAGCACAGGGCCTCTCACAATTACCGTTTTGTGTACACTTTATCCTTCTAGTTCCAGTGCAGAAGCAATGAAGCACTTCAGGTACCAAACCAATGGTGTCAAGACGAAAGGCCTTTTGTTTGCTAGGCCCCTGACAAAGTGAGCAGGCCAAGGACTCGGGAGGGGGGCGACGGGTGTGAGGGGAAAGAGGGGTTATCCAAACAGGTCCTGCAGTCTTCCAACATCATTCAGAAATCTGAATTCACATCACACCAAGCAACACTGCTACACACTGTAAAGCATGTGACCATATCTATATAACTCTTAACCTTGGTTTGGTGGTTTACTAGTGTTTATAATTAAACGTTGTTGCAGTATTTTCAGTGAGTACATTATAGAGCTCTACTATAGGTGCCTATAGACGCAAACCTGCTCAGCAAATCTCCCTGAAAATTCATTCACTTTGAATAAGGCGGAGTGCATGGTGAGAAAATTTGGACATGCGCAGCCAGGCGGGGGATCAGAGATGCTCAAGTGCTTCATTTTTGTCAGCCTTAAATACTCACAATACTTCAAATACTCAGCCTTAACATTTCCAGTCCAGCAAAATCTAACAATTTCGTGTAATTAGTTTAACTGAAGGTACAGAAATTAGCATCAGTACCGCACCCCACAGGCACATGGGCTATACAGGCTGCACCCACAGTTTCAGTTGTTTCAGTGAGTAAATACAGTTAATAGTTGCTTCTTCTACACACCACTACAGAACCTAGCGCACAGAGTCTTAGTGTTAGTTGGTTAGTTTAATATAATGAACTAAAGATGTTGCTCGTTGGTGCAGCTTTTGGGGGCCGAACGCCGTTCAGTCATAATGATTAGTATAACAAGAACTCAGTCTGGAGCAGTAAAGTAAAGGCACCACGGTAAAGTACATAACCGTCCTTTTAGGTAAACAGTTCTCAATTAACGTTACAATTAACAGCCAGGTGTGTAGTCTCAACCTTTTCCGCCTCAAGGTCCACCTGATGATAACTACAAAGCATAGCAGCCCACTAGAAAAGTACAATTATCTTTAATAACCACAGTTAACTTTGGTTAAAGAAGAATTAGGATCCAAATTCAAACAAGGAAGTGCCCTAAGAAACCTCTCCATCAGTGGGTTGGCCAGCAGCTATGCTGTCTCAAACTGAAAATGTTTAATTAGCCTGCTACTGAGACATTTTGATTTTTGCATGGGTCCATTAATGTACATATAATAAGATACCTGATATAACACTTATATGGTTGTACATGAAGCTTACAACCGACTAAAAACCATTGACCCCACCTGAGGACAGGCCCACAAACCAATAGAGTGGTGCTTCATGGCTGATTGGTGGTCTGCAGCCTCCAGGCTGAGAAACCCTGGTCTAGGTTATTGGTTATTGTAACAGCTCTACTGTAATGCATGCGTCCCCTCGCAAAATACACTTCTGCCCAATAAAGACAGCATAGGTTCCCAGTTTCAAAACAGCTAAACCGTCAAGCAGACTGTAAAGGCTTGATGAGATAATACCAAGCACAAATACGTGTTCTGTCTCCACCAAAATGTACTGACTAATCATCTACACTTGGAGTATGGGGAAAATCGTGTACATCTGACTACCGCTCTAGACCAATTAGTGTAGACTCCAGACATGCACGACAGAATGACACCTGATTTTCTTCATTATCTAGTAACCGGTAATTGTAGAGATGGCTTAATGAACATGCGTTTGATCAGAAAACAAACAGTGGTTTCCCAGCGAGAGCCCAGATGGCTCTCTCTAACTGTAAGCTAAACTCCTCAGTGTTGTAAGCAGAGAGGGCCCATGACAGAGCACTGAAAAACCCATCAGTCAAACCACGAGGACTGCGGTTTCAGGCGGGCTACGGCTAGAACAATCTACTTCAGAAGAGCGCTGTAATTCCAGATCCGCCGCAACAGAAAAACTCAAAGCCGCCTGAGTGCTTTCCTATTCAGCTCGATGACGGCACAGTCTGGGGTCTACTCAGATCTTGAAAGAGTATAAAAGACAGCGCGAGAAAGGAAAACAAAACTCTTTTTAGGCCAGGTCTTTCTGAAGTTGCACTTGGTATCACTCATATGGTGGAGCATAGAAGCAGATGATGAAAGCGATGCTCCTGAACGTTTGAAGGGGCAACCTGAGCTTAACATTTCATCTCCAAAGCACTTGTTGGGCATTGTACTGTAGTCCTTATCAATTTTATACGGAGTAAAGAGAATGCCAGGGCAACAAAAGAAAGACTACAGCATTGCGTCTTATATAGGCATGAGAGTCCATCATTGTGCCACCACAAAGAAAATGTTATGCCTTATCTTTTGAAAACTTTTAGCTTTTGCGGAAATCTCAGAGCATAAATAGGAAAGTCAGTTAGAACTCAAAGAACTCATTTTTAAACCAGATTATACAGTAATGCTGGTGATGTTTAAAGGATTTCTCTGCTAGAAGTTTGAACAGTTTAATAAATGTGGAAGCTTAAAAACTCTAACAGTAAATTTGAATTTCTGCAAATTGGCTCCTTCAGTTATACACTGAGGTCCAGAAGTCTGAGACAACTAATGAAAATTATAATCAGCAAACAACTTCAGTGGAGTTTCTCAGAATTTCTTAGTATCACGTCTCCTTTTTGCAGAGTAGATCCACCTGAAAGTCATTGAAATAGACTCATCGTCAAAAAGTAGTTGCACAAATAGCTGCACCAGTAGCTGCACCCAGAAAGAATGAAACTTGATGGGTAGGGGTGACATAGTGAGAAATGCGAATGATTCAAGACTGACCCAACAGCCACGACTGCAGACACTCAGAGAGCAGTGATACCCTCCATGAGTCATCCTGCTACTGCCACTGGCAGACAGCTCCACAACACAGAACTACATGCTCACAGACCACTACGACAACTGCCCTTACCACCACGCCACCGCTTTCTTAAATAACCTTGGCAGGGATGAACACTATGCTGCTGAATTTGAATTGTTCTTCCGCTAGTCTTAAAACTGTCTTCCATCTGCTATGTCTTCTAGCCTGTGACAGTGAGACCCATCGTGTGACATGAAGCATTACGCAGTTTCTTTTGAGTAGTCTTATTCATGCTCCTCTAAAGTTACCAGGGTGGTAATGAGAGAGACACCATTCTCCCTGTAACTCAGTCAGAGAACCCTCAAGATTTTGAAGCTGTTATTTTAGGATTGGATCTTTATATAATGTTGCTTTAAGACATTGTGCTGTCAAGCAGTAATAGTAGCTCTGCGTTAGCCCAAATGTTCACAGGCCACCCCAAGGGTGCAAATATGGTCAGTCCAATTTTCACTCCTTAAGAAGTATCCATCATCTTTATGTGAGACTAACCATTCTCTGAAACTTTAACCCATCTGTGAAGTGAACCACCCCCATACACACCCACTAGTGAACACTCACACACAAGGGCACACTTGCCCGGAGTGGTGGGCAGGGGTAAGGTGGCATGCTCAAATGCATTTCAGTCGTTACTGTTGATATCATCAAACTTTACAATATGACTATTGTTTTATTTCAGACTCTTTTATTATAGTTCTTCCTGTTTCTGCCCATCACCTTTATCAATAGTAATCTTTTGATGTTTTCTTTTTTTTTTTTTTTTTTTTTTTTTTTTAACTCTGCCACAAAATCATCTCCCATAATTATAAGGGGTTTAAACCCCAAATTGGTTGAAGTCAAAAGTCAAATCTGGATGAGGTGCTCCTAGACTTTACACTAGACAACATCCACCCCACCAACTCTCCTGCTGGAGATCTACAGGGGTTGGACAATGAAACTGAAACACCTGTCATTTTAGTGTGGGAGGTCTCATGGCTAAATTGGACCAGCCTGGTGGCCAATCTTCATTAATAGCACATTGCACCAGTAAGAGCAGAGTGTGAAGGTTCAGTTAGCAGGTAAGAGCACAGTTCTGCTCAAAATACTGCAATGCACACAACATTATGGGTGACATACCAGAGTTCAAAAGAGGACAGATTGTTGGTGCACGTCTTGCTGGCGCATCTGTGACCAAGACAGCAAGTCTTTGTAATGTATCAAGAGCCACGGTATCCAGGGTAATGTCAGCATACCACCGAGAAGGACGAACCTCCACCAGCATCACGTAGTGACCTGGCCACTATCCTGCAAGAAGAATGGCTTAAAATCCCTCTGACCACTGTGCAGGACTTGTATATGTCATTCCCAAGACGAACTGGCGCTGTATTGGCCGCAAAAGGAGGCCCTACACCATACTAATAAATGATTGTGGTCTAAAACCAGGTGTTTCAGTTTCATTGTCCAACCCCTGTACTTTCCTGTGGAGTTTAGTTCCAACCAACTAGCCCCTGAAGAAGCTATGTAGCTGGAGCAGGTGTGTAAGATTCAGCTAGATCCCCATGTTCAAGGTTGGTGGCCACTGTTCTAGACACCACTGTTGAACCACTGTAGGGGACCAGTAGGCATACTTATAATAAGTGTTGTTACAATACATATAGTTATTTCCTAGATATTTAATGATGACTATGTATTTACTGTACTCCAGAGGAACAGAATGTCCAGTCGACACTGTCCTTAAAAAACAAGACTTTTCAATCTACTGCATTTGTTTATTCATGAAATCAGCTGCATTTGTGTCCTTCATAGAAATAAATGTAGCGGTCCTCTGTGATGCTAATCCAGGTAGATGCAGTCCCAGTTTGTTTCCCAAGGTCCCAGTGTTATAATTAATAAAGAAGCCATTCTAACTTTTGGAGCTAGTGCAGCCAAGACTCTTTCACCCTACTAAATCGATTTTTTTCCCTCTCTTACTTAATAAATTGCCTGGACTCGCTAGGGTGATGCAAAGTGTCACTGCATGGCCTAAAAGCGGAATGTCTTGGCTAGAATAAAACGCTTATTCTCTTATATCATAAAATATTCATGGCACTGTTCCTTGGTTAGAAATGGGGACATTCGCTCTGAGCTCTCCTGTAAGGTCACGATGTCCGCGAAGACTCTCTTTGTCTCATTGTCAGAGAGCCTTTTCTGATATGAGCGAGACACCACGGCAGATAAATCACTATCAGGCCACCTCTGGCATGTCCTTAGGAGCTGAAAGCAGAGCTTAAGCCTTTGCATCACTCTCGGTGCTTCGTTTTTGTTGTTGAAAGACAGCAGCTATCGCCAGTATTTACTCATATGCAAAATGGTGTGACTCCAGAAGAACTGTTAGATGGATGGCTTGTGGAATCCTTCTGCGCTGTCTTACTCGTAGACAGAATTCATTTGTATCCTGCTCTTTCTGTGCTCTCTTTCTCAGACAGTTAAAGACATCCAAGACAATATCCTCCAAAGCTCTGTCTAATATTTTATCATGTGCCTGTCTGTGAGTGACCTTTCACCAGCTTATGACTTTTAAAAGCATTGCTGAGACGGTGGTTTAAATCACATGCTGTGAGTTTAGCATATACTAGGATCACGCTAGTCACATGCTAGTTGCATTACACCTACACCCAACCTCCAAGACACGCCCCAAGGTGATCATTCAGGGAACAGACATTGAGATGGTAACATCATATACGTACCTGGGTGTTCACCTGTACAATACATTAGACTGCTCACTGACATAAGCAAGACACCATGGGAGATTAAGCCACCTCTGGCATGTCCCATTTCACCCCATGCCCCTACCACTTAGTCCTCCATTCTGCGCATTCAAATCTAGGGGTAGGGATGTCACGAGTGTTGTGGAGATGGAGGGGTAGGGTATAGCGTTAGGGCTACATGGCCCTTCAAACAGAGATTTTTCAGAGGCACAGTCTGAAAGGAGTGTTATGAGAGAATTCCCAGAATGCCCCGCAAACCATCGGCAAGATGGCTGCACAAGCGACCTAAGAGATGCATAAATTAGTATTTCTCTGTTAAAAAGCCATTTTACGGTAAAGTAACATTAAAGTAATGTAATGAGTAAAAAAGTAATGGCATTTAATGGTCATTTTCTTCCATGTCTTGGTCACTACCTAGCCAAATCTTCCGTTCCACCTTAAATGGTGCAGCAGTTACATTCTGGTACCTGAGGTTGCTGCACCATTTAAGAAGGGGGAAATTCGATCATGCAGTATGCGATTAAAAAGCTTCATATCACTGAAGAATTCTTGGTGGCGATGAAGACATATGATGCCCTAAATGTATTTAAGCAGTGAGGCTGAACCTTCTCTGCTCTCACTGCAGACTGGCAACGTCGCCTATAGAGCACCACTAGTAGTCTGTTAATGAAGTAATGTAGTTTTTTGTTTGTGCTGTTCTTTATTGGGTGACTCATTGGATTGACTGATGTGTGAAACTGAAGTTAAATGAAGTGAATGAATCGAGAGCGCCCATGGTTTTTGTCTGTTTACATAAGAGCAACTGAAGACAACTGATGCTGTATCCGGTTCTTGAAGAGGTGACACATTTCATTGTGGGGTTGGGGGTGGGGGGAGATTTCAACTACTCAGGTTGTAACCCAGGTTCTAGGGGGAGGGTTACACTCGAAAACAAGCGGTAGGGGTAAAAGCAAGAAATGGAATTTGGTCTAAGTTTGCATCACTCCTGGTCCTTCATTTTTCTTGTTGAAAGACAGCAACTATCTCTAGTATGTATTTATATTGTAACGGTCACTTTAAGGCGGGTGCAGTGCGCATGTGCACGGTGGAGAGCCGGAGGAGAATGTGGAGGAAAGCACGGGAGAGAATGTGCGTGTGGTGAACTGTACTGGGTTGTAGGCTGGGTTCTCCCACTGGTGTTATCTGGGAACTTCTGACGAGTGAAGTCTCGGTGCTCTCATTGTTCATTAAACTGGCTCTGAAACCCCTTCACGACGTTCCCTGCGTGTTTCATGGAAGCTAAGTGTCCACCTCTCCACGAGAGCACCCACCTAACACCATACGTCCATTCATTACAATATGCAAAATGGTATGACTCTAGAAGCACTGTTAGATGTATGGCCGGTGTAATCTTTCTCAGTCTAATATTTTATCATGTGTCTGTTTATAAGTGTCCTTTTACCAGCTCATAGCTTCCTGAAGCATAGTGGAGGTAGTGCTAGATTTGAATCACATGCTGTGAGGTTAGGGTACTCTAGGATCATCTGGTCACATGCTACCCCCAACCCCCCGACACCAGTGAACATTCAGGGAACAGCCACTGGGGACAGAGCAGACTGTACCTGCTGAAGAGACCGAGGCCTTTTGTACTGCAGAGGCCGCTCATCAAAACCATTTTTCCACAGCATGGTGGCATCAGCCATTTTTTATAGAGTGGTCTGCTGGGCCAGCAGCGTATCGGCTGCAGACAGAATGAGACTTGATAAGCTGATTAAGTAGGCCAGCTCTGTCTTGGGGTGTCCCCTTGACCTGGTGGAGGTGCTGGTAGAGAGGAGGAGGATAGCTAAACTGTCATCCATGATGGACAGCAACACCTACTTCACGAAGAACACTCTGACAGGCAGCTTCACCCAAACCACATGAAGGAGTAGCATCACAGGTCTTTTCTTTCAGCAGCTGTCAAGACTCTGTAGCAAGCACTGCTCCCAGTAGACCACACACACTGTACACTCTGGAATTCACTATTCATCTTAACTGTGCATTCTACCGCCCAATGGACACGGGGATAGGCTCCAGCATTCCTCCACGACCCAGACTGATATCAAACTGCATGGGATGGATTATGGCAGGATACCATTAGGAACCTCTCCAACTCCATGCCGTGGCGTGTGGCATGTTGCGTTGCGACACCATCCTGTGAGACACGACTTCTTTATGTGTAACTCAATAAATATATCTCATTGTTAAAGGGCCTTTTCTGATATGAGTGAGACACCATGGCAGATCAGACCATGTCTGGCATGTCCTTGTCTGCCATGTCTGGCATGTCCTTAAGAGCTTAGAGTATAAGCCTTTGCATCACTCTCTTTGCTTTGTTCTTGCGGTTGAAAGACTATACATATATCTATATCTATATCTATATCTATATATATCTATATCTATATATATATATATATATATATATATATATATATATATATATATATATATATATATATATATATATATATATATATATATATATATATATATATACATACATACATACATACACACATATACAGTGAGGAAAATATGTATTTGAACACCCTGTGACTTTGCATCTCCCACTTAGAAATCATGGAGGGGTCTGAAATTTTCATCTTAGGTGCATGTCCACTGTGAGAGACATAATCTAAAAAAAAATCCGGAAATCACTATGTATGATTTTTTAATACATTATTTGTGTGTTACTGCTGCAAATCAGTATTTGAACACCTGTGAAAAGTATGTTAATATTTGGTACAGTAGCCTTTGTTTGCTATTATACAGGTCCTGTAGTTTTTCACCAGGTTTGCACACACTGCAGCAGGGATTTTGGCCCATTCCTCCACACAGATCTTCTGCAGATCAGCCAGGTTTCTGGGTTGTCGCTGAGAAACACAGAGTTTGAGCTCCCTCCAAAGATTTTCTATAGGGTTTAGGTCTGGAGACTGGCTAGGCCACTCCAGAACCTTGATATGCTTCTTACGGAGCCACTCCTTGGTTATCCTGGCTGTGCGCTTTGGGTCATTGTCATGTTGGAAGACCCAGCCACGACTCATCTTCAATGCTCTAACTGAGGGAAGGAGGTTGTTCCCCAAAATCTCGCAATACATGGCCCTGGTCAACCTCTCCCTAATACAGTGCAGTCGTCCTGTCCCATGTGCAGAAAAACACTCCCACAGCATGATGCTTCCACCCCCATGCTTCACAGTAGGGATGGTGTTTTTGGGATGGTACTCATCATTCTTCGTCCTCCAAACACGGCGAGTGAAATTAAGACCATCTGACCACAGAACTTTCTCCCATGACTCCTCTGGATCATCCAAATGATCATGGGCAAACTTAAGACGGGCCTGGACTAATTTTAGGAAGGGGAACCTTCCGTGCCATGCATGACTTTAAACTATGACGTCTTAGTGTATTACCCACAGTAACCTTGGAAACAGTGGTGCCAGCTCTCTTCAGGTCATTGACCAGCTCCTCCCGTGTAGTTCTGGGCTGATTCCTCACCTTTCTTAGGATCATTGATACGCCACGAGGTGAGATCTTGCGTGGAGCCCCAGTCCGAGGGAGATTGACAGCATGTTTAGCTTCTTCCATTTTCTAATAATTTCTCGAACAGTTGATCTTTTTTCACCAAGCTGCTTGGCAATTGCCCCGTAGTCCTTTCCAGCCTTGTGGAGGTCAACAATTTTATCTCTGGTGGCTTTGGACAGCTCTTTGGTCTTAGCCATGTTAGTAGTTGGAGTCTTACTGATTGTGTGGGGTGGACAGGTGTCTTTATGCAGCTAACGATCTCAAACAGGTGCTTCTAATTTAGAATAATAAGTGGAGTGGAGGTGGAGTTTTTAGAGGCGGACTAACAGGTCTTTGAGGGCTAGATTTTTTGCTGATTGGCAGGTGTTCAAATACTTATTTGCAGCAGTAACACACAAATAAATTATTTAAAAAATCATACATTGTGATTTCCAACAGGACAAGAATAGTTTGTATTTATGACAATGGTGTAAAAGTGAAATACACTATAGGGGGACCCCAGTATACATTGTTGCCTAATTGCCTAATGGGATAAAAACTGAGTGATTTTAGTATTCGGTTGCACTTTGATACCAAATAACAGAAGTAACTAGTGTGGAATTATTTAATTCACAATTATTACTGAGTTCAACAAAACTGCAAATTCAAGTCACTGTCAAATAATCCAGACTTTTTTAATTTTTTTTTTTAAAGCGGTCACTTACAACATTAGGATCACTGTGTATTTTGATATCCCATCATAAATCCTAAAAATGAAATGGCAATTCTAAAAATGCAGCCCATCCTTTGTTTTACTGGCTCCAACAGGCACATGGTGCTTGGACCCCGATCCAATTTTGTAGACTGTTTGGCTGTTATAGTGATGACAGTCCACAGAAACCAATGTGTTCTATGTCAATTTCAGACGAAAACTAAACAAAAGGCGCCAGAACTGCTGCAGCATTTAAGCTGGAATAAAAAATGCCTTAGCTGCCAACAACCATGATTCAAATCCCAATCAATATCTACCGTTCCTCTCATTGCGAGTCAGACTTTCTGAGAGTCCAGAGATGGTGCTCAGAGGCCCTGAAACTTTGTCTGAGCTCTGTGGGCTATTGGTCAATAATCCACCTGGGTTGTGGGTATGCTCAGTCAAGGTGAGTATGAAGGCTCTATCAATAATGCATCGCTCTTCACAGCAGCTATAGGGAGAATGTGGTCAGAGAGCGCTTATCCAGAACTACTTTCTACTTCCCCAAGACCTTCTGTGAGCACATTAGCAGCTGCTTAATGTAGCTGACCCAGGATCAGGGGGTTCAGCAGACCAGCATTCTTGAAGCAATATTTTGGCCAAAAATCAAACGTGCACAGTTTTCCCTGCGTCCCAACGTGACCAGCTCGAACGAGTTTTCCAAACCAGGCGAGATCCAAATGCTCACACTGCTCGGAAGTCATTGCCAATAAACTCTCTAAAAATGGTGCCACAAAGGGTTATTTAAACAATAGATGCTATACAAGAACCATGCGTGAAAAAGGGATATAGAAGAGTGAACAACCATCACAAGGGTTCAACGCTCTTCTAGAACCTTAAGGATACATGGAAGTCTCCTCACTCATCCATTGCATTCATGAAAATGGTTCTCCAAACAACCTTTCATTAAAAGTTTCTCCTCAGAATTGTGCCAGGGAAGGCATCCAACAAATCTGACCCAACTGCACCATTATTGATGGCCTACTTTCAGAAACTTGTCCAGTCCATGACAAATCAAATAACTTCCGTTATTGGTTCCTGTGGAGGTATTACAGGCGATTAGGTATGTTATAGTCACAGGAGACATTTTTTTGTCCAATGAGCTAACACATGTAAAAAAAAAACAAAAAAAAAAAACTCCTCTACCAGGATCACAATTAAGAAAGTCAGTTTGGGCCAAAGATCTGATCTCAAAACTGTATAAAATATTTTTTTCTGGCAACAGGCAGCACATTCACAACCACTTCATGTATTGCATTTCTGTTAAAAAGGCTTTTGAAGGTTTTAGGAATGTTTGGTTCCCACTACCAGCTAATCGTTACACCAAAGTGCAAGTTCATGCAGCCAAAAGGTTGTGTATTTGGTTTACTTAGACCAAGAAAAAAAATATATGTTTCATATACAAGTACAAGTAACACGTTCTAGCTGGAGAACTTTACATGAACAGCTTCACAAGATCAACAGGTTTAGGCTACATCATGGGTATGGCTTGTTTATAGCACGGGTATGGCTTGTTTACAGCGTGGGTATGGCAAGGTTATGTGGCCTTTCTCTCTTCCCTTTGCTCCATTTCACTCCTACGTTCTTTCTCCCTTCTTTTCTCTTACAGCACACAAAATGGCATCTTCACATTATGAAAAGTTTATCCAAACTAAACATATTGGAATGTTGAATAAATTTGTTAAAGCAGAATAATTGTGATATTATTCATTTAGGTGTTATTATTTCTACCCTGGATCTGAGGATTGTTATTGCAAACCCTTGCTGCTATCATAAATATTAGCTTATATCATATTCAACATGTTGGTTGATGATGGTGATCCAGTTTGGGCCAAATTGGGGTAGAATGTTCTTGAGCTCACATCAGGTTCAGATCTAAGTTTTTACGTAGTGTAGCTCAGAAAGTAATTAGTTTTTTTTTGTTCAGACAAATTTCAGGCCTGATTAAAGCACTACAGCCTGGATATGCATGATATGTGAAATTTGCTACTTTAGTTCTACATAAGATGCTACGAAGCTAACGAGTGAACCCCACCAATTAGCAACGTGGAAACGGCATGCCTGGACCATTACTTATGTCCCTGCATGCACTGAAATCTGAAAAGTGTGGACAATCTTCAGAACCCAGCGTGGTTGTTACTGCTGTGGTTAACAGTAGAACGTAAAGTGTCATAGTCTCCGAAGCAACATAAGCAAGTTTGTTTAATGTTTTCCTTTCAATTCCACACACTTTGGTGGGGCTAATGATATGCATTTAGCCATATATATTGCATGGCATGATGCTAATAGGGTTTCATTACCCTCAACAACTTCATAGCTACAGCACCAAACCAAATCTCGAAGCTTTAAATACAAAACATGTCTTGGACGATTCACTACATTAGAAGCTGAAGGGGATAACTGACTGATTTCACTGAACCACTGATTTAAACAAGAGAATGAATGGTCAGTACAATCTGATCTGTGGTCAGTTGCAGTGCAGCTGTGGAAAGGCTCCTCCACCTCTTCAGCAAAACCGTTCCTCCCTGCCCATCAGCCCACTCTGAGAGGTTTTCACCAAATTCACGCCGAACACGACACATCAGCATCCCATAAGCATAGCAACTGTGAGTCCAATTCACACTGCTCCCCACTCAGCTCTACCGTGTAAACACTTCAGCTCCTCGTTCTCCATTCCTTTCCTAATTAAACACAAGTTTAAACTTGAAAAGCACAATCATCATCATCATCACTGTTCATGTCAAATTAAAGCCTCGGTGTGCCAGTACCCTCCAAACACTGATACTGTGCATGCACACTGCCGGCAAGGACAGTGCCAAGGCAGTTTGAGGGCCTTATATGTATACTTGAACATGTGAGCTGTGTATTTTATTTCTGTATTTTTCTGGCATGGGTATAGCATGTTTACGGCATGGGTACGGCATGGGCATGGGTACGGCATGTTTACGGCATGGGTATGGCATGTTTATGGCATGGGTATGGCATATTTACACAAGGGTATGGCATGTTTACGGCATTGGTATGGCATATTTACGGCATGGGTATGGCATGTTTACGACATGGCTATGGCATATTTACGGCATGGGTATGGCACGTTTATGGCATGGGTATTTCACGTTTACGGCATGGTATGGCACGTTTACAACATGGGTATGGCATGTTTACGGCATGGGGATTGCATGTTTATGGCATACTTACGGCGTGGGTATGCCATATTTACGACATGGGTATGGCATGTTTTTTTACGGCGTGGGTAAGGCATATTTACGGCATGGGTAAGGCATATTTACGGCATAGGTAAGGCATATTTACGGCATGGGTATGGCATGTTTACGACATGGATATGCCATATTTACCGCATGGGTATGGCATATTTATGGCATAGGTAAGGCATATTTACGGCATGGGTATGGCATGTTTACGGCGTGGGTATGGCATATTTACGGCATAGGTAAGGCATATTTACAGCATGGGTATGGCATGTTTACGACATGGATATGCCATATTTACCGCATGGGTATGGCATATTTATGGCATGGGTATGGCATATTTACGGCATGGGTATGGCATGTTTACGGAACGGGTATGGCAAGGTTATGTGGCCTTTCTCTCTTCCCCTCACTCTGTTTCACTCCTACATTCTCTCTCCCTTCTTCTTCATTCCCTTTGACTTCAATTAATCAAGCTCCTCTCTATTCTTCTCTGCCTTCCTCTGTCCCTTGCTTCTCTCCCAGCACCCTTTATTAAGTCCACCTTTTCCTTCCTTCTCTTGACAAGTCAGGTTCTTTGTCCGGCTCTCCTTCGCCCCATCCTTCAACCCCACCACATTTTTTACTTCCACATTCTGTTTCTTCTTCTTTCCTTTCCTTCCGTTGACAAGGAATCATCATGATCATGTCTCTCCCTCTCCTTACTTACCACTCTTTCCTTGCTCCCTTATCACTCTTCCTTCTACTTCTCCTACCTTCCTACCTTGGACAAGTCAACAAGCTCACCTTCTCCCCTTCCCTCTTTTTACCACTTTAGCATCTCTCTCTCTCTGTCCTTTATTTTCTCTCCCTTTGTTTGCATCTCCTCATCATTCACTTTTCCTCCTCTACATTTACCTTTAACTTGTCCCTTGTTCTTTCCCCTTCTCTCTCTCCGTCTCTACCTTCCACATTCCCTTGCTTTCCTTTCTCCACCTGTTCCACCTCCTTTGTTCCTTCCCCTGACAAGTCATTTGTTCTGCTCTCGTTCTCTTTACCTTTCTCTGCCTTTTGCTCTGCTTCCCTTATCCATTATCTTGCAGCCCACTTGATTTCCACATCTCCTTCTCTTTCTTCCTCTTTCCCTCTGCTGAAGAGGGGTCAGCATGATGCTTTTCTCTTCTCGTCAGCTTTCTCTTCCTCTCGACTTTCCACTCATTCTTTGCTCTCCTTCCCCCTCACTCTCTCTCTGTCCCAATGTTGTTCTGTAATTTCTCTCTGTTCTTATTTCCTTACCAAGTCAAATGATTAAGCTCATAACTTCAGATTGCCTCCCTCTTTCTCACATTTCCCTCTTTCCTTCCTCTGACAAGTCAAGTTTGACTTATTCAATTACCCTGCATCTCCCCAGCTTTCACTTTTTCTTTTGCTGTTCCTCTCTCACCCATTTCTTCTTTACCCATCTCCACATCTCCTCTCTCTTGTTCTTCTTTCCTTCCTTCCTTTGAGGAAGAGACATTATGCTTATCTCTCTTTCTGTTTCTCTTTCTCCATCTTCCTCTCTTTCCTTGTTATCCTTTCCTTTACCTTTTCGGTTCCAATTCCCCTCCACTTCATTCTTTTCCTCCTTCACTTGAAGTCATGTCCGGTTCACTCTTTTTCTCTGCATCTTTTCATCTTTCACTTTTCCTTAGCTCTTCTCAAAACACCCTTCCATTGAATATCTCCACATCTCCTTCCCTCTCACCTCAGTTCTCCTTCCTCTGACAGACCCACCAGCTTGCTTCTCCCATTGCTTCACACTCTTTCCTTGCTCACCTCCCCACTCACCCTGTCTTTGTCCCACTATGTTCCTCCATTTCTTTCTTTCCATCCTTCTTTCTTTGCCTTGACAAGTCAACAAGCCTATTACCTTCTCACTTCATCTCTCTCCTGCCTTCCTTACACGTTTACCTCACTCCCTTTCTCTACATCTCCCCAACTTTCTCTTTCCTTTTGCTTCTCATCTCCCACACCCTTTCCTTCTTATTCCCTTCTCCGCATCTTTCTCCTCTTGTTTTTCCCTTCCCTTCATGGTTATGTCTCTCTTTCTCTTCTTCTCCACTTTCTGACTTCTTCCCTTGACACCAAGTAAAATACACTTAGCCCTTCTCATGGCAGAGCTTCACAAGAATCTGTCCCCACAGGGCATACCTGCCACTTACTATGGCCCCCCACCACACACCACCCAGCAGACTTTACATTACACATCTCAGACTCCCTCCATGACAGTGTTCGATCCAACTCCACATCACCCTGCCTGCAGGATCTTCCACAAACTCCAGTAATGTTGCTGTTCCTACTGCCAGCAATGAAAGCTGAACAGATGGAAGCTACAGGTAAATCGTCTTACAGTGTGCTAAGAAACGTGCATGTGGCACCTCGAGTCTCACATTTACAGCATTCAAAACATAAGGGCTACAGGAGATCCATGGACACGTCCCAGCAAACTGTCACAATGCATCACATACTGATGATACTGACTCACTTGGAGCATGAGATACACCCATCATCAAAAGAGTAGTTGCACCCAGAAGGAGGTGTGGGACCACAATGCTATTCTGAACTAAGATAAAGGTTACCATCCCATGCATCTTGAATATTCCTACACAGTTCCTGCAGATTTTGCTATATGGGTGGAGGCGGGTGACACCAGGCCTTCTGGTCGCGTAACAATAAACTGTTCATCTTGGCACTAACCATGGTGCCTCCACACACAGATTTGATGGTTGTCTCCACCAAGACACAAAAGGGGCTAGTCACTGGAGATGGCCCACAGCCATTCTAGTTCACTCCATAACATACTGGCACGACACCATTGCAGTCTTTGGTGATGCTGATGTGATGTTAAGGGCAGCAGTCTTAATGGTCTGTGTGCATGTAGTCCTGCGTCGTGCAGCTGTCTGCCAAAGGTGCTGGCACTAACAGGATGACTCATGGAGGGCATCACTGCTCACTCACTGTCACAATTTTGGCTGTTGGGTCAGGCTGGTACAGTGATGAGGCCCACTCTTGCTTATGTCACATGTGCAGCTGAGCATGAAACCTGAATAATTCACATGTCTCGTGATGTCCAACCTACCCACCAAGTTTCATTCCGGTCAGTGGATTCCTTCTGGGTGCAACTACTTATACAGCTGTCCTTTTGATGATAAGTGTTTCTCACATTGGTATCACATCCACATACATACATGTACCAGGCCTAGTTCAAACAATACAGTCCTAGGGTTACTTGTTTCAAACTGGAAAACCACACTGAGATATGAACCATTGTTGAGACTAATATGATTTACTGTGCAGCCCTAAATAGGTAGTGCCTTTCAGAAGCACAGCACTGAGAGCAAAGCAAAGGCCTAAACTTCACTTTCTGCCTTTAAAGGAATGTAGGAGGCAGCCTGAGAGTGATTTATCTGCTATAGCATCAGCATAGGCCCTTTCACAAGACATCATACACTGCACCGCGCCATATAGTGGTCACTCTGACTCACTCAGCTCTGTCTGGCACTGACACACAAACACACACTGTCATTTGCCTTCGACTTGCCCGGCTTTGGAAAGCACACAGCAAAAACATACCACATTACAAAAAAACGGCTTCTCTGAGGGTGCTGCAAGGGCTCTGCGCATTCAGGAACGATTGTGTCGACATGTTCCGAGGACACGTTTTGAAAGGTCACAGTCACACTTATCGCCATTTCTCTATTTCTGTTCCTCTCTGCTTTCCCTCTCCCCTGTTTTAAAGGGGACAGTCTTATTTTTTCTCCCTTATATTACATTTTATTCCACCCCTGAAGTTGTAATTCATACTTATATGATTATATTAGTTCCTTAAACAGGCTGTTTTTGTTAGCTCACCTTTAAGACTGATATATATATATATATATATAAAAATGTCCCCTGCTTTGATTAGCTACCCTGTATCGTGCGTCATTCAAGAAAGTAATCCAGGACGAAATGAGCAGAACAATCTGTTAAGTACAGACTGAAAGCCACAGGGAGGTAATAATAATAATAAAAAAAAAAGAATAAAAAATAAATTAAAAGCTCAGTCACTCCTTTCCAGTGTCTGGATCCTTCAGGATAGGCTGCAGTGAGACACACACTTCAACCAGAACGTTTTCCTTGCTACAGAGCAAAGTACTGCCCATTATAACATTAGGCCTTGTCACTTTAATGTGAATAGGTGGGCTCAACTGCAATCTAGATGTCATTGCTGTCCAAAGAAAAACAAGAATCTCCAAAATGGCAGCTTTACAAGAGAGGGCAAAAACTCATTTCATTTTAAGGTAAGTCTATGGCACCAGACTTTTTTCCAAGCTATTTTGGGTCATTTCTGTTGGTCCATTGATTAAAAAATCCTCATGCAATGTAAATGGCAGGTGCTGTGTCCAAATGATGCATAAAATCGACAAAAATGGAGATACATGTTTTTCTTTGGACAGTGATATTCAGGCCGTTTGGACGGATTGTGACATCACAACCATGGCCCAACCAATGTATCAGTTTACTGATAATATTGTCCAGTAGTATCGGAAATAAGGACTAAATTATTTTTATTATTCTTGTCACATCACTACAGGCATTTAAGCATACACCCTCCTGATGGTGCAGCAAAACCATAGCCTTGTAATTGAGGTACTTTCTGTACAACATCCTGTCGAATTTATACTCCAAACAACAGAGAGGAACCAATCACTAGAACACCAGTACGGTCCCTCCTCTTCAGGTCTTACCAGTGTAGATGAAATATTGTGAACTCAGCATCAAACACATGTTGAAGAACCTGTCCCACCCCATGTACCACTCTGTGAAAGCATTGCGCAGCTCCTTCAGTGCCCGGCTGCTGCACCCGCGGTGTGTAAAGGAGAGATACCGCAGATCCTTCCTTCCGGCCACTGTCAGACTGTATAACATCCGCTGCCTAT